>JAEMON010000002.1:21343296-21378840 GCA_030264115.1 Lygus lineolaris
TGTTTCAAATTTAAATTCCGGACGCATGATACATTTCAAGTCTAATCAACCCTACAAACACAAAATCAATACCATCAAAAACATTTTAGATCGTATTGACCGGCTTAGTTCTCCAAAATTTAGACCAAAAAACTATGAACTCGTCAAAGAGATTCTTAAGAAAAATGGTTACCCCTCAAACTGTATTTCTCGATTTTAAAGGCCCTGAAGATGGAGAAATAAATTCTCCGAAACGTTGGCACCCATTTCTTTCATTGATCGACCCTCAACAATTCCATCACTAATATATATAACATAAAAAAAGAATGAAAAATGAATTATTAAAATGTTTTTGTAGGTACCTACTGTAATATCGTTCCGAATTTGTCAATAAAGGCGTTTACTACTACTACTATGTAGTAGAATGATTGTTTACATTTTGAAAGTTATTGAGATTCAAATCCAGCTGCCAGCTCCACAAAGGAAGATATAGGGAGCTAAATACTCAAGACTGTACGATACCCTCGAAGGGTTTAATTTTTTGTCAACATGGTCATAATTTCGAGCCGAGAATTGGTTTTCAAGTGCACCAGCCAAAGTTCGCATTTATACCTACTGCTTTAAATTAAGCACATACATAATACTTATAATAATAATAGCACATAATATAATACTTATCACGTACCTAACACTTTGTCATAATGGGAGTTCATTCGTTAACTCGGATGTGGAAGACAATGTATGATCTTGAGCAAACACTGTTGTAGGTAGGTACCTATATATATAGTGACAAGTTTCCTGTCATTCATGGGGTAAAAAACGTCGCAAAATCTAACGTGACGGGGCAGGATTTCATTTTGTTTATTGGGAGATTGGATCAACTTCAGCCGTATTAGGAGTGGACGGACTTATCAAGGGAACAAAGGGTCATTAGCGGCGATATCGTTTTTTCCAGGTCAATAAGTCAATAAGCCAACCGAATACACGGTTATAGTCACCCTCAAGCTGAAGTGGGTTAGCTCAATACACCAAGTAGGTGGCTTTCTCGAAGTTATTTAAAGGTAGGTACCGACGTATACCAACAAACAAAGAGAACAACAAACCGACAATGAAGTACACAACAAAGAGAGATTTTCATAAAACCACCTCATCAAGAATATACCAGTGCTTTCTCATAGTAATATCTTGATTTTATTTGTTTGTTTCAGGATCATATACAAGAAGTTCTAGACAAATGGACCCAAATCGACGACGAGATTTGGGCGAAAGTTATCGTCCTAGAGAGGAATCGGCGGGTTGCGAAGGCCTACGCACGGGCCCCAGTTCTCACTGTCAACGGATCAGACGATGGATTTGATGGTTTCCGGTAAGCCAAGTCCAAGTTATCCCTATTACCCCTATTACAATAGAGTCAAATAACTCAGGGAACGATATATGTAGTTACAAATATTTGTGTCTTTGATATTGTAAACAATCTATACGTGTGTAGGTAGGTACTTACCTGTATAGGAAAGTATCAGAACCATCATTGGCATCATTTCTGGTTAAATAGTTCACCAGAGAGTAGGCACCTATACTGGGTGACTACAACTATCTTGGGACAAACTTCAGGAATCGATTTTACAGGTAATTTCCAACAAAGTGTCCCTTAAAGTTTTTTTTTAACCCCCATTTTAGTGAGTTTTTTCAATTTTAAGATTCGGGTTTGATTTATTATTTTTATTGGGTAATATGAACCTTTGGAATCGAGCAAGACTTTAAGGACTTCAGGGTTGAACGAAAAAAACAGAAGAAACACGAGCGTGAATCGCAAATCTTCCCGAGTAGGCCAAATTGCCGTAGAAGGAAAAAACCAAATCTTAAAATTGAAAAAAATTCACGAAAATAGGGGGTTCAAAAAACGTCAAGTGACACTTCTTGTTGGAAATCACCTGAAGGATCCGATTCCTGAAAATTGCCCCAAGATAGCTGTAGGCACCCTGCATACAGGCTTATGTTTATGTGTATAAAGACACTAGAATCATGGTGATTCTAGTGTCTTTAGTTGTATACAAGGTGCGCGTGGAACTTGGTTGATATCTACCTCTCTAGCATATTATCTGCTGTATCATATAGTTCTTACTGGAGAACAACTAAGTAGAGATCAAAATAGAATGATTATGGTAGAATTGGTCGGCTGCGTAGTAGGTAGTTTATGGATGATTTTAATCGGGATTCAGCCAGAAAACAAGGCCTTCCACTTACATTCTTTATTCCCCACGACGTTTCGGGTCAAACGTCACGTTTGATCCATCTTCAGGTGACACCTATGAGCAGTACGAAAACCAAGGTCCTAAATGTAATAATTAGTATTACAAGTCAATTTAAAAAAGAGTAAGTATTAGGAACTAAGGAATGTACCTGTACATCAAATCAGCAGATCAAATGCAGTCAAACAAGAAGAAGCAGAGGTTCAGGTCAACCAGTATCAAAGACCAGCCAATCATTTGATTAGTGTGAAAAACTCATATTGTGGGGTCCACATCTCCACAACAGCTACAAAAAGGAAATGAACCGAAATCAAAAACAAAAATTTAACAAAAAGTAGGTATGTAGGTATCTTGAAACAATGAAGATGAACTAGGTACCTACCTACATCATCATAAAAGATAAACTTGGATCATAGACCACACTGATCTAACATTGTAAAATAACAGGATAACACCGATAAATAATTGCACGACAATTGTGGAAAGCAAAAGCAAAAAGAGCAAGTCCTTGTTTTCTGACTGAATCCCAATTATAATCATCCATAAACAAAAAAGAATGAGGGCAAGACTCCTATTGTATCCACCGTTTATAAAAGTCATATACAAACCCAATTTAAAGATCGGAAGAAACATAATGCCAAATCGTCGAAAATATGGACAGCAAAATAATTATTGATTAATCAACCAAATAAATATAAAATGTCCTTTTAATAAAATGATTTTTTTTCTTCATTACACACGCTTAGAAAAGATGAATTCATTATACCTTTAGCTACATCATAGCTAGATACCTATGAAAATCAACACGAAGTTTATAATAAATTAGAGTACCTACCAAGGTGAGAAAACAAGTAGGTACCTACTATGCTATGCAAAAAACGGAGGAAAGGTATAAAAGGACTGTTCCAACTAGCAGGTACAATTCGAATATTTTACCAGGGCAGAACCCTCTGCGCTCGCCCTTGTCGACAATTTGTTGATAAGATTGTGCGCAATCAAAACACGGTGTTGAAAGGATGTTGGGCCCGTTCAGACTATTGAACTTGATACACAGTGTAGGATGTCGTGTTGGATGTCTTCTTTGTGGCTCCCGTCCTTCACAGAAGTCTCAAGTGTCTCACAAACTGTGCTACAAGGTCTCGGTGTCATAATCGTAATATCAGTGTAGTATAAGTCATTCTATTTTTATAATAATTGTCCGTGCTCATTATGGAATGGAATTGATTCAGATCCTACCCTTCGCAGACAAAATTGCCACTCATTAAAATAAGTGAAAAGCAAAAAATGGTTAGGAGCCTCTGGGAACGGCATTGTCTCATGTTGAAGGTAGCCTCACCTACTCTAATCAAAAGGCTGAGATTCCCTACCTCTGGTGCAGTTGGAATTTTTAATGGGGGGAAAACAGAACACACTTGTTGGAAAATAGTCGGGATTCAGCCGGAAAACTCACTTACTATTATCAGATCATTCTTCAGAATCTCTCAAGCAGAATCCCGACTATTTTCCAACAAGTACATAACCATGCAGCCGACCATATATTCCACATCGAATAACTGAACACATTTCTATTTTGGGGGGTTACGTCCTCTTTCTCAAGTCAAACCATTAGGTGTATTTGCAATGCATTAAATATAGGTACATCGAAGCTATTGGCTAACGGCAATGTTGTCTTAAAATAAAATATCTTAAAAATAATTATGTCAAAGGCCTAACAAATGTCATGTTTGATAGTTTCATTGATTGTGTATAGATACAGAGTAAAGAGACAAAGAGGATATAGCCTTCCTCGGAAGAGCCCGAAATATGGGAGAAGGGTGTTCTCAAAAACCTTCCAATAGGTACTCACAAAATGTTAGGGACGTTCCCGAAGCAGTATATTGCCACATACGAGTATAGAACTCAAGAATGTACTGTAAATTAACGAGGATCAATCCAAATCGTGGTAAAATTTACTATTCATGGAGATACTCCAACATCCGGGGGGAGTGTGGCACTTCTCTACAAAACTCTAAGTCCAATCCAAGCATTTTGTTGGTACTGTTGGCAATTTTTTTCAATTCTTCAGTTCATACACTAAAACCAACATTTGAAAAATACCATCTCATCATAATTATATTATTGTATTCTGATAATGTGTTAGTGTTTTTGAACGAAAATAGTTATAAATAGGTTCTTGGTTCTATAAAACTTATTTGCTGAGGAGCTATTCCACTCATCTGGTTCTATCTCCCAGAAAGCTGCCATCGATCTGGATACAACTTTAGGTCTATTTGCATTTCCCGCGATCATAGGCTGGGGGAGGTCCAGGATTCCTTGCATTTATTCATTTCTTTTTTCGATTTGCCCTTCGCACCTTTTGCTGGGTTTCAAAGTACAAGTCGAAGCAATTAGCTGAAGCTGTTAAACCGTGAAATGGTCGAGAATTCGAAATAAAAACAAGAAACTCTCAACTACTTAAACGAAACAAGCTACACCGGACTGTTGGAGATTCCTCTACTACCATTGTGTGGGTCCATTCCATCCTTTTAAAGGAATGAACATCCAGGCTGAGAAGGTATCTCCTACACAAAATACCTTTTAAGGTCTATTTGAGAGCGTCAGTGTCGCACCTTCCCAAGGGAGGTAGTACTAGCAATTTTAGACTTGTTCGCCTTTCACTCCATAAAACATAAGGCTCTTCTAGAATATTGCTATTGTTGGTACTTAACGCTGCATATTTCGATCTCCAATTGCCCGTAATTAGCCAACGATTCCTTAGCACTATCACCTTAATGGTTATTTCAAAAGTACAACAGAGTAAGCCTTAGTCTCTTAGAACTGCTCGATTTTGAAAGTAACGAAATACAATGAAAAACTCCCTTAGTCTCTTAGAACTGCTCAATTTGAAAGAATCGAAATACAACGAAAAACTCCCCTAGTACCTTATGAAGAATTCAATTATACTTATTAACGTTTCAGCTAAACATCGTCGTCATCTCCAGCATCACATAAATAAATTCGTCATCTCCAGATCACATAAATAAATTTACTTGCTGTGGATGGCGACGAAGTTTCAATGTAATGTTCATTAAATTCAAAGCTCATTAAACGATTCATAGATAGATATTAACGAATTTTCCTCTTTTAATGCCTTTCCCGATCATATCAATAAGGAGTGTTGCTTTGTTTCAGAATTGGATTATGCGGTTTTGATAATCCGATGCGAGACCCTAAAACAGAAGAGCTCAAGAAACACATAGGCCATGTAAGTATATACATTAGCAGAAAGTGAAACTTATACGTATATACACTACCTATGTATACATTATATATGTATACTATACCTATGCGATTATATAAGTCGCATGGTACGTGTCAACGAATTACTTACTATATTTTTGGCATGTACTCATCGATTGTGTTTGTCTTTTATCTTGCTTTGTCACTTTTCCATTCTGCCTTCGAGTCGGGATTTTAGTAGATTCGGACCTCAGTGTTATTTCCAGACTAGTCTTTGAAAGTGTCGATTCACTCAAATCAATGGGGGTTAGTACCGAACTACGTGAGGATTAAAAGATCACCAAATAAACCCTCCAAGGTCTCATCGATTTTCCGGTTGGACCCAACGAGGTGTCTGACTGGCTGTCGGACACGGTCTGCGGGACTCATCATTGATACGCGTAGACAGATCTGATTCTGAGTCTGATCAGAGACAAAGAGACAAAAGATAGCAGACAGCCCCTAGTGGCCTTCAGTGCCCTGCACACGAGGGTTTTCATCTGTTTTTCGTTTTTGGCCACCCATCAGCCTCGTCTTTGACAAGTTGTACGTGACCTGTCGAAGAATTTCTTGAAATTATCTTCTTATTAATTTACGGTCTGTCAAGTGGGTGTAGTTTTTTCAGGTCAATAGATGGAGTCGGAGGGTGTTGAACCGTTTTCAAACTTTTATCAGCCAATATTTTACCAATTTTCTCTGTTTTCGTGATTTTTCTTCTTTTTTTGAAATATTGATGGCAATCAACTATCCAAATTGTTGAACTTCAAAAGAAATTAAAAATTTGGAACTTGAAATTTCAATAGTTGACGGCTCTTTAGAATCAAATGATAGAGAGAATGCCGAAACCCGATTTGAAATATTGTTCGATTACTAAGTAGAATTTGAAAAACTCTCCAATGATAAAAAGTTCCATTCATGTAGCATGAGTTGGTGAGCGAATTTTCAAAGAATAATTTTAACCGATTTTGTGGGTGATTCTTATAGGAATTTTCACGCTGATTCCGAATATACCATAATGTTCCTATGTTTAGGATGGTATTTCACACCAAAAACCTCAAAAAACACGTTTTTTAGCGATTTTTGAAACTAAATTTTCAAAATTTGACCCCTTGGAGTACTCCGAAAATTCTGGCCAACGAACTCATCCTTACTTTTGATATTATTGACATTAAAAAAAAATTTGAATTTTCTATCTCGATCCGAAAATGGTCAAAAAATTGCATTACACAAATTTTGAAGCCATTGCAATAGCTTCATTTTCTTCGAAAATTCGCTAATGGTTATGGGAAGGTACGTGAGGAGGGGAGTTTATCCCTTTTTCCAACTTGTAAGTTCCAAGTAGTAATAAAGTGTTAGTTAGAGTTCCTATAAACTTTTTAGGACATTTTGGGCAGTGTCCGGTCCCCCTTAATATCAGTGAAATACAAAGTAGGTAAATACTGATGTGAGCCAGTCTCAAGCTACCCTTTACGTCTGATAATGGACAACGCTACAGATCGTGAGAAATCGGTGTTAGTAGTTTTCATGTTCGCGCACATGGAGATCGTGTTGCAATTCAGAAAGATCATGTTAACAAAGTGGATTTCAGTCCTAAACCAACAAGAACCATCCTTCATCATCTACTGCCATGAGAAGTCCTTAATCATCTACTACCTTTTGCAAAATTGAGCAAAATGTGACCAATAGGTAATTGACGTGTGCAGTGAATGTTATTGACATTTCCCATCTAGTTTCTCTCAATTGAACCATGAAAAAAATATTGCTGTTGGAGAGAAAATGCTAAGTGAGAATCTCTAAATGGAATTAGGTACTGTCTCTGTAAATGATTTTTACTGAATATTCTGCGAACAATTTAGCAAAAGAGCAGATCGCCGTTGCTTCGTTGCCTATGTATCCTTCAGACACCATTTATTTAAATTTAAATTTCCAACGATCTCTGATGGGATGTTCTTTACGAGATGAAGTCTTGGAACGCCCGGAATATGTAGAAATGGATCCACAATTCCAGAATCTAAGTTTTTTGGCGCAACACGCCCTAAGTAGTTTGGTGAACCCCAAATAGGTAGTTAGTCAAACTCTTTATTTGGATCGTGAATCAAACTCAGGGAAAATGTAAATGTGGGCTTCGTGGCGAAGTGCAACGCACTCCCGAGTCGCTAAAAGATAAGAACAACCGACTTCACGAAGTCACTGCAACTGAAGTGTGTATCTGTCTGTGCACTATTCCGTTCTTTTATATACCCGATGTTATCGTCAAGAAGTTCCTAGAGAAACGGATTTACGTCAGGCGAACGAGATCCGCGTGTTCCGCGACGTGCGGAAAATTTCTCACGATATTATGATGGGAGCGGGGGCGTCTTGGTGAACCTAATCTTGACGAAACGTTCTCGGCCCGTGAGACTGTGGAGGATGCAAACACTGTATGTACTCAATAAATTTGGTCCAAGCAAACTTGTTGGGTTAAAAAAATTATAGTTTGGTTTTCAGGATCATGGGTTTGATCAAATAGGGTGTGTGTAGCATAAATTTCCGCTACGAATTTACTTTTCCCCTTAGAATTGAGGTACCAGCGTGAAGCGCTGATTTAATGAGTAATCCTCTCGAGGTAGGGCAACTAGCAAAATTCTATGAAGTCTACTTCTCTATTCAACGACTCCAGAGATATACCCCCATCCAGAACAAATAGATAGTGGAGTAGTAGAATTTTGCTGTTAAGTTCCCTAGTATTTCTTTACCAAGTAATATATAAGACACCAGGAGATATACGCCCATCCATTATATACTTGGCTCGGAAACTGAATTTAACTACTGTCTAGATATTCTACTTACGTAGGTACCAAAATGACGTAAAACCCCAAGGGATATACCCTCATCCATTACACATTTTGGTTTAGAAGCACTATTCACTTCTAGTGAATTTAAAATTTAGAAGTCCTATTGTATTTACCGTGGGATAGGTTTTGCAAAGGACAACACAGGAATTGAGAGATTGAGAGAGAGGTAGAGGTCTATAGCCGCAGAATGCAATACCTTAGGTCCGAGGCCTGTCCCTTATATACTTCTTCCCTTCCCCTCTCTCAAGGGTCAGGTCAAAAAGCTGGGTTTTTCCCAAAGGCCCGGACTTAGGGTTTTACCCGATGGCAGTGACCTTGTTCCTAAGTTTATTTATGATTCGTATTCTGATATATAAGTTTCACAACAGTGTGAATTGGGTTGACTTGACTTGACCACTGCGCTGGTTGGAACGGGGAAAATGGAACGCGGATTGATTATCTCCCAGTAAAGCGACGTCAGCCGTAGGGGTTGTACAAAATCACAAAATAACGCGAGCTGAGGGCGTTACCCCTAGGTTCTTTTCCATTTTATTTTGGGATGAGTGAGGAAACTTAGGCTCTCATCCAAGAAGATATAACGCGGTGTATGTGACGTAGCTATATTGCCGAACGTCGGGGAGAACGCGCGTTCCCTGGGCACCGCGTCATAACGCGTCCTGTGTGCCCGTGCCCAGGCCTTAATTCTAAAATTCTAGGAAGCTTGCAGAAGGTTACTCAGAGGATCATCAAGTTAACTCTATTTTGTTGGGGATTTGAGACCTAAATGTAGGTACGCAGTAGTTCAGTGTTATGACCTCACTAAAGCAGTTGGACAAGGAGAAGAAAGAGTTTTATCAAACGTGACATGCGGTCTTAGTTGACGGAGATCTGAATGCAAAGGTGGGAGGGGACAATGAAGGACTGGAACACGCACGGAAACATGGAGTAAGCGATGTTAACAAAAATGGGGAGATGTCTGTAGCTTTTGCGCTTTAAATGATATGGTCATAGGTGGTACGATCTTCCCGCACATAAACTTAAACTGTCATAAGGTTTCCTGGGTTTCGCCCAATCAAGTGACCAAGTTTACCACCAAGCAATCAGCGAGAAATTCCGCAGACCCCTGCTAGATGTGTGCAATAAGAGAGGTGCATGCAGACGAAGGAAGTGACCATCACCGTATAGTATCTACTATTTGAGAAGAAAAACTTTCATTCGGGAAATGTACTTGGAATTCATAAGTGCCTGATAAACCAAGAGCACGATTAGTTACATCGAGTCGAAGCTGTAGGTATTACTAAATTTATCAAAAGAGACATGACACTCTTCACGAAAAACGTTTCTCTCCCCTCCAAAAATTAGTCATAGCAATAAATATCATAGAGTGCTTCATCGCATCATATCAGGCTCGTCCCAGTTGCAGCAGCGTGGCATGTGATGGTATGGTCAAATCGTGCCCTGAATCGTTGGCACACCCGCAGTAAGTCTGTTGGTGCACTAGTACTTACCTATATTGGATTCTAGATACTGGACAATTCGTCCTAGCGTAAAATTTAGAAAGTTCGTTAAAATTAAGAGTTTCGATCCTGTTTCCATCCTCTTCAAGACAAATTCCCCTATAAGCCAACCTTTGATTGCTATTTGATGTCATAGATTCCAAAAATCTACAAGTTAACCCAAATGGACTTTCTTTTCATCTATATAAAGACGTAGTCAGAGCAGGAGCATCAAAGTTGAATAAACTATAAATTATATAACATTTTCCTTATGGTTCCTTTTACGGCTTCACTTATCTGTCTCTTTTCTGTGATTTTGATGAACTTCTGTAGTTACGATCTCACTTTTATATCTTCTTCATGGTCGGTTTAATACAAGATCACTTCCATTGATCATCAGTTGACTCATCGGATTCTTATTGCGCCGCTTTCTTCTTGGTAAAATTATTTTCTGTAGTTAGTATACCTATATAGGTAACGTAGAAGGCTAAAAATTATTCATGCCTTCATTCAGGTGAATTTGCATTTAAATATGTATATTTTTTCCATGTCACAAAGGTATTTGAAGTTGGATTTTCCGTATTATGAATCCTTTCTCATATTTCAAACTATGTAGGGTTAATTTTCATTATTTCCTTGTTCACAGGGTGTAAAAGTTAAGATGGATGACCAAGGTAATATTCTGGTCAAGCGCGTTTCCAAATGTAACGTGTACGTCAAGAGCACTAGCACCGGCGAAGAGACGAGCATCGGAGCTGACGTTCTCAAGCTCCCCAATTGCGCCCTCGAGCCCGATAAGCCCGTCAAGGTCAGTTTTTATGAAAAATTATTATTTTCCTAAGTTTTTAATTTTATAACTTGATCTCTTTTTATCTTTTCCTGAATCTTTTTTAAAATACTCTTCATGGCCAATCAAAATTTTGAATCTGAAAATGCATCAATACTTTTCCTAAAAAATACTAACACTTTTCGAAACACTTAGGTACTCGGGATCATGAGAATGGTGGATGATTGAATGGTGGAATCGTCAGTCTACTGAATCTCCATAGGAAAGCCTGAATAAAACTACTCAAATAACTGATACATTTTCGTTACACTAAAATTAAGTAGGCACCTACTGATTTAAGCCAAATAAGAAATAGCATACAACAACACACAACAGCCTCAATATACTCGCGCTTAGCTTCGTGAATCTCCTTTCGTCATTATACCCAGTCCTATCGGATTTGTCACCTATCTAATGACAATTTAATGGGGGTCAAGTTGTTATGAGGCAGTTCGGATATTTTCTGTAGGTACCTACGTCGACTAATAGCCAATAAATCGGTGGTTTAAGCCACATTAGATAGAGATAAGAGTCGACGATATAGGTTCCTATACATGGTTTCCAGGTGGAATAACAAATTGTATTGGTTCTTTCCCCAAAAGTAAGTGGATAATACTTCTACTATTATTGCAGGTATCGGGGTCTTCAATTAATACAGGTACAATAAAATAATATTCATTTTTGTGCCAGTGTTTTATTGTTAGTGTGATGCAGGATGTGGATTGAATCGATCCGTCTGACCGTTCAGGCTCAAACCTGCACTAGTCCGCATAGGGGTTTTACTGTTACCCAATCCAAAAATGTATCTTGGTTGATGAAAATTGTACGGCCATTTTATTGTTCCTGCTCTGGCAACAATCTTTGTTCGACTGGCAAAATCGATACCTACCATTTACTGCTAGGTAATAATATACTCACACTGTTACCCAATCCACATTATTGGTATTAATTGTCCATTTACGTAATTGGAGGTACATGTCCCTGCAACAGTCTCTGTCCTCAGAGGCTCTCAGGTCAACCACCCATATCCCTACCCAACAATCAAGTAACTATCCATATTCTGCTGTTTTCCCATATCAAAGAAAGTTTATTATGGGATGCTATAATATGCAGGAAGCCTTGGATACCGTTTTGCTTCGGAATTACGCTGGTGGATAGGTGATAGTTATTATAACTAGCAGTTACCTACTACAGTTGCACTACTTACTATACCCAATCCACATTCTGGTCGATCCAACCATTTATTTTCATGTATCTGTCCACAGAGACTGAATACAAACCATGACAATTTAAAATAAGGGCCATTCATGGAGCATGAGTTGATGAGCGAATTTTCAAAGAATCATTTCACCGATTTTGTGGGTGATTCTAGAAGTAAATCCCAGGCTGGTTCCGCATCTACCCTATGTTCTTATGTTTAAGATGGTAATCAACACAAAAAACCTCAAAAACACATTTTTTGAACCTTAATTTTCAAAATTTGACCCCTTGGAGTACTCCTAAAATTGTGCCCAACCAACTCATATTTTCTTTAGTTATTATTGACCCTCTTGAATCTTTTATTATTTTTAGATAGATACCAGTGTCAGATATTTTCTGGAATGACACATAATATATTTCGTTTTCAATTTTTTTAATTATAAAAATTTTCATTAGGTGCCTATATATGAAAAAGTGTTAAATTTCAGGAATCGTTTTACAATGCTCTGAAAAGGATTTCAATTTTTTTAAATTTTGCATTATTTAAATTTTGAAGCCATTGCAATAGCTTCATTTTCTTCGAAAATTCGCTAACAGTCTGAATAGGTAATTATAGGGTTGATTTCGATTTAACCTGAAGCCCAAAATTGTGCCAGTTCATAGGGTTAATACCTAGCACTTAGTAACACCCAGCGTGTCAACACCACCAATCAAAAGCTCGGAATATGTGTCAACTCAAACGATTCGCCCACTGAAGACGACTCTTCCCCTTCGAACAATAGACAATCATTCCCCTTGAAGGTCCGTCACGAAACTGAACGGCGAAAAGTCCTAGAGAGCCATCTGAGTGTCGCAAGGGGCACCTCATAACTGCGAAAACGGCGCATTGTGACGTCGAGAGCAACGCCAGGGTAATTAGTTCGAACAATAGCCCTATGAGGGGTTTTATTCTTCCGAGTCGTCCGGAATCACGACTGGAGCCCGGATTTCGTCTGGATGACGCCCCATTTGCACGTTGCAGCTCTTTAAATCCACTTTTCCTTCTGTCAATGACAAAACGATTGACCTCGAAATGGGAGAGGCTGTGGAAAGTGACAGGTTGCTTTGATGCAACGCCATTCATAACTGCACTTTGTTTAGTTGGATTATCCAGTATTTTTACCTAACTACAGCGCAGCGCAAAGGAGGTTATAAGTAATGTGTTCATTAATCGGACTATTCAAGTGTGTGAGCGTTTAGGTGTTGTGATCAAAGGACTATGGAGAATGGAAAGTAGAAGCCACATTATTCAACAAGTTGTTCAACCAAACTTGACTTACTTCCAAGATACGTAGACCATAATAGTTAACAAATTTCATGAAATATTGAATTCATTGATGCATTTCGAAAATACTCGTACATAGATTGGAAATCTTGAGGTCATATGTATGAATGTTTACTGTAATATCTCTGTGGGACTCAATGTTCAGAATTATGTGAATACTCGTGTCTAAATGGAGAAACACGTTTCATTCTATGGCCGTAACGTAACCTTCAACGTTGGGAAAATACTATAAAATGTTTTTGATACCAACCAAATTTTATAGATCTTTCCCGAAGAATGAAATCTATACGGCTAAACTAGCAGTTATCGTTAATATAATCAACGATGGTTAATTAATATAATTAGAATAACAATTAAAAGTGATAAGTCTGGTAAATGTTTGAATGTGGTAATTCCAAATCATATTTCACCATTAATAGGTTTTCCTACAATAGCTTGGTTTTTCCCCTTTTTTCTCATTTCATGATGTTACCCTCACCATTGTTTGAGCCCCCGTTTTCACTATGTCTGCCCTTGACTGGCATTGGTTATTCCTCCCAGCCTCCTTTCACTTCTCTCAGCCAATAGGGTTCAAGTTCCCTTCCAACCCTTTCACTTTGCTTACATGTGATTGGGTATACCTCTCAGCCCCTTCACTTTTCTCGACCAACGGGGTTAAAGTCCCCTTTCTCCTGTGACTATATAAGCTATGCTCTTTCTGATGTACCTTCAGTTATTGTTTGTTACTGATGATGGCCTAACCGTCGAAATCGATTTAACTTTGTAACTTATTATTTTCGTGGACAACGTTTTTCATTAACTCCAGATTGTTTTTATTGAACTTTCCCAAATCATTTCGCATGACACCTAATCGAGATCGGTGTAGATTTGAGCGTGATTAACGCACAGATAGACAAACAAACAGGATAAAGCGTAACATAGAGAGCCTTACGCCTTCAGAGCCTTATGAATTATTTCGTATTTTTCTCGAAATGCATCAACGTACTCGTAACTCCAACAGTAGGTACGTACCGACTAGGTAGTTCAGTTGAGTTGATTCCAATATGAATACTGTTAGGTAAGTCCATTGTATCTGCGAAATCAGTGGGCCATCAGGGTCTGAATCGCCTCTTTGACCGACTTCAACCCATTTCAGGTGATCTCTTTCTTGCTCAGTAAGGTCCCTTCTTACTATTCCCTCTTTCAAATGCAGATTTGCAGCGGCTGATATCATCTCGATCAATATTCACGGGACTTTCCCTCTGATACCTCGCCACTCATGAATACAAAAACCTCATTTTCCCGCGAGAAGGCACTTAGCGCCGGTACTTGACAAAGGCGTACATCAGTTATTGGTAGATACCCACCACTACCTACACTTACAGGTAAACTGTGAGCCGTAACTCAAGTGCGACATTGTTGCAGTGGAATCCTTTCACTTTTCTTGACGGCGCTTGAATAATATGAATACACTTCCAAGATCGACGGCAATAGGTAGTTAGAAGAGCAAAAAGTCCTATTGTATTCATGACCAATTCAAAGGTATATAAATTCCAAGTTGAAAATTATTAAGAAAAATAAGAGCAGTGAAAAGAAGAAGAAACAGAGGGACGAGGGATGAAGAAACCAAAAGACAGGCGGAAACCAAATTTGTTCAGAAAGATCGAAAACATAAAATTAGTGGGGAAATTTTCATGTTGGAAAAGAAAGTTTTCCTAGAGAAAATGAAAACAGCTTTATGTACCTTTGGTAGACTAACAAAGCAATAAGCCAACGAAATACTAGGATACATGTGCACGTGCAGTGCGGGCTCCTGTTATGCCTGTAGAATGCGAAAGATCTGCTGAGACCTACCTACTTGCAACTGTATGTGGATTTCATGAATTTGAATATGAAGCAGAACAATTTTCTTATTATATGTATCTGATAATGCTGCAATATTATTAGTTAAAATTATATAAATACTGTATTATTCACCCTGTTTACTATTTAGTTTAAACTTTGTTTCCAACCTTATTGAGAAACTTATGTATCCTTCCTGAAAAATAATCACTTCTCCATTCTGTTCTGTACGAAGATCCATTCTCGTCAATCAGTGCTCCATTAATTAATATGGGTGAATTCGTTTGGATTTTTTTTTCTTCTTCGAACCTCAAAGGTGCTTGGGTAGGTATTTTTACAGAATTTAAAAAAAATTAATTCGATGGGTATTTTCAGCTAAAATACGCCATTTTGGTGTGCATTTTTTTTGAATTTTTAGGTTTCTTCTCATTTACGATCATAAGACCTCCCCCCCCCCCCAATCCCTCCCCCTGCATGTTTTGTTTTTTTTAAATATATCACTAACTATAATTTTCCAGTAAAGTGAAAATTGAAAAGTAAAAGTAACGTTCACATAATGACGATTCACTATCGTGTTCATATCCCCTGCAGTTGGACTTCAAAGTAATACAATCGTAGGTAGTCTAGGTTCCATTAATTCAATTGTGTACTAAGTCACAAAGAGACGAGGTTTTTTCCGCAGAGCCTATACAAATTGATTGACGTTCTGTTTCAGCTTTTCGACATGAAGAAGTTCCAGGCGAATGTGTCGCGCGAACTGAGGCGTGCCTACCCGGACAGAAGACGCTTGGAGTGCCAGTGTCTCAGCGCCATCGCTTTCGTCAAATCCGACCAAGAGCTCCTCGAATGTCCCATCTGGGTTCTCATCATCAACGTTGTCGCTATGGACATGCTCAAGTCCAAATTACCGCCAGGTAGGTATCTCAATAACACTTCTTGGAGTTCTCCTCCAACTACCTATTGTTAAATTCGTCTTCGTCTAGCGCCCGTGATGGAGTGCTTGCTGTGCTCAGAGTCCCTAATTAGGACAAGACAGACATTTTATGGGAGTAGGACCAATTTGTACCAACATGCTTCAAGATAGCATGATGTGGTGGGTTGAGATTTGGAACATTATCTAGCTATTTGTTGGTGTTGTGAAATATCTCAAGCTTAGGGTTTGGAACACTCAGGACAAACAGGGTTCTGCAAACTTTGTACCATCATGCTTGAAGATAGCAGGCTTGGAAGTTGATACATGTTGAAACATTGTGTTGGAATATTTTGAAATGTATCAAGCTTATGAGTTGTAGCATTCGGGAACGAGCGGGGACTGAAACATATTTTTGGAACGAAAGGTACTTATGTATCACGGACGTGAAAAATTTAAAAATCTCAACTTTTATGGTTTAAGCGTTTGGAGCACTTAGGAATTAGGTGACCCATTTTTTTGCTACCCTTGTGACAGATACTAAAGTAGTTTGTAATAACATCTCTTCCAGTGACGAGTCCGCGCACTGTAGACATCAGGAATCGGCCGAGGATACCCGTTCCCGACGAAGATCCCTACTCTGTGGCCAGCAACGGCGGCGGCAGTTCTGGCAGTTCTGGCGGCAGCGTTCACCAGGGCGGCCCCAGGAGGAGCGACAAACCACCCAAGCTACCACCGAGGGACAATCCTCACAATCCCTATCCCCACCATATCCCCAAGGTAGTACCGCATTAGCCCCGAAACCACTTTAGTCCTTTATAAGTAGGTCGTTCTAATGTGTATGCGTGTATGATGACAGAGAGGAAGGGGTAAATCAAACCTCAGCAGAGAGGAAGTTGCACTGAAAAGGAATCATCAAACCCTTTTACTCCAAAGAATTACCAAATCCTTGAAGGGAATGAACCTCTATTCAGATTCACATTCATCACTATGCAGCTTCGGCAGAGACGGTGCCATCTTTCACGATATTCCTCTTGTCGTCTCATTCGCCTTGTCATTTTTTCATATTCATGCAAATTATTGCACATTAGTTTATTATTTTCTTCATAGATCTGTAAAGATCTGTATAAGAAGGTACTTGCCATAATTATTTCGCGGGGTTCACAAACATTATTTCTTGGCACAATGAGTACTATAAATACCTGTGATTGTTATTAACCGGGAGTAATAAATTACTTTATTCATAACGAAATTCGGTAACAAAGGAAGCTTCTCAAAGTAAACAATCGGCGAAATTTCATTTCATCGCGATTTGCGATTCACACTCGTGTTTCTGCTCGTCCTTTCGTTCAACCCTTAATCCTTACGTGTCCTTAAGTGCGAACGGTTGGTCCTAAAAAGCTCCACATTCGACGCTAAAAAAAACTCGTTCTATTCGAAATCGAAAGAAAAAATATAGTTTTCTATTTGAAGTTTTCGAGCTAGGGCATTTTGAAAATTGCATCCCCTATTTTCTACCCCTAAGAGAAGACGGAGAAGGGAAGAGATGACGGTAACGCTAAGCTTCGGGGAACAACTAGACCCCGAATGGAGTCGGTATACTAAATTTCATTAATTTTAGTCCTCTTACTGCGGACGGACGGATTTATTGAGAAAAAAAATTTCCTGCTCGATTCCAAAGGTTCATTATTGGAAATAATAAACCAAAATCATTATAAATCATTGGAAAAATCCTTGCATTTCTTAACTATACTATCATTAGGCAAAAACTAAAATATCACACCAGACAAAAATTTGGATAGTCGAATCTGGGACTATTTAGCAGTTAGTTACTAAATTGTGTTCCAGTTACGGAGTCATGGAAGCCAATTGACCAGAGCAGCTGTGGTCAGCCCAAAAGTATGATTTCATTTCTCCCATCACAGATTAACTTGTACAATATTGCAGCGTTACAACTACAACACAACAATCATCGAATTCAGGGCCTTAAATCATCCTGCCATCAGAGTACAATAAATATATCATCATACATTTTCCAGATTAAACTTTAAACTATTCATCTAGCTACCTACCTATGCACGATTTCGGGTAAAATCGTCGGCAGTAAATTTAATACAAATTGTTTTATATTTTTTCGATATTTTTTCCGATTTTACTCAAACTTTGATGAAAAATATAGAGAAGAATAAAGAAAAAATAGATCATTCTATGATATTCACGAACCTACATTTTAATATTAACTCTGGATCACAATGGGGGGATTCTAATATTACTATGGATAGGTACCACCTACCTATGCTAATAGTTACTTTTAGGTTGTACAAAGTAGTTATTACCTACCTGCTAGTAATATTGGTACCATATTGGCATGCCTTGAGGGTATTTAGACGGTTTACGATACGTGGCTATCAAACTAACGACATGTATGATAAATAGGTAGGTATGTCCTGCTTAATACTAATCGTTCACAAGCGTTTTGTACAGTGAAATTCTAACTCATGAAGGAAAGGTTTTGGTTTTATCTTTAATAATTATTCTTCATTACCTACTAAGAAAACACCGATTTTCATACTTTACGTAGTTACCTACGTAAGAAATCATTTGTTTCAAGATTGGTAGGTCCTTACCTACATGGAATCTGAAATGAGATGATGGAATAGGCATTACTGTGTCATTGATAAGGGATGAATAGTAGGGGATTCAGAACACCTAAAGTACCTAAATCAAAATTTTTAGGTAGTTAAATCAAAAATTTTAGAACCGAACTGTTTTGGATGGGCCAGCAGCGAATCAACTAGATATTAATTTACCGTCAAGCAGTAATGGGGGGAAAAATTGTTCAGAAAGCTTTGAAACGCAATTACAACCCATTACAACCGTAAATTTTTACCGCTAACACGGAAAAAAAATCATGGCATGGATATGTTTATCCATATTAGTTTATAACTTAGCGTAATAAATCAGTTTTCCTTGACACTACAATGGCTTAAGGATCATGAGATGTTGTGATAAAATGAGAGCATTCCAAAAAGTGGCGAACGATTTTCCTTCTATAAAAACTAAGGGGTACACTTCGCTAGTAACGCATTGGTTGAACCTACGTGAAAATCAATAGAAAAACAAACAAAAGGACGGTAGACCTACGGTACTACGGTCAGATCATTTAATGATGACTTTTAACTCACTGAGCAGGCCAAATCTTTTATAAAAACAAAACATCGTGTTTTCTTGTCGCAGTTTATTATATCGTAACGATACGATCGCGAGGTCTCATTTCATACCGTAACGTAACGGTCGGAAAAATAATAGAATTCTCCTGTTAATCAATAAATGATGAAAAAACGTTGCATTTTTATGGTAGAAATGTTCGTACTCATATAGGCGAGCCAATAGACATATCCATATTATCCTTAAAAAAAGAAAAGTTTTAGATTATTGAATTCTAGTCGAATCCCACCGATTTGATGACCAAGACCATGGACGCTATTTGGCAAGAGACAGTTCAAATTATGACCTGCACGTCTCTAAGAGATTTCTACTCGGAGCAGGTACCTACTTACAAACACGTGTACACCACAAGGGTTTAATTCATCAACATTACAAACTATAGCCATAGGAGGGACCGCGGAGTTCATGTACGTTTTTCGTTTTCATTGCTGGTACCATCGAATTTTCACATCTCGGTCCGACTTATCAACGGGCCGTGGCGTTTGTATTCATCCCCTTGCGCAACCCCGGAGATAGAAATCAAACAAATTACCCTGGAAATCGGGTGTTAAACGCCGCGGGCCAGACAATGGGAGGGTGGAAAGTGCCACTCTACGCGGATGGAGGCTCAACCGTGAAATTATCATCATTTATTGTCAGTTGGGCGCTGCGACCTGATGATTTAGGTGGCACAATGCACCTCGAGAGGCGGTCTTATCCAAGAAATTAAATCAATCAGTCCGGAGGTGCAGCGAGCAGAAGATTGACCGGAAATTGATTTTACCAGCATTTTCCTAGATAGGTACCTACCTCTTTTCTCAGGCGAAAACGAACAAATTCGAACAAATTTTAGACATTTGAATAAGTACCTTCAATATTTTCGAAAATTCGTTAGTATAAGTTCAAGTCTGAATGGTGGTTTTGGTGATGTGTTGTCGATGTTCATGGTTCTAGAGTGGGAGGTGACGATCATTTACTAGAGCTCCATTACTAAAAGGAGTCACAACTAATACCTACCTATTATAGGTGTTCTTTGAAAATAAACTGAAGTCCCATAATACGTAGGTTTCACCAAACAAAATTGGTGGAACCTATTGTGGAACTAAAGAAATCTATTTTCAAAGTCTGTCAGTTATTTTGTCTACTAAGTTTCAATAATTGTGTCGTTTGATCGCTCTATTTTGTTAATAGATACCTCCTTACCAACCTACTTTGTTTCTTCTCAAAGTGATTTAGCAAGTTTTGGGAGGAAATTGAGTATTGCATCGCTTCAAAAATTGTAATGAAGAGGCAAATTTCCGGAAAATTCTACAATAAAGTACATATCCGTTTTATACTATTCCTCTCATAAATCAATCCTCACATCCATAAATTCAATCATACATTATTTCACTCATTCCACAGCTGCTTTGAGGGAATGATGTTGGAAGTACCTAATACGTTTCTACAATCAATTATTACCCACCACTATTCTCCAAAACAATCATGTTACCTAACGATTATTAATTTCTTGTTGCAGCCTGATTATGATGACATTGAAGAAGACGAAAACAGCATAGTTGTACCACAGAAGAACTTCCCGTCGTCCCGAGGAAAAGACAAATCCAAGGATAACAGCAAACATGGTAAATTATAACCAATGACAGTGAACTTTAAGCAACTTTAAGTTGTGAACTTTAAGTTGTCTCCGTTACTCTATGACTTTAAGTAACATTGTGACGCCTGACCTTGAACCCCTTTCAAGCCGCATTCTGGTAACCAAACGTTATGTCTAGCTGAAAATTGGCACTAGGGCGTTTTCAAAGGCGCTGAATCAGATTATTAGGTTAAAAATTCGAAAATCCTACTCCTGCAGTTCCTCATTGCTCATTCCAGAAAAATTTTCTGGGGTGCGGAATACTCCTAGACCTAGATGGTCACCCAAGAGGATTATAGGAATCGTTGTTTGGAATAAAATAACACTGCCAATACAAAGAAAAAAATAGTTTATCGTTCGGGTATGGGGAAAACTTGGACTAAAATCTCAGCTGTTTAAATAACAGGCGGGATACCGAAGGCTCTCAAGAAATCCTTTCCTACATCACACTAAAAGAACTGAACTGAAAAAGAATGCGCTGATATCGCATTGAGAGCAGTGGAAATAGGATTATTTAAATAATAATTAAAAATTAATTAATATTAATTAATAATTATTTAATTCAATCAATTTATTAATTATGTACACTATATTCTCACTAATCAGGAGCCCAAACAGTGATGGGCTATGTGTTTCGTTTTGTTCGGTTGGCATCTTGGACGGAATTGGCCAATGACAGACGACACCCTTTTCAATGTCAAGCTCCCGCCATATTACAATAATAAATATTTCAATAAATTTTTTAAAATTACAGATACCTGCCTTAAGACTTCATTATTGTTTCTTTTGAGTCATTATCTCTCAGGAAAACAATTTTTAAAAAATTCATGATAATTCTCCGTTTCTTTACAATTAGTGTATCTACCTACCTGCTAATATGAATTTTCTCGTTTCAGATGACCCATACTACTGCGGCCTACGAGCCCGCGTTCCGAATTTCGTCAAGTCGAAGGGAAAAGGCGAGGGTGGGAAGGGGATGGTGCCGCCTCCGGGGGGTAGATTCGTGCTGCCCCCAGGCACTCCCGCCTCCCACCTCGGCCTCCACCACCTCCACCACCACGCACCTCACCACCCTCACATGTGGCACGCACGCTCTTATGACAGTGGAATGGGTAAGGACTCTCTATCAAACACAAACATAGTATTTTTCTATTGAATTAAATATTTTTCCAATTGAATTAAACCTTTTTCCAATTTAAGTAAACCTTTTTCCAATAGAATTAAACCTTTTTCCAATTCAATTTTTAAAAAATTGTAAGTTTACAAATGCGTACGTAAATAAGCTAACAAACTTTGTGTACATTGTACCTAGTACGTACATGTCTGTGATATACCTAGTTTGCGCAATCCTAGGGAGTGATGGAGGCCAAACTCTAGCTTTTCCCAACGAAATTCAACATTTTCCCAACCAGATTCGACCTTTCTCAATAAAAGTCGACATTTTCCCAATAGAATTAAACACTTTCCCAATCAAATTCGCCACTTATACAATCAATTTGATTGGGAAAGTGTTGAATTTGACAGAGAAAACGTTGAATTTGATTTAGAAAGTGTTGAATTTGATTGGGAAAATGTTGAATTTGATTGGGAAGGTAGGTGGGTTTGATTGGGTTGGGGTGTTGGGTTTATTGGGAAAACGATGAATTTGATTTAGAAAGTCTTGAATTTGATTGGAAAAATGTTGAATTTAATTGGGAAATGTTGAATTTGATTGGGAAAGTGTGGAATATGGTTTGGAAAATGTTGAATTTTATTGGGAAAAGCAGTATATCTCGTAGAGTTTGGCCTCCGTCTCTCCCTAGGATTGCGCAAACTATGTCACAGACATACCTACCTACTACATAAAGTTTGTTAACTCATTTAAGTACGCATTTGTCAAACTTACAAAAAAGATTTAATTAAACTGGAAAAATGTTTAATTAAAGTGGAAAAAGGTTTATTCAATTCGGAAAAGGTTCAATTCGATTGGGAAAAGGTTTAATTCAATTGGAAAGTACTATATGCAGTTCGATCTACTTATGCAGGCAGCTCTGCTCACATAAAAGCTCTGATGGTTTTAAACCTTTTTTTTTTCATTAAGTGTCTAGGGGGATTTTATGGGCCCTGATTATCCTTATCCCTCCACTGCAACCTAAAATATCTATTGTGGAATGCCCCCAGGCTGCATTAGCCTATTGAGAAGGATTCATCAAAAACCCTAGCCTCCCATTTTTAGCGAATGTTCAAAGAAAAAATATATATTATTTAATTACAATTATTCTGACGTCCTTCTTGGGCATGGCCACTAGTTCAGTGGCTCCTTTTTTTTTTTTTGTTGAGCGCGACAAATAGTTTTGCCGTCTCAGGCCTGGAAGTTTTCAAGTTTTGCCAGTATTTCACTCGCTCGTTGTTCTCCCAATTTTTAACCACATTCTGTGAGCAACTTACGGTGGATCCAACGATTGGTCCGGTTGCTGAACCTATCTTAGCGAGACGATCAGCAGCTTCATGACCCTCATGATCAGGATTCCAGAGAAGGGTGACTTGAATTACTCTGAGCCACCCGCCTGAGGCTATTCAGCATTCAGGCAGTCCCTGACCAGCTTAGCTTCGAAAATAAATATTATATGAAGCAATAGCCAGGGCAACCTTACTGTCAGATAAGATGTAAATTCTGGAACTTCTAAGATGCTTGTTCAACATTTCTTCAGTACACAGTTGAATACCATGGATGTCTTGAAAGATCGTGGCGTCGGTCCCAAGAGACTTATCCAAGCAGGTCGTAGGAGCCTGACCTTCCACACATAACTGATCCACCCATATAGCACACCATGTTTTCCAGTTATAAATCTGGAACACACCAGAGTGAACATCGTTGCAAAGGATGCCGAATTTACTCAATTCCTGTCCCTCAGGAAGACAGGGTTTAAAGTAAACAACGATCCAACAGAAAAGTTCCCATGATCAGTCAAACTTCACACAACAAGCGAAAACTTATACTAGATTTATTTCATTTTTTCAGACTCCGAGTTCATCGAGTCGCCCTACAACCACATCTACGGACGGTTACCCATCCCCACCCGAGGCTACATTCCCCCCACCCCTCGGACAATGTACATCGGCGAATGGGACTGAAAAGAGCGGAAAAAGCAATGGAGACTATAATCTCCCGGATCTTGTTTGAAAATAACCTTGGAAGGAATCCGAAGATTTCTTTCTATTTTTATATATAAAAATATTATTTGAAAAAACTTGTACATAGACTTTTACCTTTTCTTATTTTGTTAAGTTACCCAATGAGGGACATCTGAAGGGCATTTACGAGCAAAACGCTTGGATATCAAATGAACAGTTGATGTTTAAACCAACAGAATAAAAATGTAAGTTCTGCATTTTCAAATTTTATATTATGGAATTTATTAACATCAATTGACCATTCTATCATTGTTCTGAGGAATGACGACGGTCTTATTTTCTATTCAATCAGTGCGAATGCGAAGGGTGGCTCGAATACCAGACATTTACACGACTGTTTCCGTCGTTTTGTAGTTTACCCATTCATTGCCCCTTCTTGAGGACAAGGGTGGTTGAGTAGGTAGCATTTTGCAACAAAGGATGACCAAAGGTTCGTTCCAACCGCATGAACTGGGTCGAGTGTAGATCCTAAACTCGAACGGAATTATCGAGTTCAAGAAATGTTTAGGTTCATGGACCCGTTCAGGTCCGGTGGGATCAAAAAAAGTTCATGAACTGAGTGGACGCCGTTGGAACAGCGCGTAGCTGTTGGGTTCAAAAACTCTGGTTCGCCGCAGAATTAGATCATGAACTTCCTGCGATTGGAACAGAGCTCTACGCATTCTTAGACCAACCAAGATGAGCAAAGGGGCAAAATAGAAAAATATAACCAAATGTATAACCCAACTTCAGCTCCGTCAACGCCTCATTGGTATAATATATATTATGTACATTGTAAATAAATCTAAGAATAAATTAATTGAATTATTCATATATCAAGTATGGTATTAACCAACATGTATTTTTGTCTACCGATTTTCACATCGATTAGCGTTTTTATTTTCAAAAGTTCGATTTTAGAGTAGGTAGCGACCATTTCATAACAAGACCATTAAAAATGTTATGAGCTCGTTTTTTATGTTTAACCAATGTGTTTCAAAAATATTTCGAATGTCTATCTAAATTCCCAGTAATATTATTGTACCGTTTTAGTTGATTTTTGTACAGTTTATATTGTGTTTTCCATTATTGATTTTTGTGTTAAGTGCGTGTGTATTTTTTATAGCCAAACATACGAGTACCAGTATAAACCAACTGCATAATATAACGATGGAATAGACCGATTGCAATAATAAATAATGAAATATTAACCAATTTTATTGTTAACTTATTTTTTCGTTACAGAACCTAATAATTTTGTTATTATACCGAACAATAATAAGATTATGTATCTATACAAAATAATCTAGTTTTGTAATATCTAATTATCATGTGTACGTGTGAAGAATGTTATTATCTATTGTGCAAAGAAAAATGGTTGCAAAAATGTCATTTTTTTATGTGAAACTGCGAAAGCTACTTATACGATGTTTTATAAGAGTTAAGCAAATAAAATGGTGTTGGAACTATCAAGAGGTGAGTTGAATTTATCACAAATCCCCTCCAATTTCGTCTACTTTGATCGGGAATGGGGTCCACTGAAATATTCACCTTCTTCGCCGAGCTTTCGATAAATTTATTACCTTCTTCAGGGCCTTCGAAAATTAATACAATAAAGCCCTATAGCGGCATAAAAGAAAAGGAAAAAAAGTACTTAGGTGAAGCCAAATTTTACGTTCAATTTCAAATATGTAGGTAGGTATATAGATGCAGAAATAAAGTAATCAGACTACAACTTATTCGAAGGAAATACTAGGGTGTAGACTTAAAATTTGCCTTCACCTAAGTACTTTTTTCCTTTTATTTTATGCCGCTATAGGGATTTATTGTATTAATTGTTGAAGGCGCTGAAGAAGGTAATACATTTATCGAAAGCTCGGCGAAGAAGGCGAATATGTCTGTGGACCCCATTCCCGATCAAAGTTGACGAAATAGTTCTGCGTTGGGTTGATCTTCATAACTGCGATCCCCTACAATGTAAACATAACGAGGATTGAGAAAATATTCCATGGCATCGTGATCGCAATTTACCAAACCCTGAGATGAGTGATGAGAGATTTGGGTTGGGAGGTTATCAATAGAGAAGGAAGGGATATCAGGCATTATAATAACACGTATTGATAGTAACATTATAGTAACACGTACGTGTATTGAATTTTGAAATATACAAAATGTATCTCTTTGAGGCACTTTAGCATGCAGTACTAATAAAACAAAACAAATTAATATCTTGAATACTATCACTGTGAGCTTCCAACAATTGAACAATGAGCTCTTTTACATAAAACTTGTTATTTGAGCGTTCTTTAAAGACTGTGTACAAGGGCAATAGAGGGAACCTACTTTTCCATCATTGCGTTCTTCAGCCGCTTCAGCAAATCTTGGTAATCAGTATTATTGCAGATGACTTCAGTGGGTGAGCCCTTCTCCCTGAAAATACAAAAGCAAGATTGATTCAAAGGGAAAGCATTGCAACTAGGTATCCAAGCCTCTCAGATGCTCTATGACTGTGATCTCCCATCTTAATGCAGAGTGGATCGCGGTCTTCAGGAGGGGGGGTAGTAACTACTTATCAGATGTTGTTATAAGCTTAACTTCCCCTCTTAATGTAAGTTGAAATACGTCGGGTTGCGGCCTCAATAGGATAATGCCTATAACGAACAACCAAATTAATTCGTCATCGTCTTTTAACACTAACGAGCAAACTCATCCAATCATCGCACATTTACACCACCACACCATCTAGCAGTTATTTCAAATCGTCAAATTCTTCAGATGAAGCTATTCTTTTCAAAAAGCAACTTTTTTTATATTCATAAATATTTTTTCCTATGTGTAGTATTTATAGGGAAAGCTTATTAACTGGGTTTTTTCTCTTATACGATAATCGTCAACTAAAATACGATAATGAATTGATTTTGGTTATTCATTAGCTCTCCTATTGGGTCCTAACCCGACTATTATAAAGTGGCGGACAAATTCAACAAAATTAATGCACAAAAGTGTTGTCTTATTTTTTAGGCTTATCTTAGGCAGATCACACAATTTCACAACACTTTGATTGCAGTTTCCGTTTTCCCCCTATTTGGGCTCCTCCACGCCCAATAGGGATAAAATGGGAGAACTATTTATAGTTGAAACAAGTTTTAATTAGTCATTTCATTAATCACACCTTTCGTCTGGCAGAAGCCCCCCCCCCCCCCTGTCCAAAGGATGAAAATTAAATTGTAATTAATAGGTATGTAACACGATTATATGGACGTTGAACTAGGTTCACGTGGTCTGTTGCTGAAATAGCCGCTTTTTGACCCTTGCAGCTTCCCCCTGCAAACCATGATAAATTAATAACGTGGTTTACATTATCCATGCCTGCAAACGTGGTAGTCGCGTTAGTAGAAAATAAATATTTAAAAATTTCTATTGTTTTTACCGTTTTGTCACCTGGGACAATCAAACTCAAGAACATTACAGCAGGATTTAGAATGAAAACAACAGTGAATGGCGTGAGCGATAACCTCTCATCCGCATTATATAGCATAATGTAGTATAGTAGTAACATACCAACAAGCAAGGTGACCATCAATGTACTGCAAATTTTCATCAATTTCGTGGAGTGTTCCAGTGAGACTGTTCAACATAACTCCCATTTTCGACTTTTCGCGGGAAACTTTGTCGCCAACTTGCTTCATCATAGTACTGCCAGTGGAGTCTAAAGAAAAATAATAAAATCATCGTTTCATCTTTCGAAAATATAGGCCTTGAGTGCTCAGACACTCAAAATCAAAGTTATAGAAACAAAAACAACAAAAAAAATTATACAAGAAGAAAAAGGTTTTAAAAAAAAGTTAAAGAAACTACTATCTCGCGTCGGTATGTGTTAATTGACCAGTGATTCCAAGCTAGGTAGGCTTACCAGATATTTTCTCTTTGACAGAGACATCTAGAGAAGTGAGAGCTTTAGCGATATTCGTCTTGGATAATGTGGACTTCAATTCTGCATAAGCCTGTATTGACTGAGTACCGAGGTCCACTTTTTTACTGCAACAAAATTCTCATTATTACCTGTTGCTTTGATTTTTGAACATAATTAATAATTATAATATAATAATTTATATAAAATATATTAAATATACATATACTCATACTTAAATTAAATATATATAGACAGGTGACTATTTTACAATTTGTTTAATTAGTCACCAAGTAAGCCGGCAAAAAACTTTTATATTAAATTAAATAGCAAATACTTATAGTTCATAATACAGTAGTCCCCGCTTAATGTGGTTATGGATAATGATATAACTCATTTATTGTAATAAAAACTGCCTGGAACGGATCGGATGTATCCCATAACGCAGGTTTTGCCCCGCCTATTGGGATAAGTTACGAACTAAATCACCCGCGACGAAGTTGTGGAAACCCATTTCAATAAAAAGAAAACGGAGTTAAATAGAAAAAAACGTTGTCTATTTCCACGAAAATAATGAGTTACAAAGTTAAATCGATTTCGACGGTTAGGCCATCATCAGTAACAAACAATAACTGAAGGTACATCAGGAAGAACACAGCTTATATAGTCACAGGAGAAAGGGAACTTTAATCCCATTGGTCAACAAAAGTGAAGGGGCTGAGAGGAACACCCAATCACGTACAAGCAAAGTGAAAGGCTTGGAAGGGAACTTGAATCCTAATGGTTGAGAGAAGTGAAAGGGGGCTGGGAGGAATAAACAATGCCCATCAAGGGCAGACATAGTGAAAGGGGAAATAACTATTGCTCTGTCAGACATGTTGTGGTTCTGTCTTCTGACCTGCATTCCGCTGATCAAACTCACCTCACAAACAAAACAGGAAAACATACTTTTCGGCCTCGAAAGGATGGTTTCATCGGTTCAAACAAAGGGAAAATTTGATTTTCGCTAAAGCTCATGGAGAACAGGCTGATGCTGATTTCCCAGCTGCCAGCTCTTGATGGTTGGAGAATGTTTGGGCCGGTATAATCCGGAAAGGTATAACGCGGTTATTGCAATAAAGTTGATCTGGGACAATAATTGTTATCACATTAAGCGGGGACTTCTGTAGTCCAGAAAAGCTAGGAGTTGGAAAGTCGGCCTGAGGCTGTCGTTCGCCTCTGGGCTGCCTTCTCTCAAGGGAGTTGCTTCCTAGCTCGGTGATAGAAGCAACATAACATTATTCAAGATTCAAAAGCGAGTAGGTATTTCGGATAACTTTTGATCTACCTCCATTATCATCCTGTAGCCAACGTTTCCCACGGGAGGATCTCATGACAACACCTGCTATGTTTATGGTATTTTATAAATCAAATTTTGAACGGCACACCTTCAGGCATCCTTTGTGAACTCAGTGAATTTGTGAACTCAGTATCTGACTTTTCGTTATATTGGACAGTTCATGCAGATAAACGAGAAGCGAGTTGGGATTCCAAATAGGATGTACTAGGGAGAGCACGAGCGGATGCTAACCTCTGAGTTGTATTGTACGAGTGCGTGAGTTGGGACACGAGTCGTTCTACGAGACGCTAAATAACGTTAACATGCGAATTGGATGGAATTCGTAAATTTCAAGTAGTGATTTTGACGTTCTTGTTGTTTAGAATTTTTTCTAATGAGGTTCTCTCGATACTCGATAATGAATATCAGGAACTGTATGAGGCCTGTTTGATGAATGGTAGGGAAACAGAACTGATTATGGGCAATTTTTCAATTCAATTTAATCCATGGTCCCAGTATGGTTACCTTCAAAGAAGGTTACCTTCGTTTTCGGGAATCCATTCGGAGCCCCATAGTGAAGCAGATAAATATTAGGTAAAACTAATATTTGTAAATAAAAGTGTTCAGTTTAAATTGGAGAGCACAAAACGAATGAATTTATTTTTCAAAAACAATTCGGGTACCATGTGACATTCAACATTGCACACATGGTAAATACAAATAATAGAGAGGCTTCATGTTTGAATATCTTCATCACCCCATTCGTAGACGAATAGGGCAGTTCTAACTGATTTCTATTCGTTGAGCCTCTACTCGTAATCCGACTCCCTCCTTGTTTACCTGCAAGAATAGTCTATTATGTGTTTCACTTGACGATTGCCCCACTTACATACTTCATAGGTGATATGCCAAGTAAATTAATGAATTATTACCATTATTATACATAACTATGGCAAGATCAAATACCTGTAGTTAGAGCCAAATTTTCTTCCCTAAAATTGGACGTCAAACGTCAAGGATGTCGCGGCGGATCCAGTAGAACACCAAGTGCCCGTTTCACAATGATTTACAAACTAGCAGTATATGCGCTTGTAAATTGTAAACCACGTTTCAAAATCGATTTTTACTAGTGACAGAAATAAGATTGTGAAAATACTTGTATTATCAGTAGTTTTAGTAGTTTTACAAGGTTCCTATTATATAATGCAGTATTGTAAATGTAATATGTCAAAAAATACTGGTAAACACCTATAACATTTCACAAGTCGTCAATCACTCATGATTTGTTTTTGTACGCGGTGAATAAATTAATCATATTTTTGAAGGAAAAAAAGTTGAAGGTTGAAAGTACCCAAATAACACGATTTTTAGAGTATTTTTTTCACTCCTGACGACTATGAATCGACCATTATAAATAATTATTCATTAGTCAGAGACACGAACTTGAAAAGCATACATCGATTGGGATAGACAGGTAGTAATAGCCAATTTGATTGTGATGGTTTCGATTTCGTGTTCATAACTATCGATCAACATTAGCCAGTAAGACGAACCCTCTCTTTCCCTATATCTGAATATTTAGGGCCTTACCACATGGACGCATCGGACCTCCAATACATCTAATGAGCTCGATCTATATCTATTGTCCCATTCCATACCCAATTTAAAAAATATAATATAATTCAACTGCTTACTCAGCCATTGGTGTCTTCTTGAACAATTCGATCAACTGAGGAAGATCAGACAAGATTTTGTCCACAGAAGTTCCCGGCGTTTCATCCGTGAAACAAGCAGCAGCTGCCTCAGCTTTCATCTTGGACACCATAGCATCAAGAGTGCTTCGAAGTTCAGTAGTAGGAAAACTCACAAGGGTTGAGATTTCTTCTTGAACGAGGGCCTGAAATCAATCAAAGATTACATATCAGTGATCTTAGTTCCAGAGGCTTTGTGCTAAAGTAAAGGCGAAAACGTTTGGGCTTTTTGGATCAGTCAGAGGGAGTTCTCATGATCTCATCTTTAATGATATTTTTCCTAACATTGACGAGTTGATTCCAGAAGACATTTTCTAAACGTCGCCAGTTTGGCTGTCGCCTTCTTCAATTCAGAAATGATCCTGGTTCTCCCTGCTGATAATACTTCCTTCATTACCCATTGCTGTATTGGTTGTGAAGCGTGATCGCCGACACGAAAAAGTTGAGCAGTTGATAATAATAATCATTCAAAAGAGGAGTTTAAGAAAATCACGTTTCAGCCGATTGGTACTTTTCGCCCTTCAGGTGTAAGAAAAAAATACCGCCATTCTCTCTCGCAAATATTCAAGAGATACTTCATCCCCTTCTTCGGGGTTTGTCTGGCGCACGTAGCGGTTGGCGGCGCGTCTAGAAACAATGTCATGTCTACTCGCACTGTGACCTTAGTGAGTGAGGAATGATCTTAAAACAAATACGTTTTTATCAGTTAATAGACTCTTTCGTTTGTGAATTTAAGAAAAGAAAACTGGCCTATAACGTGTTTCAAGACAGATTTTACTTCTTAACTCATTTGTGTGATAACAAGACTGATCAGAGAGACATGGAAGAGAAATTGAGAAAGAAGGCGACCAATCTTTACCACATCTACACAAATGATTTGGATTCTGATTTTACTGAAGAGTGCATCCATTTCCAAAAGCACTGTGCTGTGGGATTGATCAAGCACCTGGAAAATCGATGCAAGAAATGTTGAAATGTTTAAGATTAAACTCCTTAAGAGGATATTTAACCAAATTTGGACATCGCTTCAAGGATAAGTTTGTGCATACCTGCTACGAATTGCGCAGGAGAACGTAGTTTTTCCTGCCTTAGAAGAGTTCAAAACTACCTACAAACTAGTACTTCTGAACGAAGGTTAAGCTCACTTGCTTTACTGTGTATTGAGGCAAATGCAACAAAAACACTTTCATATGAGGCATTATTAACGAGTTTGCCATTAGGAAATCTATTGAAAACTATGTTGTTTTGAACATGTACAAAAGTATAGAATGTACTTAAGCCCAAACATTCAACTATATTGTGTTTGTACTCGTACAATTATTCATGTTTGTCTTATGGTAGCCTGTATGTATAACATCTATCTATTTAATGTCAACAAATAAACCAGTAATGAACTATTTATTGTTTGGTTTTAGTTTTACTCTTCTACTCTTCAGCACAATTTAATTTAAATAGCTGAATCTATTATTTGTTGTATAAAACGAATGTATAATATGTATAATAACATAATTATGAGTCTATTAACTGTGAGTCTAAAACCTACAGGTGGCACACTCTGAAATCGACTAGAAAGAACGTTTCATTTTTGTATGTAGGTAATACATTTCAGAGTCTGGAGTGTAGATGAAACAAATCTTATGTCTAGCCTGCCTACCACTGGGCAGGGCTCCCCTGGGCTGTTATCCTTGCACACGGGTGGGTCGCTTCCCGCCACTTGGCTCGATCAGCCATTACTGTGATAACGGACCTGACACCGGGCTGTTGACCCAAAGCCATTCATTTGTTGCATATATCATTAGTTCCTCACCTAAGGGTCGAAGCATTCCCAGAAAAATATAGACGACGTCTGTGTGCAACTAACTTTCACAACCAATATAGAGATTTATACAGCATTGGTGGACACTGAGATCAGAAAATTATGAGACGGCAACAGATTTGCCGATAGATCTATATGTTAAATGAACTGTTTTTTTAGTGAAAACCTACGAGATAAGACTGCATAGTGGACTTTAGGTAGGTTTTTAGTGAACACCAACAGATACAAATCAAAATAGACAAGAAAAAATACATACAATCAAACGGTCCAACTCCGCAACGTGTTCCTTTTCCTCAACATAACTAGTATTGAGGGAGTTGTCGAATGTAGTTCTGTTGTTGGTTATCCACTGGATCAGGAAATTCCTTTCCGCTGCCTTGCCAATCTCCTCCAAGCAGCCACTCTCAAGGAATTCCTTCAACACTCCGGCTCGAGCAATTTGAGAGACGTCCTTCAGTAAAACAAAAAACAGTTTGACTGGCCACTCTTAATGTTACATTCGAGAGAATAAGATTTATTCTTGATTAAAAAAAAAACGTTTTTAAAACTTCAGGAATATAATTTTCCTGGTTTCCTCAACCATCTAAATACTTTTCTAACTGATTGTGAGTAGGTAACCAATCTGAAGATTAATAGACAGTCCAAGTAACCCAATAACCAAACACACCCACTTTCAGAGTTCCACTAGCAGTTTTCACTGTTTTCATAGCATTTACTTCAATCATTGATTCATTTCTTGTAACTTGTTCTGTCATAATTATGACGTGACACGTGGACGCATCGGATCCTACGGCCTTGTCAGGTGGAATAAATCGACTCCCATAAGATTACCTAATCAGCGGCGTGGTTAGTACTTGGATGGGTGACCGACTGTGTGGCTGGGATGAGGGACCACACATCTCAGTATTTTATGTTAGGTACCAATTGGGAGACAAACGTGATTTAAAAAGAAAAAATTTAAAGATAGGAAGCAAAATAACGGGTGGAAAATAATGCTCAGTCAAGGACCATTTCGATTGGCCCTCCATGAGATGACCCGATCCTAAGCAAACACAGGTAATGTTCATAAAATAAAAGGGCTGAGGGCCGAGTTTGCATGAATATTTAAGTAAAATTTGTTCAGTGCTCACTCTGTAATTACGAAAAACGATGTCGAAAACAATATTGAATTATTGTTTTGAACTATTTCAACTATATTTCAAGATTGTTATTGGTTTCCTAGCTATCGATTTTTTTTTTTTTTTTTTTTTCAATGGTTAGAACTTTGATATTCCAAAGATAGAAAGTAAAATAACGGGTGGAAAATACTGCTCAGTCAAGGAGCATTTTGAGTGGTCCTCCATGAGATGAGCCAATCCTGAGCAAACGTAATATTCATAAAACAAAAGGGCTGAAGGCCGAGTTTGCGTGAAGATTTAAGTAAAATTTGTTTTTATCACCTATTTCATAGTAAACATTTATAGTAGTATTTATAGTACCTACTTAGTAAAATATCCAAAGAATTTTGGTGTTATTTTTGCTGCTGGCTGGTTCCATAGTTGGCCAACCCAAGTTCCAATCACGAAAAGACACACGGAAGGTGTTCCCTACATATTTTTATTCTCTCTTGAATAAATATTTATCCGTTTGCTGATGACGTCACAGCCGTAGAACACCAGCTGTAACCTCTCGTTATAATGGCGAAAGTCTCAGCAGCTGTTTAGTTTCTAATGTTTCCCCCTTTTCAGAGTGCTGAATCCGAATCTGATGTCCGAAATGCCGAATTCCAACTAACGACTGTAGCCCATTCTCAATCAATTTATTTATACTAATGAACCCAATTCTGTCAAATCCCTAGGTACCTATATTTCTTGTCTAAGAGGCATTAGTATACTTAAATAAGAATTTTACATCTTTATTATTTACGTGATCATATTCATTCAACATCTCAAAATGTGGAGTTTCATTCAGGTTCAGACAGTGCAAATTGTAAATTTACCCCGCTCGACATCATAGAAGATATCATGTTCAGCTTCTTAGCTTTCAGCTGCTCCAATTTCGTAATGTATTTTTCATTAAGCTCCATAACTTTGAGGCCGAGCTCCGCGTGATATTCTGCAATAACTCGGTGAAACATCGAATCTTCATTTCTGAAAATTTTTAGGAGTTGTAAGTAAATCATGAAAGGACAATGTTTATTGATAACGTCAACTTTGTGGGCATGAAATAAATTGATGACAATTTTATGTTAGCGAAGATTTAAATATTAGTCCTTCATCACCAAAATAACAGCATTATTTCATGCATTAAATCATGACTGCGATCAATAACACAACGACGTTACTTACAAAAACTAGGGAAAATAAATTATGATACAGCTTACAAGTAAAATCCATTCAATTTTGAACCTCAAAGCAGGATTCTTACAACAGTTACCTATCAAATCACACCGCCCCATCTATCTTTAACTAACTAACTACTTTAACTAACTACTATTGTAGGTACCAAACCTGTACTGGTTTGGTATAGTTACTTGTAACTACCGACATCCATAGGACTTACAAGGGGACCCTATGGCGGTGGAGTCGCCAATCGGGCCCATTTTTCTGGTGTTTCTACATTTAAAAAAAATATATTTGACACGTGCCCGAGCGTTTCGTCCAATGGAGCTTCTGGAGACTGGGAATTTTTTTTTTTTTAGTTTTCATGTCAGAAGCATCATCCCATATAACGAGGCGTTTTTTCAAATACATAGACGTAACGTAAAACATGTTTTTTTTTAATGCTGAATCGATTACGAGGAGTTCCAGCCCGTATTTCCGCCACCCTGAGTATACTAAATTTACAAAATTTGGGTTAAAACGGGGAAAATTGCGTATTTTTGATGTTGGTAAGTAT
>JAEMON010000002.1:21383382-21398411 GCA_030264115.1 Lygus lineolaris
AGCCATTTCAATAACTTCATTTTCTTCGAAAATTCGCTAAAACCATCTGTTGCGGAGCTTAACACTACGTTCCTTGCTTACAAACCCAAAAATTGCTATTTTTGGCCATTTCTCTGCTAATACAGCCCTCAGAATATTTACACTGATTGGCTAAGTAGGAATCACCTACAGAAGTTTTAGGTTTTGTTAATGAATAACTGTTTGCTCTTCATGTGGTGATCTTAGAAATCTTGAAAATATAATTCCATCCATTTTCATTCGCCAGATTCCAATCGAGACATTCCGAGATAATAATTTTTGTTATCGTACGAACCGTTAAGTAGGTACGTTTACGTTCGACAGTATCCAACATGCTTCTTGGAGAAAGATAATGAAAAAGAAAAAAACTCGGCGCTCCTCGCCTCAGCAGGGGGCCAGCCCCCTGCACTCCCAGTTAGTTCTAATGCTTCAGCTTTAAACTGAATTGTAGGCAACTCTTCTACTAGGGTTCTTCATATAATGTTGGTTGCATGTGAAAAGCATCAGAAAAACATATTACTCTATTTTAGGTGTCGCTAATTTTGTGACATTTTCGGGCAGTTAGGTAGGTCACGGGTAAAGCATGTTCCATGCTAAATTAACCTCATAATAAGGAATTAAGATATGTACTTCTTCGGTTTCATTCCATATGAAAGGCCAAAATAGGTGCGGTTTTGAACTGAAAATTGGCTGTGGTATGCTTTTGAGGATGCTGAATTCGATTTTGAGGTTAAGTACACAATACAGCAACATAAGAACACAGGAAAAATTGCTCATAACTCATCTCTGAATTGTACTCTTGAAAAATGTGTTAATATTGTAGTAGTTAGGAATATTGGAGTGGATTCAAACTTGCATACCGAAGGATTCACAGAAGAGTTGCTTTCGACGGCAAGTTTGTAGGCAAGGAGCTGTCTCCTGATATGAGCTACTTCGTTAGCAGGCCTCACATGTTTCATCAAGTGTCTCCACATTGTTTTGAGCTGAGGAGTGACGAGCCTTGACACACCAGAATTGAAAAGAATCATTAACCACCATAAATTACAATTTTCTTGAAGCACCACCACAAATTACAATTTTCTTGAAGATGAAAAAGGTTGAAATGCGGCGTCATCAATCATCTTTACGCCCCTGGAGGTGAAAACTGAAAGGAAATGGTAAGTGAGAATTCGGTTGTGAAACTATTAGATAGATCGATAGCTAACGATAATGAGTAGGTATCTAGTTCATTGAAACAGGGGATGCCGAGGTTGATGCCATGAGGCTCCACCCGTCACTGTGGTTCCCTGGAATACCATAATTATATAGGCATCGTCCTCTGGCTACATTTTCCAAATTTTCCAGAAGAGCCGAAAAACTGAGGGAGGATATTTTATTATTTTCTCAACCTGATAAAACTTAGTGTTCGAAGGAAATTAAATTGAACCCATTACTGTCGATTTATGGAAAACAAAAAATATTGAAGAACATTTAGCCATGTTTTTCACGGTAAATGCAACCTAACTATATCACACTACACATCAACGCTTTGATCGTTAGTGACAATTCCATGGGGCGTATACAATAAATTGTAATCCACATATTCATCTCTGGAGGAGCTCACGTTCTGGATGAATGGTGGATACAATATTTTACCAAAATGATGGTTCGGTTCAAAAAGTTTGAGGCGTTTTCAGAACGAACTGTTCAACTTACAATATTATATAGATATATGTATGAGCCTATTTAAGACGAATCCAGCAGTTACCATGATGAAATCGCAAAACATGTTGCTCACGAAACATTTTGTCTTTCAGGGTACGATGTTTTCGATTTTCCCGAGCTGAATAGTCCTAGTAATGTTAATTTACAATAGGAAGGTAGGTCTAGGTAAAATTTTACTTTTTCACAATAGTTCTTACCGTACAGCATTGGCCTTGAATTCCGGGCTATCAGCCCCAGGAAACCCCATAGCTTTGGCCCAAGCCACTATGTCCTCGCTACTCTTCATGTTGGACGTTTTTGGTGCACCTTTTCCACTCATCGTGGAGGTTAACTTTTAACTAGTACCTACCTGCATCAAACAAAAATTTGGCATGGTAAGTAATCAATGGTAAGGTGGCAGGAGGATGTTTTTGGAGGGAAGACCATCCAGGAGGACGGAGACAGCTGGTAGTTCAATTCTGACACTAGTAGCAATATTAGTTTGTCGCTTCAACAGATCATTATACCTACTTTGAATTTTTATTTAAATCTGGAACAGCACAAGAATTTATTGCAAAGTATTTGCCTGTTTTTCTACAACATAATTACCTACCGATATGCAGTCTGATCTATCTCAACTTGTGTACCTTTCGATATATTTCCTACCTCCCTGGGTCTTATGGACGGAGTCTTTGTCTACCCCTTGACGGTGGACCATCCCTCTCTCCCCACCCTTACCCTATTATAAGTCACTACGGGGGGGGGGGGGGGGGGGGGGGGGTTGCTTGGAAGGATAGGCATCCCTGCTGCTGAAGAAAGACAGAGACAGACCCTTGATCAGCTGAGGAGCTCTGGACCTCTGGTCAGGAGCAGTTTTCTTTCTCGTTTGTATTCCTCCAACAAAAATAGAAAGCGTAGAAAGCGAATTTAGAAAGGGTACCCCCGGTGGGTGCTGAATATGAATAAAACCCATTATTTCGTTGGGCAGGAAATTGAATTTTTTTTTTTTTTTATTGATAGTTACGAGGGCACTGGAGGGCTTGGAACTTGTGCTGTGCCTGTCCCTACCTCTACTATCCTTCGAAGCCTCTAGTTCTGACGTTCTAGTAGTGAGGTCCTGAGTGCTGAGTTCCTGTTTGATTTTGATAGAGCACTGATAGACACAGACAGGAGACAGAATGATGTCAGTTACCGTGGTCCTGTGGTTATCGCAACAGTGTTCATAAAGTAGAGAAGGTTGATGCTTGATACCTACTGATTGCAAAAATTATGGAGGTGCTTAGGCAACTACTTACCGAAGATAAATACATCGTACACTACTAAAATACATCGTACTACACTGTAGGAGTAGGAATAAATTGATAAACATGAACAGCTGCGAAATGCGAACTGCCCTGCGCGGGAAATTTGTGTCGTCTTCTTCTTCTTCATACCAATTTTGCCACAGTCTCTACGACCATCATAGGAGTAGGTGTCGTGCAGTCTCCTTAGCACCTTTTTGTGTCTAGATTGACTGGGCTACTACATGACAACAAGAAGAAGAAGCTGGTAGGTTCATAACTTGTTCATAACCTGAAACCTGAATTTTATTTTCAAGTGTAAACGTTTATAACGTAACGTACGTATAAAGACGTTTAATAATCTATTTTACTATTTTTAATCGTAAGTAGGTTTTGTTCTTCATTGTGGTTTTCGTTGAATATTTTATCAATGTTTGTATTTTTTGTTGAACAAACTGAATCCCTAAATTTGTGAGCCAAGTGTTCAAAGTGGGACAACAGTCGGTAGGTACTTAATTTACCGCGCTTGACTCTGTCAAGTTTGATCTTAGGTTGTGCACAATGCTATCCCTCCTCGAGTATGGGGAAAGTGACAGCGATCAGGAGGATGATGAAGGGAAAGAAGAAAATATAAAAGCCCGTACGATGCATCTGCAGCCGGTCGAAAAATCACGAAGCATTTCGTCGTCCCTCGCCATATGCGCTACACCCACTGCCCTTCCTCCAGTAAGTTTTACGATGATTTCAACACCTTCTGTAGATGCTCTCCATTAAAATATTGTTGCCTCATTCGATGTCTGATGTTAATTACAGGTCGAATACGATTCGATGAGATTTGTGAATCCTGATACTAAAGAGCTGATGGTGAACCTGAAGTACGAAGAACTGTTTGCACCTGAGCTCGGACCTGCAAATCCTTTCCTGACAGAGCAGCAGAAAGCGCCCAAAAATACATTGTCGGGTTACGTGGAACCAGCTCACGTTAGCGAGTTCCAGTTTGAAAATCAGAGGAAGACCTTCACAAGTTACGGTAGGGATTAGGGAATACTTATATCTACCTATTTATCTATAATAGGTTTCCATGTTGTTTTCCAAAGAAGGAAAAATGTTACATGGATTACTTAGGTACCTTATTACGTAGAATATAGGAGTGCAAAATTAGGTCTGTTCCAACTATTTGAATAGTTTAGCTGCGCAGAACCCTCTGCGCACACTTGCTAATATTTGAATCTAAATTGATAAAACTGGAATCCTGTTCCAACTGCCAGATTAAGTTGCACTCAACTTGAGCATTTTCACCCCTGCGGAGGAGGAAAGGGGGAGGGGGGGGGGGGGGGGTTAATCCCTCAACTTTGTTTCAACTAAAAGCGCAGTTTGAACGTATTCGAAAATCTTCAAGCCGAAGATCGCACTCAACTTTGACCTTGGAAAAAAGCTTCAGGCGTCAAGCGTTTTTTCTTTTGAACACCTTCAAGTGCGAAAGAGGAGCCATTATTTGGTTCCAAGAACGGCTATTTTCCGTCAAATTAAACTTTCCCCCGGCAAAGTTCCTTCACAATAGAGGTGTGCCAATATCACTGAGTACCTAACGGAGACAACTAGCCGATACCGAACTTTGTTGTAGCAGTTCCTATTAGCTCCAGTTCCAGGAACGCGTGGAACAGTTCAAAATTATTAATCCTGTTTTGCTTACTGATCCGAGGGGGTTTGATACGGTCCCCGCGCCTTCAATTTAGGAGGATGTTGAATTGTAATTTGTAAAAGGATCTCTACAGGTCGAGAACGCATTGAGGATCGGGAAGATGAAACCATTGAAGAAGGTTCTTCGTTCTTCCATGATTTCACATTCCTGACCCAATCTCGATTTCTCCAGTGGAAGAAGGTTATTCGCTGGTTCTCGATCAGGGAAATCAGGAATGGGTGATGCCATGGAGGTCTTAGTGTTGTTGTAGTTACTTTCAGACTTGGCCTTGGAATTAAATTTTAAATGCCTGTGATATGCGCAGGTATGGAATACAAGTTGTCTACATACGGATACTATATGCATCTATACATCTTTTAGTACCCATCCACTGAGGTAGGAAGTAGTTGTCCATGAAAGTAGGAACAAAATCTTTCCTTCTAGCTACAGCCCACCAGTCCCAAAGCTCACGAGACTGGGGGGGGAGGGTCTGTAACTTTGGAGTTATCACAACTCTAGAGAAACTGTTGATGGGCAGAACAACTGTTGTGACAACAGTTGAGAGAAACTTGGTTCAAAGGTCTACCGACGATAGCTCTTAGTACTCGATCTATCGATTGTAAATGTCAAGAGGAGAAAGGAAGAAAACACGATAATTTATGGTTCAAAACCCTAATAAGTACCAAAACTTGATGTACCACACTAATAACAAAATACAAAAGCTAAAATGATCGCCAGTAAATAATAATAATAATCCAAGGAAACTTCATTCAGACACCTACTAACCTCATCTCGAAAAATCTTCTCACCACCCTCCAAGGTGGTCACCAACTTGTCAACTGTGGATAGCTCTTGTCGATGTTGCTTTCTTACAGTTACAGAACACCTCGCCGGAAAACATAGCAGCGTTTAACAAGGACTTAAGTTATAGAACACCAAGCTAAACACTCAACTGTTGTTTAGCTTACAGAGCACGTTAGGAACTTTTTTTCCACTTGAATGGAGTCATTGTGTTTGTTGTACTTAGTTGATAATAAGTAGTACTTAGTTGACTTTGTTCTTCAATAGGTTATGCAGTTGATCCATCGATCGACAACCAAGGACGGATGGAAAATAACGAAATAGTAGGCAGCGGCGTAGCCGGCGACCCTAATTCCGACAAGAAGAAAACTGTTTTCGAATCCACCTCCAAGCGACCGTTGGACAAGAGGAAAAGGAACAAGAATGACAACCCTGAGGACATTGAGGGCTTCCTCGGCCCCTGGGGGACGTTCGTAGACGAAAAGAGAGTGATGAAGCCGGAAGCGGTGAGTTTGAAAATGCTTAGACCTATTCTGTGGCATTAATTTATCGGATTCAGAGGAAGCCTAGGAATTATGGGGACTTTACAACTGGCCTAAACCTTCTTTAGGCCAGTTACAAACCAAGAGTTGCAACAGGCCTAACTTACTTACAACCTTTCTCCTGACAGCACACCCTTTGCAACTGGCTCGATACTTGGGACGGTTCCCCTCCCTTTCATGCTTTTTCTTCCTCACCTTTTCTTCTCTAGGCGCGAACGCTTGTCATTCCTTTTCTTGAAAATTAGTTTGGCTTTTCAACGTTTACCATTGCCTAATTTGTAATTTCAGGAAGTGGCAGAAGAGCTTGAAGAATACCTTGCTAAGAAACAGAAACTTGGAAAGAAGGTGGAAGATAAACCTCTCGAAGAGAAGACTGTCCTGCACAGTAAGCCTATTTTGGTTCTATTGATAGGTAGTGTTCAGTCTATTTCTACAGTTAGTGGTTTTTGTTTGGTATTTGTCACGGTACATTACATGCATGAATTCGGCACCAACCCCTCTCTAGTTCGCCCATTTCTTCGTTTGGTATTTGTCAGAGATGATCCCAAAAACTGCCACTCCTTCCATAACTTACCATCAAGCATCATAGCATAAATATGATCGCGGGGTCAAATCTTTTCCTTTCAGTAATTCTGAGTGTATTGATTGGGGGGGGGGGGGGGGGGGGGGGGCTGTTACCAAAAACTTCTTTAGTATCCATTCAGTATCAACTGAATGTATGGCGAAGGAATGAAGTCCCCCCTCATATGACTCAAAGAACTCCACACATAAACCCTTGAGTAATATATCTTCTCCATGCTGGGCATGACAAGCTTGGCAATCCAAGTTTTTTCTTGTAATTTTAAGTCTTTTAACAAGTTAGATTAACTTGTTATGCTTCATATAATCTTATGCCAATCCCTACTTTCAACTAAGAAATTTTAAAAAAGCAAGTAAGTAGTAATTAATAGTAAGTAGCTCATTTTAATGGGATCCTCATATTAATCTGTGCCTTCATCAGTAACTTGGATCTATACGTTCCTGTACCAACTGCACCAACCTCTTCTGCTCACAGTCAAAGATCCAGTCGACTACCAGGGAAGGAACTTCCTTCACCCACCGCAAGATGTCGGCGTCAACCTCCGTTCAGACTCGCCACCCGACAAGTGCTTCATCCCGAAGAAGGAAGTCCACGTCTGGAAGGGTCACACAAAGGGAATCTCTGCCATCAAGTGGTTCCCCAAGTCTGCGCATCTCCTTCTGTCATGCAGCATGGATTGTCGTGTCAAGGTACGAACTAACATTGGACTAATATTGGTATGTTACAGACCTGAAGACCTGTTAGGATGATTTGCTCGAGGGGACTAAAACTTAACGGAGGACGATGAGATTAAGTCGAAGTAGGCAACACTTTGTTACAAACCTTGGAAGAGTATTATGTCCTACACTATTAAGTGTTGTGTATTGTGTCCTTAAACCCTATTTCTGAATCTCGGAGACAAGATATTGATAGTCCGAGCTTTTAAAAGATGCATGCATCGCATCAATAATCTTTTTTGCCAACTGAGTTTCCTATCCAAGTTTTTTTTTCAATTTGAGTATTTTTTTTTTTAAATCACAGAAACAAAGTGTAATCCGAAAATGTAACATTTCCAACAATGTTGATTCCTCTCAATATTCATCTCATCACTCTTATTTAAAATGAATCAAAGAGAATTCAAAACTCTATACCATAATTTCCGAACACGATGATGGATCTCTGATTTTCATGTATGGTTTATTTAATTCCATTTCTGAAAGATCTATTCATACTGTACAACCAGTTTACCTAACCTTATCATTAACGTTTTCAGCTTTGGGAAGTATTCAACGAAAGAAGATGCGTCCGAACATACTACGGACACAGGCAAGCTGTTAGAGACATCTGCTTCAACAATACTGGCAAACGATTCCTTACTGCAGGTATGTGATTTATGAAGTAGGTATCTAGCCTATCACTATAACGTCCAGCTTCGAGACAAAAGTGGTGCTCATAATCATGTTTCCATTGAATTGAAAGTGGCCCTTTGACATAGCTACCTACCTGCCTAATGGCCAATTGAAGTCGGTTGAAGAATAAATATATAGTTTAGTGATGCATGCATTTCAGGGGAGTCCCTTTAGATAGAAAATTGATTGATTCTCGAAACTGAACAGCATTCCAAAATCTATGATTATCGATACCCAATACGAAAATCCTAGAGCAGCACACTGGTGCCAGCCCATGGTTCATTCGAGAATGTTTTGTAAAAAAAAAAAAAAAAAAGTAACTAGGTTGAGAATTAAGGCTTGGGGAGCGCACACAAGATTTCGTGTAAAAGAGAATTTTTTTCGGTATCAACCTCCCCTCCTCCTCTAAATGCAAATTTCGACATTCTGGCGTCGTAATGCACGTATAGACAGCTTCTTAAGTCACACGAAAAAACAATCACGCAAATCGGTTAAGAATTAGGCCTTAGGGAGCGAAGATTTTACCAATAAACGCGTTTTTCCTATATCAACCCCCCTCCCCTCCCTTCCAAGTGTAAATTTCGATAATCCGGCGAAGTAGTGCAGAACTAGACAGTTTTCTGATTGGAACTAAAAAAAGCCCGAAAATCGCTTGAGAACTAAAACTAGTTTTTTTCTCATGGATTTGGATTTAGGGTGGCCTGATACGGATTTGTACGTGGTCTAAATAAAGAAGTAGAAGCGGGGTTTTAGTTGGTAGGTATTCTCTTTAAGCGAGAGTCCAACACTGTTGTAGAGCTATCCTCTCTACTTCGCTCATAAAGAGTTTCCCCACTTCCATTGAAAAAAAAAAAAAAATAAGTCGCCAATACTTATTTCCTAAAAAAAAAAAAAACGACGTTTTTGCATTGAAAATGCAAACTTGATTTTCTCACATAATTCCTACAGTAAAATAAAAAACTAACCACACCTACTATTCAAAAGCTGAGATTCTGAGGAAGTTCTGCAACGTGCACGTGAATTCACCTCTTTTGTCGGAGATATAGAGCCGTTTGAAAAAATAGTGATAATGAAACTCTCATTTTAGTCCAATTTTTGGCCCACTGAATCTACTGTAAAAGTTTTTACAATGTACTAGGGAGATAGGAAATTTAACGCTCAATAGTAACTTAAGGTTGAAAACACGAAAAAAATCTTGAAAGTAAAAAAAAAATCGGTTTTTAACAGAGATCCCTCCCTACCCCCACTCTTCCATTGGATGTAGGTAGGTACATAAATATATCCGCTAAGGAGAGGTAAAACAACCTAAAAACGCCTTTTTTCTGACCGCCTCACCAGAAACGTTGACTATTACAAGTACCATCAGGTAGTATTTACAAAAATGTTGTCCAGTGAGAGATTTACAGCCAAAACCTGTAACATACTTTATGGAGTAGGTACATATTTGTCTTAATTTGTGAAACTTACCCTTTCCTTGAACCTGTGTGTGTAGGCAAATAATTGGAGGTGGTGGTGGTTGAAGGAAAGTTAACGTTCAACAAAAAAGTACGGGGTAAGTGTTGCTGTCACAGGCTGCAAGGTAAAATAGTAAAAAAAAAAAAAAAAAATAGAAAAAACGTCCCAAAATTTTCCGCTGGGTTCTCGAGGTCGGAAACTTGGATTCTACTCTACCAACCACCCTCAAAACCACCAAAATGAATTCAAGTCTGGCTCAATGTACCTGCTGACTGGAATGTAATTCGATAACTTGCGATTCGGTGGTCGGCAAGTTGAAATTTCCTGACTCCGCTTACTATTTTCCTGACGCATTTTAAAATCCTGACTTTCCTGACAATCCTGAACCATTATGCTCACAATTTTTCAGCCTATGACCGATACATCAAGCTGTGGGATACGGAAACTGGGGAGTGCATCTCGAGATTCACCAGCCGGAAGATCCCATATTGCGTCAAATTCCATCCTGACGAGGACAAACAAAATCTTTTTGTGGCTGGCACGTCTGATAAGAAAATTATTTGCGTAAGTTGTTATAAATTATATGGATGGATAAAGATAGGTTTCTAATTTCTGTGCAATTAATAGAGAGTTTTTGTTCTCCCCATCATCTCCACGGAAAAACGAAACGTGTAGCTGATAGAGGGAAATCGGGCCAATGAGCTTGAAGCATTCTCTTTTCGTCAACGAAAAGTTTTTCGTATAGGTATAAGTGTAGAGGCAGCTCTACACGTGTACAGGGTGGTCCCAAACGTAACGGACGCCCTTAAGTCTGAGGTCTTATAGGAAATTTCACGCTGATCACGAATATACCACATATTAAGGGTCGCTGAATAAATCTTGACCACTTTTTCCGCAAAAAAAAAACAACACGTTTTTTGAGTGTTTTTGGGCAATAGCACGGAAATTATCAAGAAAATCGAAAAACACCTCGAAATAAACGTTGTAGGAAATTAAATTCTGCGTCGAATGAGACCAATCCAGCTCTTAAGATTCTACCTACGATTTTTGGCGAATTTTAGAAGTTTTGATGTGTTCATAAACTGCTTGATAGGAGCAGGAAGGTAGGCAGGTTGTATGAAGTTAAATGTAGATTTAAATGTTTTTAATATCCTGTTAATCATTATTAAATGATAAAAACATTTAAACCTACTTAAGTTCATACTACCTGCCTACCTTCCTGCTCCTATCAAGCGGTTTATGAACAGATCAAAACTAAAATTTGCCAAAAATCGTAGGTACAATCGTAAGAGCTGTCGTTCTCATTCGACGCAGAATTCAATTTCCTACAACGTTTATTTCGAGGTGTTTTTCGATTTTCCAGATCATTTCCTTGTTTATTGCCCAAAAACACTCAAAAAACGTCGAAAAAAGTGGTCAAGATTTATTCAGGGACCCTTAATATGTGGTATATTAGTGATAAGCGTGGAAATTTCTTATAAGACCTCAAACTAAGTCCGTTACGTTTGGGACCAACCTGTATACGAAAAACATTCCGTATAAGTGTTGAATCGTGCTTCAAGCTTATTGGTCCATTTTCCCTTGTCAGCTACGCGTTTCGTTTTCAGTTTTGTTTCCGTGGAGATGAAGAGAAGAACAAAAACTCTCTAATGAATACCAATCATGTATTCAGATCACGAATATCAACTCATTCATTTCGCCCAAGCAGTGAAAGTTGGTGTGTTGTCCCAAAAATTGTTCATCGTGGTCTGCTGAGCAGACTCGGCACCCCAATGAAGTAACTTGTTCTGCTGTTTACCGATTCAGTAATAATTCACTAAATTAATGTGGTTAAGAGCACGAGTACCTAATCGATACACTCGTGCTTTCAAGTTAAATTGTTCAAATGAGATATGTACTTGATTTAAAATACTAGATGCCGTACCCGCATTAACTAATTTTCATACTATTTCTAGTGGGATCTGCGGTCTGAAGAGATCGTTCAAGAGTACGATCGGCATTTGGGTGCCGTCAACTCCATCACATTCGTAGACGAAAACAGAAGATTTGTCACAACTTCAGACGACAAAAGTTTGCGGGTTTGGGAATGGTGAGTTATCATGCATCAACTTATCAAATATTATTTTGCTCGTGTAAAAGCCAGACTCCTTGGTAAATGCACTCATTCGAACATACTGCTTGATTTGTATCAGGTTCAGCTGCTCTCTCAAGCGTATCTATCAGTCGTTGATCCGATCATTTCGCTTATTTTTCTGTGAGCTGGCTCTAGGATTCGAACTCAAGACGACAGCCGAGTTTCTCACCCTTTGAGTATAATACAACGTAATATATAACTGTAAGGACTCACCCAGCCCCAAAATGGCAGCGACTGGTACCTAGCTTCAAGACAGAAATTTATTAGAAAGAAAGAAAGAAAATTTATTAACTTTTACATGTAGGCCTCAAGGGCCCTCTTGGTATGTAAGGAAAGTTTGACAAACATTTTTGGCACAACGCAACTAGATATAAAGATTTTTAAAAAAAAGTTTTTAAAACAATTACACAATAAGGATTTTTAAAAAATGAAAAAAATTACATATATACTTAAATAATGAAATGAAAACGATAAAATAAAAAGTTGGTGATTGCTGGTAGGTATAGAATGTGACTTGTATGTAAGATTATGAAATAGTGCTGAAATGCATCTCGATCAAGGAGCGGAAGGCCGACATATCCGTTGTCGATCTTAATGAGAGCAGGAGGGAGTTCCAAACCCTGGCACCCGCAGTTCGGAGTTATTTTCCAAGAATGCATGACTGGTAGGGAACGATATTTATGGCATGCAGCCGCCCCGAACGCCCAAAAGTGAACATTCCTTCAAGGTATTCGGGGTCACATATCCACCATGCAGTAGTCTGAAGATTCTAATACAAATTTTTTCAATACAAATACAAAATACAAATTTTTTACATTTAAAATACATTGTAGTAAGAAATCTTCAACTCTCGTTTCATTCTACGCAGGGACATTCCCGTGGACATGAAGTACATAGCCGACCCTTCGATGCACTCCATGCCCTCTGTCACGCCCTCGCCCAATGGCAAGTGGCTCGCGTGCCAGAGCATGGACAACAAAATCGTCATCTTCTCCGCCCTCAACAGGTTCAAGTTGAACCGGAAGAAGACCTTCACTGGCCACATGGTCGCCGGTTACGCCTGTTCCCTGGATTTCTCTCCTGACATGAGGTACAACTTCACTTTTATAATTTCACATCGCATGATTTGTTTCAGTATTTTTCGATGTTCAATATTGCCTATATTGATTCATTTTGAACAAGAATAAGACAATTGTACTCTTATTTGTATATAGGCCATTGAGGCCCTGAATGGTGGGTATGGAGATTGTATCGTAGGTATGTTACGTAAAATAAAAGAAAAGGCAAACAAAAAACATCTGGTGCTTCACACTACTTTCCTCACCTGTAGAAACCTGAAAAATGGCTATTTTTGAGGGTTTTAACGCTGATTTCGGCCCTCAATCTATTTTTGTGGAGATGAGGGGTGTTGTAACTTGTTTCTACTTGTTAGAAGAGTAAATCCTGTGAATTTCATTAAAATCGTTTGAGCAGTTTAGGAGAAAAACTAAAAATGGGCTAAAAACTACGTTTTTTCACCTATTTAGAATATTTTCTACCCATTATAATTGACATGGAGGGCTGAAATTCTTAGGGTCTCATCCTCAGACATGTAGAAACTAATCCTCGAAATCGGAATTTTTTTTATCATTTTCGTAGGGGCCGCAATCGTGTTCATACACATACATACATAAGGACTTGCGTATACACTTTTCCAAAACGTGGAGAAAATTGATCAGATGTCGAATAGGACCAGTTAAAGGTTGTGTTTCAGAAATTGGGTTTTCTGCTGATCGCAATATTTTCCATTCACGTTCAGGTGGGCTGAGGAAAGTAATAATGAATGAATGAGATAAGTAGGTAAAAACAGAAAATTATACATATCGATAGGTACTTCTTGGTTTTGTATGCCAAAAAGGGAAGAGGAGGTGGGTTTTGTGAAGAGAAACAGAAGGATGAAGAGATATTATGGTAGAAAGAAATCGACAAAAAGAACGAAAAAGGGTGCAACTAGTTGTCACGTGCTAGAAACGACTTCACAGAGTTCCTGGATTAGGAGATGGAACGGGCAATGAGTTCAACAGCTTTCCTCCTGCAACACCAAACGAATTAGCCAGGGCTCGAGATCCATGTTGAACTACCCTCAAAGCATTAGATCTTACGGAGGTTAAACGATCCAAGTATTGTGGAGCTAATCCTTTATAAATCTTGAAGATGAACGCTGTAGCTGCTGAGGTCGACCCCAACTATGGAGGTCTTGTGAGCAGAGATGAGGGCACAAGGTTTTAATGTGGACATACCTGATGCAGCTATTGAACGCTACATCCAGGATGTATAATTTGCTTGGGTGTATAATTGCTTGGATGTATAATGAAGCGAATAACTGACAAATGTGTCGCTGTGGAGGAAGAAAGGACGGATTAGAGCTACAACTAGTTGTCTCTTCAGACCAGGTGGTGTAAAGAATTTCAAGCGCCTTAGTGTTATGTTTTACGTGTATATCCCACGTCAGTTTGGAGGTAAAACGGACATTGAGGTTCACAACATCGCTTGAGTGTGGAATAGGAACACCATTCACTAGAATAGGAGGAATGGGGTCAGTTGGGACGGCATCCTTATAAATAATGATGCTCTTCTTTTTTTTTGGGATTATGGAAAATACCGTTCTCACAACCCCATCTAGAGATTCTGGATAGCTCTGAATTCACCTTAGACACTGTCTCAGCCACCTAGGAGGGATTCCACATTTCGGACGAGATGATGATGAGGTAGTAGCAGCTAATTTAATTTTTTGGAATCGGTCGTTTAAGTATGAGAAAATTAATTTGCAAGCAGAGCCGGAGAATTCAAAATAATGAAATAATTTATGGATCAGGAAAGTATGGTTGACGGAGGCAAACACAGTCATTAGTTACCTTTGATAAGGCAGTCTCTCAACTATGATGTGGGCGGATAAAAAGAAAACGGAGTTAAATTTAACTCCGTTTTCTTTTTATTTGAAATGGGTTTCCACAACTTCGTCGCGAGTGATTTAGTTCGTATGTGGGCGGAAGCCAGACTGAAGTTTGTTTAGTCAATTTTGGGATGAAATATGAAGCATCATTTGTTTGTGATCTAAGAATTCAAATGCTTTACTGAGTAGGGGCAAAATACTAAGAGGACGATAATCCATAAACATTTAGGGTTCGTAATCTTAGAGAGGGAAATGACATGAGCAGTCTTCTATGCTTTCGAAACTGATGATGAAGTGAGGACAAAGTTGAATAAATCAGTTAAATGGCTCAAAATAAAGGGTAAAATGAGGAGAAAGAAATTACTTGTAATCCTATCAGACCCTCCTCCCCCCCTGCATCAGATTTAACAGACAGAAGAGCCTCGCATACATCATCATGGGAAACATTACTGAATGAGGAAGAGTGCAGGCGATCATCAGAGTCCGGCATGTCCTCCAAATCAGCACTGAAATGCGAGGGAACAGAAGTGAAGTG
>JAEMON010000002.1:21399411-21415883 GCA_030264115.1 Lygus lineolaris
AAAAATTGTAAAAAAAAAAAAAATCATGCGCAGACCCCATTAAAGACATTGGTCGTTCTTCCCCTGTGCTCTTCAAATATCAATTTTTTAAAGTCCGTTCTTAAAGCAATTTCAGCGATTTATTTCCTTTTATTGATCACGGAATGTTCTATTTAACTATTTTGAAAGTGAAGAGCCATTTTTCAAGGTACTTGTATGTGGTATAACCGGAAATAGGAATCAGTGCAAAATCTATGGGTATATCGGAGGTAATGTTCAGATTTTATTTATCAAAAACCGCAATAAATTTCGTTCCCCGAAAAATATGATTGATGACTTCTTTTTTCGGTTTAGCTACATCGTTTCCGGCGACGCTGACGGCAAGGCCTACGTCTGGGACTGGAAGACGACCAAACTCTTCAAGAAATGGAAAGCCCACGACGCAGTCTGCATAGGAGCCCTCTGGCATCCTCACGAATCGTCCAAAGTAGCCACAGCTGGATGGGACGGCCTCATCAAATATTGGGACTAAAAATATGATACTAAAAGTGATGATCATGAGTTGTGCGCCTCCATAAAAATGTAATATACGTACGAAAAACAGAATTATTCTGTTTCAAGAATATTCCTGTGGAAACTGTCTTTTTTACGAACATCAAGTACCTTCACCTAAAATTGCAATTTATTTTTGTTCTGTAATCGAAATCCCCCCTCCTTAAAGTTTTCCATTGTAAATATAATTGTTCGGGTGTCACATGCAATACTGAATGTGTTTCAGTAAATTTATAGTACCTATTCCATGTATATATTGATTAGTTAGTGGCATGACTAATCACGATTTTCAATGAAGATAATAAATTTAATAGTATGAATTTAACTTGAATCATTGAATAATAAAGAACGTTATTTAAGAATGATGAGTTCTTCCTTCTTCTTGAATGATTTCATGATAGTCCTATGTAAGAAACCAACATTCCTGATCCATAAATCACATATGGGAAATATAATGGGGGGGGGGGGGGGGGGGGGGGGGGTATAGTCCTGAAACTGAACAGCATTCCAAAATCTATGATCAACGATACTCAATACGTGGAACACCTTCTGGTGTCAGTCCATGGTTGCGTGTTCGAGGACATTTTTTCGATATTCTTAGAATATTAGGGACCTCCATTGTAAGGTAGAAGACACAAAAATAACTGTACTGAAACATAAACACGCTAAGACACGACTTTTGACTCCCGGTACCATTTCTGAGCACCACGTTAACATTATTATTGTTGAGGGTTGAAATTGTTAGTGGGTACCTAGTTGTTGAGTTTTGAAAGTTTACGAGAAAGAAATATTTTGTAAAATAACATCGTGGTAGATTTTATGATAGGTGGGATAGAAAGGGTGACACAGATTTCCTCCGAGATTAATCAGCTTATACACAGCAAGTGGTTGGTTGCTTATAGAAATCCCGAAGGGGGGTGTTGAAGAGGAGTGGGGGTAAATCAATAACAGCCCGCCTCAGCTGGTGCTCCGAACTCCTCGCGAAAACATGTGTCAATTCCTCCTCACTGATGTGTACTAACCGCCCCTAGTACTACTACATTAGTCTTAGTGATGGGATGAAGATATTCGCGAAACGAATGACAACGCTGTAGCCTAGTAGAAAAAATGCGAGTTCTGACGTAGTTTCACAGGCATTTCTCTGTATTTAAGCCTTTCTTCGAGGAAGTAAATCCGATCTCTAGTAGGTGAAATCGCGTAAAAATGGACGGGCCCAACTTCGGATACTCTTATCACATGCCGAACGGAGGATTCCTGATGAAATGCAGGAACACCTTGTCGCAGTTCAGCGACCTTTTCAGTGAATTCAACAAATACATCGCGCCTGCATACCACCACGATAGGTGTGAAAGGTAAGCCTTGGGAAAATTGTTCATTTTGCAACTATTTTGAACCAGCTGTTGAGGTTTTTTAGGTGCCACATGGTGCAATATAATATTTTATTTGTATTCAAAGCTTCACACCTACCGAATAATAAAACTATCCCATTATTTTTGTCCGAAACATGAAGTGTGATCGTTATTAGATGCTTCACCCCTAATTGAATAGGTCTTATACCTAAATCGAATGGGGGCGTGGCGAAGTAGGAAACATGTAATGAGAACAAACCTCAGGAGAACCAGAAACCAATAACTTGGTTGTTTCAAATCGTCATTACTTGACAGCTAGCACAAAATCTCATGTTATTCACTTCTTGTTCACCTTTTTAGTCATTTTTTTCGATCCTCTCACGAAGATGAAAAATATTATCAAAACGAGAAAAATTTGGGTAAGAATCAACCCTTCTCCTTTTTTTAGGTACATTCGAATGAAAATCTGAATTTGTATTCATAATTTTCAATAACTACCTAATAAACTTTTGGAATGAAACAAGAAATCAAATGTTGACTGACCCCCTCAAAATTTGATAATCTACGTTTTAAAAGATACGTGGTATCCGAAAATCAAATATTTAAAAACCGTGTCCGCTCGACGCGGCACATTGCTCGGTTATCATCAGAGACGTGTAACTGATGTAATTTATTATTGTGATTTAGGTAATTTATTTTATGTCATTATTTTTGGGATTCGTGTCGTGAATTTCACTCATTTCGCCATTTTATCTCATTTTAAAATTACAACATGTCACTTTATTCTTCGAATTTTAGCAATCTAACTCAGTCCTAACAAGTTCAAAACTTGGGGAAACTCGAAAACAGTTTAATGAAAGCTGAGATTTATTTTAATGATACTGCATCAAATTTACAACAGCCCCTTTCATTAGATGAAGCTAATATAATGAAGTTTTAGTGAATATATACAAAAATAATTCATTCAATTTACAACAGCCTTTGAGAAATTATTGCTTATCAAGTCACACTCCATAAGATGTGTGTAAAGTGGCAAAATTAAAATATCTGTGTCCAAGCTCATAAATGAAAACCCAAATAATATTCTGAAAACTAAAACAATAAAATTTCCTATGCAAAATTAGTTTTCGATGTTACGTTGCAGATCCGTACAGATGAGGTTGTATTCTATGCACAAGAGGGAATTCGTTATGGTTTTCCTGTGCTTCTACGTTTGCTTGGGCCTAGCTGTGTTTATTGGCCTTGCTGGTGAGTGTAACAAGTGATCGTAGACTCTTCTTTTACTGAATGTGTGAAACCGAACCTGTGAAATGTGTAACGTTCGTAATATTTCCCTGGGTTAGGTCCTCCCATAACGACTGAGACGGTTTTCAAAGGGACAGAGGTCTTGAAGAAACACAACTCGACGGGGGCAATTCACAGCGGACCGTTCCTGATGCCCACGCCAGCACTCACTACTTACAACCAGCAGCTGTGGGTTATAGCTGTCATAAAAGCTAATATCGAAGGTGAGTCCACGAAGACGTCGCAACGACGACCGGTGGGTCCGGAACGTAAACTCGTCCCTACACAATAACAATCACATGTATTTGCCTATTTATATCATGTGCAAATAACATCGAACAATTCATAATGTGCAGATGACAGCGTAGACCGTCCATTTCACGTCACGGTGGCCATTGACGCTCATGATGAGAAGAAATCCACTGTCGTCACAATAATCCATCCAGATAGAGCCCATAACAGGTAATGATCGTTCAACAACTACCAAACTACTTAAAAACTGTATAAATCACAGACTCAATAATCTTGTTTGTCAAACAAAAGGACGCACCACCTGCATTGTGAGAACCACGAGTGCAACCAGGTGACCATCCTCCACATCGGGTACATCAATTACCCTCATTACGTCTTCACCGTCCGATTCTACGGCCTCGAATCTTTCAACGCCCACTACAAAATCAAAGAGGTCACTTTCCATTTCAAGAGTTACAACCCAGGATTTACTCAGATCGAGATCTGGTTCAGATTCATATTCCTGCTGTTTACTTTCGTCGCCACGGTAAGAATAAATTGTTATTGTTAGAGAGTAGGTACCCTAAGTACACATGATGTTCCGGTATCTTACAATGAGGTGTGCGCATAGTTTTTTTTTCCTTATCCAAATGATAGATCTTAGCGAGAGCTTTCCGAAATGGTGTAACATGAAGGGTATCCTATTAGCATACAAGGGTCTTGAAGGTAATCACGATGACGTCACCGACCCCCTCCCTGGGCGGGACCCTCAGTGGCCAAATAACTCTGACGTCACCCGCCTCTTTCCAGCTCTTTTCTGGCTCAATCAGATGGAAGTTTCAGTTGAAAAGTGGCTCCCGAGGGTTTTTGAGAACGCTGAACCCGAATTCGAGGTCAAAAAAGTTCCATTCATGCAGCATGAGCTGGTGAGCGAATTTTCAAAAAATAATTTTAACCGATTTTGTGGGTGATTCTTACAGGAAATTTCACGCTGATTCCAAATATACCGTATGTTTCCATGTTTAGGATGGTATTTCACACCAAAAACCTCAAAAAACACGTTTTTTTTAAGCGATTTTTGAAACTAAATTTTCAAAATTTGACCCCTTGGAGTACTCCAAAAATTCTGGACAACGAACTCATCCTTACTTTTGATATTATTGACATTTTAAAATTTTTTTGGATTTTTTATCTCGATCCCTTGTGCAGATATCGTCTGGAGTGACACACACACACAGATATATATATATATAATTAATTTGAAGTATGTTGATCGTAGAGTATCAAAGTAGTGATGGAATTGTTGAGGGTCGATCAATGAAAGAAGTGGGTGCCAACGTTTCGGAGAATTTATTTCCCCATCTTCAGGGCCTTTAAAATCGAATAAAAATTGATAACAATATTGATATTTGAACAATGTGATTGACACTTAAAGTAACCATAAAGAAGCTTGGATATTGGAATATATATGTGAAAAAGTGTTAAATTTCAGGAATCGTTTTAGAATGGTCTGAAACAGATTTCCATGAAGAAAATTGTCAAAAATTTGCATTACAAAAATTTTGAAGCCATTGCAATAGCTTCATTTTCTTCGAAAATTCGCTAAAATGAGAATTTCCGACCTATGCGCACACCCTATTTACTTACTTCTAGAATTTGAATCAATGGAATAATAAATTATCCAATTCAGACCCCCCCCCAAAAAAAAATCCCTAAACGATGGGTTTCTCTCCTAATAATGGAGTAATTAAATACATTTTCAAATAGATCCCTACACTGTCTTATCAAGATTTTGAGTGAATCATTAGTCGAGTTCTAATTGAGTGTGAGAGGTAGATTTCAAATTTACGAACCAAATAGGGGAGGTTTAACATTTTGATTTATTGATGAAAAATACAATAATAAAATTGATAGATACTACCTTACTTTGACTAATGTTCCAGTGCTGGTTTGCTCATACACTGAGGAAGTTTCCAGTACATGATTGGTCAATTGAGCAGAAATGGATGTCTTGCATGCTCCCGCTTCTCCTCTTCTACGATAGTAAGTGACGTACCGAGTTTTATGCTCTCTGAAAGGAATAGTAATAATAGTGTTCAATACCAGATACCGAGCCATTAAAAAAATAATACACTGTTGCAGATCCAATCTTTCCTCTGACATTACTGATCAACTCGTGGATACCAAGTATGCTGGATGCAGTTTTCCAAGCCTCATTTCTGTGTGGATTACTTCTATTTTGGATTTGCATCTACCACGGGCTACGACAGGTAGTTTCCTTCACCAAACGTTATTTTTTACAATAACCTATCTTCGTATAATCAATCCATTACATTAATAAATTATTCGTTTTCCGAGCAAAGCCCCAAATAGTAGTCAACACATTTAATGATAATACGTATAAGAAGGGAGTAAATAGATCTTTACTTCTTCTTCTTGGATTGTTTATTACAGACTATCTCTGTCACAACATCTCTTAGCGAATTTCGAAGAAAATGAAGCTATTGCAATGGCTTCAAAATTTTAGTAACGCAAATTTAACACTTTTTCGTATAGGTACATGTCACTCCATACAATATCTGACCCTGGAATCGAGATAAAAAATAAATAAAAATTTGAAATGTCAATAATATTTATAAAAAAAAGAAGAAAAAAAGAAAAGATGAGTTCGTTGGCCAGAATTGTTGGAGAACTCCAAGGGGTCAAATTTTGAAAAAGTTAGAGTCACACATCGCTAAAAACGTGTTTTTGAGGTTTTTTGTGTAACTTAAACATAGGAACATAAACATGGTATATTAATTTGGAATCATCATGAAATTTCCTATAAGAATCACCCACCAAATCGGTTAAAATTATTCTTTGAAAATTAGCTCATCAACTCATGCTGCATGAATGGAACTTATCATGTTGATAACTGATGGGAAAATCAAATTGTAACGAATGTTCGAATTGTATCGAATGTTTACTTGGTTTCCGAGAGCTACCTACGTTGACAAGTGACGTCATTAAGAACATCTTCCTCCACACCATAGCGTGGAAGTTGACTTCCTGTTCGTATTCCAAAGCTGCTGTTCATTCGTGGCAGCCCTAGCCAATAACCAACTGGTTTTAGCACAGATCCACTCCCTTGCAAGTGGTAATCTAGCTTGAACCCAGCTTCAATGGAGCCATGGATCATACCTATACGCTGACACTGAGTATCTCTTGCAACCATACGTCATCAATTATTCCGAAATTAATTATGCATGTCTCGCGCGAAAGCAAAATAGGTATTAACTCATCTCATTTCTCAATGCTCATTCCATTGAGTCAGAATAATGAACAAGAAACATTGAGGATGGCCAAAGTAAAGCCAAATACAGTAGGTTCGAATTCATATAAACTCCAAAGTGAAGGAATTCAAGATCAACTTACTCCTTATTGAGATATCAGAAGTTCTGCACCACCAAAGTGGTATCCACAAAATAAAACCTAATGTTTCAAAATCCGCAGACTGAACGAAAGCTACTGACATTCTACCTGCCCAAAATTCTACTCGTGGGACCCCTGTGGTTTACGGCAGTCGCGATGGCCATATGGCAGAAGTCCAACGAACTTCAAGACCCAACATACAGTTACAAATTGGACACATCCAACTTTTATGTAAGACCATCTATTGTAGAATATTATGCGTTCAGACGTGTCATACAGGTGTGCTAGAACTTGAAGGTGAAAAGTATTGTTACTACAGAATAAACGTGGCTTTGTTTCAGAATGCCAAAGTAGCTTTCTTCATTTGCATCAGCCTTTATGTGGTCTACTTGCTCTGCCTTATTCTGAGAGCCTACAGCGAACTGAGGTCGATGCCTTTTTTTGGTGAGTAAAATGAAGTGAAAGGCCAACCAACAAAGACGGATATCAGTTGCTCAGATGCTCTTTTGGATCCACTTTGTTCAAATCATTACTTCATAATTATGCCTGCCCCAGATTAATGTGATAATCCCGGAACATGAAGACTGTGATTGTAACCCATAACTGATTCTTCTAGGGGCTTGAAGAAAACAGATTAAATTCATTGTTTGTTTCACCAAAAAAAATTCTTCAACAAGGTCAAAAACGTAATATTTATGCAGGTAAGTAGGTGCCAAACATTTTTATTTTGGAGGAAAACATTGTTCACCTCACGAAAGTGAAAACAAAGCTTCCACTAACTTTGGTGGTTTCGGAAGCTATATGATTTTGCGTAGGTGTGTGGAAAAGTACTGCCTTATCTAACATGTGACCTCTTAATGAATTCCAGTTGATCCAATGAACATCAGAATTTATTGTCAACGAAAATCTTTCTTCTGTACAGATATGAGGCTGAAGTTCTTGACGCTCCTGATGCTGATGGTCATCGCCATTAGTATCACAATCACCGTAATGAGATTTGGAGTAACAGAATTGGAGGACAACTTCGTTTCAGAACTCAGTACCAAGTACAACAGCTCGGCCCAGTTCATGTGCTTTTATGGGCTTCTCAACTTCTACATGTACACAATGGCCTACGTGTACTCTCCGAGCAAGAAGACTATATTTGGTACGTTATAGCTATGTAGAAATTATCTAGGTAGTTCAATTATAATTTGCTTCGATATTTGCATGTCCAAGATTACTAGGTACCTATGACTTTTGTTTTCGTTTTGTTTCAAATCACGATTTTCAAAAATCACTCAAAAATTAAAAAAGGCATACATTCTCGATTGCACCCCATTTTCGCACCCCATGTTTTCATGAACTTTTCAAAACAATAATTGAGCGTTACCCTTAAGTCTGATATTGAAGGATTTTTTCCTGAAACCATTTTTTGGTATTGATAACTGATGGCAAAATCAAATTTTGCTACTTATGGTCCACTCGTGACGCCACACAATTAACAGCCTCCTCCACGCCACAGCATAGAATGTTCATCATCCGACGCTGCTGCTCCCACTTGCTTCCATTGTCAGCCCCTAGCTTCTCCTCACTTCCACCCTCTTGCAAGTAATAATGAACGTACAGCGCACTTGATAATGTAGTTTCAACAGAGTCATGGATCATATACACCCACTCCCAAAGTATCCCTTGAAACGATAAAGTTATCAAAATTTCTGAGATTAAAAGAAAAATAGGTATTATCTCACCTCACTTTCAACTTTCAAATAAAAAAATCACTAACCACGAAAACTGCATACTGTGAGGTACTTGTACCTATTGTAAGCTCGTGGCTGGTGCTGATGAGAAAGGAGGCTTTCCGGGCCCAACTCGGAAGGATGGAGGGCTTGGGAGTTTAATCTAAGTGCCTTGAACAGGTCTTTGTGGCAAAAGTGGGTAGCGTGTCCACGAACGTCAAACAAGGCTATTCTCATCACTAGTTGTATCATGTTGGGTCTATAGGGTACCTGGAAATAAACAACTGGACACTTTCATAAAGGCTCTATTGCAAAAATAGAAATCACAGGTAAGAGAATGGTAAGTCAAGAAAAGGTTGACCTTCAAAAACTAAGTGTGTCTTTAGGGATACGAAGAGTATGTCCTATCGCCCAAGGTGTTTTAGAAAACATACAATTTATTTCAAAAGAGCTGAGGGCTCACTGCGAGTGTCCTATTTGCCTGAGGTGCCTGAGGAACAAACGTATGGAACTACAAAGTGTCAGAGGGACACAAATCTTTAACCTATCGCCTGAGGCGCCCCAAGGTAAAAAGATTGCAAGATTGCAAGTGGGCCTGAAGGGCGTGGCTACTAGAAGTCACAAACGTGTCTAGAGATCCTACACAACCCTATATTCATTGGCAAATGAAACTCACGTGGACAAGGCCCGAAGGTAGTTCAAAGACGCAAGGGCGTGGTTGTGGGGGACACGGGAGGAAGGCACGTCTATTGAGTCCTTTTTCTCGACGGCAAAACTGGGGGACACGGGGATAAAACGTTCTTTTGCACTGAGATAAGGTGAGAACAGTAGGCTGCTTGATAGCAAAATGGTGGTTGATAGGGCTCACACTGGGCTCGTGGAATTTCAGAAAACGGGTCCACTCGGCGGGGGGAAGTCACACAGACGACTTAAAGCCGCGGTTACACTTGCGGTGTTGGGCCCAACTTCGAATATTCGCGAATACTCGTCCCGCAAGTGTAACCACGGGACAAATGCCCGAATGTTCGCGAATATTCGTGCTCGGGGATGCTCGCTCAAAAGGCGGTTTTTTGTCCCGAGTCAAAGGCGGCGAGCATTGGCCAATTAGTGTAGAGTGAGTTGTACTAGGGTTGAGAGCCAACACCGCATGTGTGTGCGGGGTGCGCGAGCATTGGCGAATACTCGGGCGAGCATGGGCGAATATTCGGTGTTGGGCCCAACACTGGGACAACACTGGCAAACAACTGGGGTGTCACACAGACTAACAGAGATGTCACACAGACCGAGTTCTACACAAGACTGACGCTCCTCAATGGCGAATCGGCCTACCACCCCAGCTGGTAGGGTGGGGGCTTCTCCCTCTCCGACGGTCATCCCCATCTGCTTGGCCGAATCTTCCCGAGAGTGTGGTGGAGGGTCGAGGGGGCATTGGACTCCTCCCGCCCTTTCTGGTGATGTGCTGGGAAAGGGCCCCTGCTAGGCGCACTGCTCGCGCTAAAAGCTCCCGCTCAGGGGGAACAGACTTGAGAGCCTGCCGGGCTCACACTATATATAGATATCGCACATTGGATCGTAGAGACACATTTCAGGTGTGAAATTCTTGCATGAAACTGTCTGGGGGAAATTCAGGATGGAAAACACAATAACAAAGAAAAATGTCAGTTCTCACATTTGACTATGATTGTAGAATAAAAGTTGTCGAATAAAAGGCCCAGTTGAAAATGGCCGACCAATCTTTGTATCTATGATTCCAGATACTTCCTCAATCACCAAAGACAACCCGGCGTTCTCCATGATCAACGACTCGGATGAAGATGTTGTCTATGGATCTGACGAGGAGAGTCGGCGACCTTTGAACAGACCCCACGCAGAAGATGACAGTGACTGAGGACGACCGTTCCTTCCGCTCGCTAAGCTCCGACTACACTCAGGCCAGTCTGTTTAGGAGCCCTTGGGGGGTACAAGGGTCAGTCAACCAGAATGGTAATCAACAGAATTCTCATTGCCAAGCATAACCAACATTACGAACTCTGTTGCGCTGTCAATTTTGGTTTTAAAAACTGCTTTCAGAGAGCTATCGTTATCTGCTTTCTAAAGATTTTACTGTCACATCCTGGCAATTTTCTACTTCCAATATTGTTTCCATTTGGACAAAGGTCCAGTGTAATGTCTGATAATATGATCAGACTTAACTGAACAAATCTGAGTACATTAAACGAATTATATCTGCCCTTTCAAGTAGGTACTTACTAGCCACCACACTATGTTCGCAAGTTAGTACGATTTTGAAGGTGGAGTCCATTAGAAATTAGCAAGACGGTGTGATAGAGCACATTGTGGTGTTCTGAAACTATCCAAGACTCCGAAGGCTGAAATGAACCTTTACAGGAGACTCTGCGAGGTCCACGTCCTAACAACATCGACAAATTTCAAGATAGTAAAAGTAGAGGAACTATCAACCTGTCTACAGATTGATAGTAATTGGTAATAATTTATCATATATGATTGCTTTGCGGATCTTTGCTGTGGTTCAGTTATCAATGAGTACTGTTTTTAGATGCCGATAACATTTTGTTTCTTCTCTTGTATTTAAGTAAAATATATTGTAAAATAAAATGTACCTAGGTAGGTATGTGAACTGCGAAAAATTGCACGGTGAAATCGTTTTTCACTATTGTAAGAGTTCGAAACTTTAAATGGTAGGGAAGGTTTTGAATATTGATTGCGACCTCTTAGGTCTGCTGCCGCTTTTCGGTACACCAGACCAGAATGACCTAGGTAAAGCCTGTTTGGTAAATAATCTACTTTTATCTCGCCAGCTGTTGAAAAAACAGCAGATGATGTTATTTTGAAATAATTATGGTTTCTTCATGTTCCATCAAAATGTTCTCATGCGATAAGAATACTTTCTGGCAATAGTTATTAGAATTGGTAGGATTTGCTTCCTCACAGATGGAGGATACGTAATAGTACTTAGATTGAATTTGAACAGAAAGAAACTCGTGGTGTGTGGAACAAAGTGTCGATAAGTAGCCTCTCTGTGACGTAAATCGGCCTAATACAGCCTTTAAAGCTACGACAATTACCATATCATTTGAAAGCCAAGTACCTGTACCTGCAAACCAAAGGTACCTAACCAATTAGGTACGTATTTAGTTGAAAAAATGTAGGATATAACTAGAATTTGTGGGGTGGGGATTATCAAGAATTTAACAAAAATAAGAAGGTACTTAACTTACAACATGTGATTGAAAACAAGCAAGTAAAGTTACGTGAAGTAGGACGTCGTGTAAATTTTGTAAACATTGTTAGAAATATTTCAATACTCCCATAGTATCAGGGAGCGCTGGTGGAATACTAAGTTTTTCACGTTTTTCGTCTTGTGCTAGATTTTCTAAGGGGGTGATGGAAGTAAACATTTAATTATAAAATTTCACACGTTTCACCTCAGAAAAATTTAATTTGGTCTGAAGACTCACTATCCCCTAAGTGAATATTGAATGAGAAAGAATGATGCCAACCGCAACAAAATCGGTTGAAGATGGGGTATTCCAGTGGGTCAAACCCCAAAATCGGATTCAGAGCTCGTGGAAACCCCCGACTACCAATTTTTAGCTCGAAATTTCGAGTAGTTAGGTCACAAAACGGGGGCAAAGGTCCCAACGTGACGTCACGAATCAGGGAGCTGAGCGTATGCATAAATCTTATTCTCTACAAACCGTTTTCGCCCACATTCAATCGACAGATACCAATGACCTACCCATCATATTTCACCATTTTTGAAGGCTCTCACCAACATATTTTTGTCAGAATCATTTAAAAAAGTCGAAAGAGTGGCAGTGAAAAACGTGGAAACCCGTTGCAAGGCATTTTGAAAATTGGGAATAAGCCCCTGGAGGGCGTCCCCACCTCTGCTACCCACTTCCACATCCAACGGCGGCGTGAAGCGATTGAAAGATTTGGTTAGTCCCCTAGTTTGGTTTGGACGAGTTCAATGAGTCCTAAAGGGCCAGTTGTGGTCCTAATGTTGCAATACCTCCAAATATACCAATCATAAACTTTTCGTGCTTCCATTTCGTTGATTTAGATCATCAGCAAAGAATAAATTTAATTAATAAAATACACTTAATTTCGATCAATTCCGGATGAAGCCTCCTGATCACTTCATAAAAGAGTAAAATCTTATGATGAATTGGCGTTTGTAGATATTCCAAAAGCCTATTATGGTAAAGGAAAATTAAGAGGAACAAATCAAAAAAATAAATGACAATAAATTCAGAATCAATAAAAAAAAATCAGGGACAAAACAACGTACTTATATATCAAGTTATTGGACATTATAATCGAATAAACCGGCGTCACTCTTGGAAATCAAGTGTTGAAGTCTTGTTGGAGTGTGATTCAATGACTGCAATTATTTTCAAGGTTGGGGGAAGCAAAAAGTCATTGGGTCTGAAAATTGAATTTTGATAACATAGATTGTTTACTCTTAGATTGGCACAAACCAACGAAGAAGATGTTTTGATGCGTAATAAATAATAACCGTATCTACAAATAACTATGTAACTTGACCGTCGAAATCGTTCACCAAAAAAAAATGAAGTGTAAAAGTAGATAAGTTTAATAATAAGCGGGTGAAGATTTGAAGCATTTTGATACGATTTGTGTAAAACAACAGAAATATCCTGTAGAATTAATTCACTCAGTTTGTGTAATTTTCTCTTACAATCATTATTCGAAATTTTGAAAAAGCTTTGGAAAATAAATGTCAAAAATGTATGGATATTAATGAATAAACAAATGTCTGTTATTGTATTGATTAATCACCTAACAGACTAGGGATAAACAACACAGCAAGCCATGCTCGACATGAAAGAAATGTTCGTACGATTTCCCTTTTGTAGAAAAGCCACTACTTTTCAACTGTAATTAAATTTATCGAAAATCTTCATCACAGAGTTTCGTGGGTTTTTACTACTGAGCTGATCGAATAGGCAGGACAACCAAGCGATATCCCTTCTGGACTTCTGCACACGTAACGGAAAAAAAGCTAGTAACGTTTGCTTGCTTAGGGCTTTGTTAATATTTACGTTCACGTCTATACTGATTCTTGCTCTAAAAGAATCTCAGGCAACGGCTTTCTGGACAATAACTTATTGAATTATGTAGGAACCTATAAGTAATATTCAAGAATAAAAATAACGTACCTTGCAGTAACAGATCATGTGAAAGCCCGGCTTGAGGCGACGAGACGGTCATGAGCGTTCACCAACTCAGCTTTCCGTATGCGCCCTCCATCGTGTTGCAACCAGTTGGACAAGTCACGCTCTGCCGTCGTCGCTCGTCTTGACAGCTCCCTTTCAATGTCTTCGAGTTTCTCAAAAAACTCGTTGTCCCTCTTGCAAGAGTGAACAGCCCAACTTGTAAGCTCTCTATGTCTGTCTACCAGCGACTAGAAATAAATTAAGTAGATCATAGATAGTTATTTTGAATTAGTTTGAATTTAATTAAATTATACTACCTTTCGGCAAATCGGGATTAATACCCAGAGGGTGATTATTGAGTGGTAGTTTTGTCAACAGTTTGTGTCAAGTGCAAAAATGTGGCTCCAGCAGGACTCAAACTAACAACCTCTGGATTTCTGGCCCAGCGCTCCACCAACTGAACCACAGAGGCCACTAGCCCTAGAAAGATAGGGCTCTTCACAAAGCTATTAAAGATAGGGGTGAGTAGATTTTACTCATGTGAAGAAAAACTCGCCAATATGCCCTTCTGTCGTAATAGTGGGAAGAGTCAAGATTAATGACATCATCATACTTCTGTTTATAAACTTTTTATTTGTAACATTTGAAAAAATACTTCTTTTATTCATTAGCGTAACCTTATTATAATAAAAATAATAATAATAATATAATCTTTATTCCGGAAACCTTTACATAAGGTATGGATGCGTCAATAATATTTATACATGATTTAGTAGAGGTAGACATAAATTAAAATTACAATTACAACTACATAAAGCATTAGAAGGTAGGGGTGAGTAAAATTGACTCACAATGTTTTTGTACTTACATTGTGAGACAATCCACAAGGGCGGCCTTCACACTGACTGGCCAACCTGCAACTGCCTACTGAGTGAATAGGTGGGAGGAAGCAAGAGCCACACCCCTTGGGTCTAGAGAAAACCAACGGTTGCTTCTCCTAGTGAGTAAGATTTACTCAGACCTATCTCTCTAGGGCTAGTAGAGACAGCTGTGGCCAGCCCCTAGGTATTACACTTGTACACCTTTTCGCCTCGGCTTCCTGCGGGATACCTTAGGGGGGTCGTCCACTGGAAGAGTTTTCAGGCGTTGACGAGCATTGCGGATTTGAGCGGCAATGGGCGGCGCAGCTACGCTCGTCAGGGGTACGCCATTACCCAACCATGGCTGTACCAGGTGAAACCCAACTGAACGAAAACTATTAACAGCTTTGAACGAGCGAAGGGCACGCTTTAAATTCTAGTATATAATAGTGGGCAGTCTGGGTGACTCCGTTTATTCCCCTCCTCAGCCAACTGAACTTTTTGGCCCCACCTCCATTTAAACAAAATAGATGCATTCCGTTACTTAAATGTCCTCCATGAAATTGAAACCTACTTATGTATATATATTGGTCTACTTCATCGGAACCACCCGGATTTTTCCCAAATCTAAGATATAATTTCAAAAATCGAAAAATTCGTATCTAATTATTTAATAATATTGTTTAATGGGATTCAACAAATCATGTTCTTGCACTCTTGCTCGCATGAGTAATCCATACCAACTTCCTAAATTCCAATGAGAACACTCATTTATTGATTTGTGAGGTCCTATTAAAATAAAAGAGCATCAGAAATTGCAAGAAAATGTTGAAATGTTGAAGCTTGAATTGAAAAATTACCATTACTAGTCTGAAAAAACACTTTAAAATCATCTATCACGTGTGCACTTGGTAGTTCACTACACCCCAAAACTCGATTTCTCGAGTTTCATGCACATTTCGAGAGTATTTGTGCTCTCAAAATCAGAAGGGTCATTTTTTCATACAATTTCCAGGATCCGGTTATGAAATTAAAAAAAGGGAGGGGGAATTAAAATGCTATGGCAAAATAGAATGAACGGGCGGTACATTTTTGCAGAAGCACGGCGAAAGAAATATTCACGGAAGAAAAAACATTGCACAGTAAACAAAACATTGAACGGTCAAGAAATATATTTAACGGCAAAAAAATACCGGCAATTAAAAACATCAGCTCGGAAAACGGAAGGTGTAAAAAGTGGTAAATTCCACAGCAATTATATTGTGCCAATTGTATTTTGGCCTTGGATGTATAAACGGCCCCGCTTGCGTTTCTGTCCTAATGGCGCTGATTTGGCTTCTCGTATTAGGAAGGTATACTGATCCAATAGTGACGAAATTCGTAGGTAATTTTCAGCAACCAACTACCTTCCGAAAGCATGATTTTTTTTAATCCACATTTTAAAAAAATCAGTAGCACGAATTTTTTGGAGTTTTGGTTTGGGAAAAACGCGGGTGGTTCCAATAAAGAGGACCACTCTGTGTAAAAATACCAATCAGAGCTTTATCTTACTTGTATCAAAAGTTCTATAATGTCCTGATGGTCTCTAATTCGTATGAGAGACACGAGTTTCCCGAATTCGTAGAAATACTTGCATAGTCGATGAAGATTCACAACCTTGGCATCAGCGGCCAAAATATCCCTGAAAATGGCAGATAATCGTTATAACTTTCAGTAGCTACATAATAAGCAGTTAGGTAAAAAGAAAACCGAACAATTTTCCTTCACGAACTCAATATTAATTATTTTAACCTATTATTTTACCTACCTAAGTAGGTATTACAACGATGATTTTAGGTGGTAGACAGTAAAAACGCTGCAAATTATTACACAACGGTTTATTAT
>JAEMON010000002.1:21419416-21448146 GCA_030264115.1 Lygus lineolaris
TTTTAATTTCTTGCACGAATACATAGTTTCCTACCTTCGGTAAGTGAGGAAGCAAAATAATTTATTTAAATGATGGATTATTAATAATTAATAAATTCAATTAATTATTTAATTAAGTTAATTTGATTCGGACAAATCTGGAGCTCAAACAATGTTGTTTTTGGAGAGTTGTTTTCTCCGTTTTGTTTGGTAGGCATCTTGGATGGGGTTTGGCCAATGACAGGCGACATCCTTTTCAACGTCACTTTACCGCAATAGGACAAAATGAAAATTTCAATAAATTTTCTAAAATTACAGATACACTATTTTTCCCCTACGACTCCACCATTGTTTCTTTTAAGCCATTACCTTTTAGGAAAAAAAAATTGATAATTCCCCATTTGATTAGGAAAATGTTGAATTTGATTGGGGAAAGCTACAATAGATTCACCTGCTGCTGAAAAAGAATAAGATCTTGATGTTACCTCAGGTTCCTACCTACCTCAACACTCAAACGTTGATATTGAAGTCATACACCAAGGAGACAACATTGGTTCTCACTACCTGTTATATTTTCTATTCGAAGACTGCCAAAGTGAACTCAACTGAACTAAAATTACCTAAAAATTAGACTGCCAGAGTGAACTCAACTGAACTAAAATTACCTAACTGGAATGTGCCTGGACTGAAATGTTGTACCAGGAATGCCCAATGTTGCTTCCAGGCAACATTCCTATAATTTTTGCTGAAAACTGCAATTCTTCAAACTGAAGCTCATTTAGTTTCATTTATTTTTTTAGGTAGACGAAATTAGAGAAACAATTTTTTCACAGTTAATTCGATAAGCTGGAATTCAAGGGTTAACACGTTTATGTTTCTGACACTTTGGTTTTCAGCGAAGGTAATATGAACATGAATCAAACAAACCTTTCCTGTTCTCACTCTGTTGCATTTGCCTAACAATGCCTACTTACCAGAAGATGACATTTGATGTATTTATTCTGTGGCTGTGCCCGTAACTTGAACTGACTGCGGTTGGTTGGAACAAACGTCTGGATATATACGGTTGTGGGACTCGTGAGTCATGATGTCCTGACCCTTTCCCACTCAAATTTCCCATCAAGGATTGCTATTGCTTAATACGAGTATATTCATGAATATGTACCTACCAAATTTCTAACGCCGACATTCTATATTATTCAAAAACTAATACACTTACTTACTATTACATTATGATTATTAAAGGAACCTACTTACTCACCTAAATAGTTGACAGGCGTCTGAAATGAAATGGGGACTCGTTCTTGACTTGCTAGGATGTCAGTCAACGAAAAATAATGATTCCTTTTACCGAATAGAGACATTTTTATCTCCAGTACCTACTACCTAGTGTTGGGCAAACGTCATTTTTCAATATTATTCTTTCGTTGTAAGGCTCAATTAAGTACTCTTTCTTTATTGAGGCTTTAACCACTCAATTCACATGTTCAACCATAATATCGTTGGAACCGCTCTCTAGAATGTCATAAAACAACGGAAATCAATCTATCAAAGTAAACAGTACTTCGGTATAGTGAATAATCAAACTTCAATTAGTAGGTACGAGTGTAATTGAATGGGGGAATTATTCCTGCTTCTAATTTAATTAAGTATATGTTTTATGGATTCCAGATCGTACTGTTGCGTTCTGGAGACTCAGACGGCCCCAATGGTATGGTTCACCGTGGGTGATTATGATTAGACCATAGACCTCTATTGAGTGATTGAAGCCTCATTTACTAGAGCCTGATTGAGTATACTCGTCAGGTAACGCAACCTGTAGAGTAGTAGAACGATATGTACCGATTATAGTGTTTTTGGTTTTAAAAAATAAGTAGGTACACTACACTCAATCGCCGAAACAAATAAACCAGCTAAAAACGCTGGAAGTTGTTTCCTTGCCTTCCAATTGCCTGTAGGCACCACAGAGTGACGGAGACAACCTTACTCACTTTCAGAAAATACCACCAGTCACAAAACCGAACTTATAAATTCGAGTAAATTCTACACATTTCACTCAATTAAATCCAAAAACTTGTTCGAAAGAAGATTTGAATTTGAACCAAACAAAGGAGAGAACACCCTCGTCGGTGCGGAAAACGGAGAAAACAACGAATTTCTTATCACTGTTATCTTTTCCCGCTCGTAGGGTTGTCATCTTCTTCTTCACTCGTTTTGTTGGCTGCGAGGAACTCCTTGGGTGGCCATTGATGAAATTCAACAGGCTTGTTGTCATTCTTTTGATATGGTTGGAAAGGCGAAACCCAAATGATCAGTCATGGAGGAAGACAATTCTTAGTTGTGTTAATAGAAATCTTGAATACCTAATATAATTTTCTACACAAGTCCTTTCCTACATAGTTGTCTCCGTTACTCTGTGTTTCCTACCATGGACCTAGTATCCTATGGATACTATGATTCTTACCAAACGGCTGATTCCACAGGAATATCAAGTTAATCTAAACTCAGCCACCTTACCTAACCAAATGTAAGATTCAAGTTCAGATTGGAAATCAAACTGATAATCCGGACGCAGTCCCATAATTGCATAGAGTACCTATCTTGGAGGGGATACCAACGCATAATTAATATTGTGCAGAGCCGGCAGGAAAAGGGAAGGTTTTCCCTCTCCCTGAGGCCTGAGCAAACTTTTGGGAGAATTGTGCCTCTTTAACGGGCCAAGGACCCATGTAATTCAGTTTTTCACATTTTTCTCAGCCAATTTTTGTCCGATTTTGATGCGGTTTGCGGCATTCTTCTTCTCATTCAACACTCCAGGGAGAGCATCTATGTATAATTTTAAGTTCGTGATTTTGAATTTTTCACGTCCTTTTTTAAAAGTCTAAAAATTGGCATAAAGGCACATATACTCCGTAGAAAATAAAAAATTGGAAGGATGCCGCCAACCGCATCAAAATCCGTTTTAAATAGGTCGAGAAAAATGGAAACAACTGTGCAACGCTAAAATGGTTAGGGGAGGAGGTAGGTTATCCGTATTTTAAACTTATTGGTCCTAAGTAGTAGTAATTGAAGTACGTCGGTACTTGTCAGGGTGGTACGCGTTTATGCGGGCAATACCACAATTCGTTTCACTGGAATGTCTATTGGGACACACCAAGGGGATCCACAGCGGTGGATTCTTAAACCTATCCTAATTCTAACAAAGAAAACTATTTACAAAAGAAAGGCTATTTACAAGGGGAGAAGAAGGATTTATAAGGAATTATTCGATTGTGAATTCCTTATGGTATTTATTGAATTACTTTACAATACAGTTCAATTATTCGTATTGTACAGGAGAGGAATTCTTATATTTAATTACAAAAATGAGCCGATTCGGCAACTGAAGAGGGCTTTAGAAACGACAAGGTTGTGTTGGACCTTTCTGTCGTATTTTCAGGGACCCAGAATTAGGGGTCTCGCCCTTAGAGCAATGGGTTGGCTACAGGGAAACTCTTGCTTGTTTCCTGCCAACTGGAGAATTAGATACTTAATAATTAGTGATGATTCGGGTATTTTTCAGGTAACACTTGCTACTTACTGCCCTCTTGATGATATTCTTCTTAAACCGTGGCACGAGAATTCGGTCACACTCCACTGAATATCAGAGAGAAACTTCTTAACATTAAATTGACTAGAAAATGGTGAGGAAGTATTCTTCTGCCTGGGTGATGCTCCGTCTACCGGAAGGCACTACTTTCTCGATTATTGAATTAAAATTAGTGATTTAACGAGCTTGAATAAAGGGAACTCGACCCTGTAAATGTTGCTTCTTTTCAGAAGGATTTCCCTAAGACATATTTCAGTCTAAGACATGTTTCAGTCTGTTCTTCAGTATTCTTCTGCCCAGGTTGACACGCCTTCGACCGGGAGGCACTACTTTCGGTCACCACTCTTACACTTCAGTGTTTGAAAATCCCCAAATTGAATTGGAAACTATTTTTTAGCAAAGCACGGGAATAGGAACCAATTTCGAACAGCTATTTAGCAAAGGCTCGGTTGCTTAGACCAATACTTGAGGGACTTCTTTCGGGGGATGTTTCAACCCAGAAGTGGTCAAGTGAATGACAAAATTCCGCTAGGTGCTGTCGCCTCTTATAGACCTTCTAGTTCCTTTGTCGGCCGTGGGAGGCGCCGATTGCCGACGGTAGCGCTAGACGCTCACTCCTGGTACTACGACTGACTCCCTGGGTCGATTGGAGCGCTAGGCGAACACGCCCGGTACTACCGCCTCCCTGGGAGGTTTCTCTCAAACAGAATATTATTTTGATATAATTAAATAAACAGTTTTCAGAATGAAGTTGGTTTGAACAAATTTAACAGAGGAGAGAGGAGTAAGGTGTAGTCCTTTAATTGAATTTTAAATGAACAATGATTGTTGATTAATTTCTATCGATCGTGGTAAAACTTATATCAACAGATTCATTCTTGGTTGATGAAAAGGATGAACGAATTTATCTTAGTTGAATTTCGGAATGAATGAACTTTAAATGAATTTTGAGTTGAGCTCAAAAAGTCGACTTACTACATAATGTTATAGTAAGAGTTCTTATAAACCCTTCGGTAGCTGAGATTTAGGCATTTTCGAAGACATTTTGGGCTCCGTCCATTGCCCCCTTAAATGCACGGTGTTTCACCTACACAATGGCAAGGAGAATAACTGCAGTAATAAGACAAGGGGTGTTGAATGAATTTAATTAATAATACCTACACCAAAAATTTCTGATGTCTACAACAGTTGGTTTCTGCAAATATACTGACGATCCAGCAAAAAATCCAGCCCTCCAGGTCAATTATTCGGGAGAGAACGTGAGAAATATGTGGAAAAACAAATTAGTAAGTTTTCAACACATTATTCAGCTTTCCCCTAAAAATCTCTCTCTTGAAGTTCTCTTTTACCAAGTAGCAACAAATCCCCTCATCCCAAGGAAAAATAACCTGACGGCCGAAAGCAGTGTTAAACCCCGAAAAAGTAGCCATTTGTGAGTGAGGAAAGTAGTGTGACACCAGTCGTGTTTTTTAAATCGCACTTCACATACTAAGCTTGAAGGGTGGGGAGAAGGAAATTGTAAAAAAAGAAACCTTTTTAAATAATTTTCGCTAACATCTTTATTCATTTAATAACTTAAATCACTGGATGATTTCTTTTTAAATATATTTTTATCAATTGAAAAATAACGACACAATACAACTTAATGCAGAGATCACAGCCCAAGAAACTCTGAACTATTTACAAAGTATTCAACGAGATAAAAAAGAAAATAGAAGTTGGGTTTTCAATGAAGACTATACGTCACACAAAACAAACATCTACTAGTTTACAATATTCCATTTTTCCGTTATGTACAGACGCCTCATGTTTTCTTACTTTTTTTCAATATTTTCAATATTATCTCTTAAATTTTGAAGCAACTTTTTTTTATGTACTTTTTTACGCAGAATGCATCAGAATAGAAATACGTCAACGTTTTTACCCAATAAAATTTGGGGGATAAAAAATGAGTATGTTAACTTCAAAGATGGAGGAAATACCTGTTCATGAAGAAACCGTGTTCAACATAATATACGGCAATGATAGTCAAGAATTTAACTTTGGAAAATTTGTAAATCAACTATGCCGGACTAGCTAAGAAAAATATTGACGTGACTAAACCGATGCCATCTGCATATTTTAATATAATGTATTTTCTATAATTATTTGAGCAAACTGACATTAATTTACCAAATTAATATATACACAACGTTTTTGGGTTCTCGTGTTTTACTTTTCTTGAAAGTGGGTTTTTTTGCGATTATTATTTTTTTGTAATACGAAGATATACTATCACTCAAGTAAAGTTACAATTTTTCAACGGGGTTTCCTTTTTTAATAGGTATTTTTTTTGCCATAGTTTAAGGAGATACATACTTGGTCGACTTTAATTATCTAACGTCAGTCACTAACTTTTTAAAATTCTCCTGGATACTTTGAATAAGATTTTTAGCAATTTTGTACTTCTTCGAATGGAAGTTTTCATACTGCAAAATGAAGATTACTGTCGTAAAACAAAATCTTTGTTCTTTTAGATATTAATTTTTTCCATATATTAACAAAGGTTTTTTTTTTTAATGATTAAGACATCCGTATATATTCGTGTTTTTTTATATTTTTTTAAATTTGCAAGTATTTTTTCTATATTAGGTATATTTTCTATATACGTAATGCATTCAACATAAAAATGACGATATAGTACATACAAAAAAATTATCGTAATTCGATGTAGTAGTGGAGTGATAATGAAATATTAGTTTTTTCTTTTTAACCCATTATTGCTTAAACCTGGTAATTTTTATATACATTATATACAACTTACATCGTTCACTTTTTCGGTAACCACATGGAATATACTACAAACGCAGTGGCCACTGTTATGTTTAAAACGATTTTTCTTCTTAAACAACTAAAGTTTTTTATACACACTTCTCTCAAAATAACGGTATATACATATACGAATATACATTATACATATATCTTCATTTATACGTAAGAACAAATGTACAAGGTCATTGATTAATTAAAAATCTATAAAATCTATAGTAAAGAACAAAATATACATCTTTGCATAAATTAAATATGACCACGAATTTAAAACTAGAACTTAGAAATAAAACTTACATTGCGAAAAAGAAGGGTTTAGTCAATTTCACTTTTTCCTTAGAGTGATAGTTCGTACACTAAAAATAAATGATAAACAAGAAGAGATATCGCGTTTTAGAGGAGAATTCACGAGTGTCTTTAAGTCGTATTCGCGAGAGATCAAGTCACAGATAGGGAAAATTGTTTTCAGGAAAAAATCGACCAATTTCCATAAAAACGTAGTCAGTCGATATTTGGGAGCCTAGAAGTCACGATCGGGGAGTTTAAAGATAGACAAATTCGAGAAAATACAGCGAGATTGGTGCGCTTCGCTCAAGAGAAACATCTCTGTCATACGTCGAGTTTATAATAAGGACCTTTTTAAGAGTCACAAAGAGTCAAGTCAAGGGGGAAAACGCTCGAAGGCGATGGTCGTAAAATAAGCTCATGTAAGGCAGTGGAGCTAAGCAAATAAGAAAAAAATACAATTTGTACAGGTGGCGAGAAAGCGAGGAACCACTTTTTGCCGTTAATACACTATAAGAGTCATAAAGAACAAACCTGTCATAGAAGGTAGTAATATTTAAAACATACCCATTTTTGAAAGAACAAAGAGGGATTTGAGAGCTGTTCCAAGAGCCTGATGAAAGAACCACAATTCTTGATTTACCAATCCACGTCGGATGGGAGGGATAGGTGGAAACCGGTATTTTGACGTAGAGAAACTTTACAGCTGATGGGGAGATAGCTGATGATGCTGTGCTGTTTATGATGTTCGATGATTGTTACTGTGCTGAAGAAGACCTCAAAGTGTTGGAGAACTTCAAAGTACTAGACGGTGGCAATGACGATAAGGAGGTGAGCCAATTCAGCCACTCGGTGGAGGAGGTCTGGAGCGATCCTGGCCAGGCTCTCATTGGCGAAATCGCAGGCGGGAAAGATATGAACCACATAAGCGGGCTGCAAGAAAAACGAAATAATGTTCAACAAGCAATCCAACCATTATAAAATGGATAGACATACGTAGTTTCGTTTCCTGTAAAAACTTGAGCTACGCTTAGAGATTAATATAAAGAATATTATATATATACATATAATATTATTAGAATATAATATAAATTCAATGGACTAGTTAAATCCAGCAAGAATGTGAGAGATTAAGGAGGATTACACTAGTCATTGATTTAGATTATTGCAGGGTTTTTTATACCAGCAAGGGGAAAAAATCAGATTTCAATGCGTTGGAAGATATCGTTCATCAACAGCACAGAAATATTTTCTGGGCAGGACAAAATTCCGATTCTGAATTATCAAGCAATATTGATTTTGCTCTCACCTGGTGAGAGCCAGGAGCAGCGATGTTGACAATGCCAGCGGCCTGCTTCTGTTGGAGGTACGTGATGAAGCCCTGGTTGAGGTTGTTACTTTGCTGGAGAACATCCATGTGATCCCGCCCGCAGGGCAGCGCCAGGAGCATGCAGTGTTCGTTATCCATCTGCAAATACAAGCATAAAGTTTAGAAATAAGTGTGAGTAGAATAAGTAGAACACCAGTAAAAAATGGGGGGGGGGGATAGTGTTTTACTGTGCTGTAGCTGTGTACAGCTATTTAATATTATTGCATAATGTAGCCGCGAGTCACTGATACTTACTTGCATCTTTCGTGTGACCCCCTCAACCTGAGTCTGCTCGAGTCTCATACGCTGGGCAATCCTCAGAGGTGGAGTTGAGCCATCGCTGTTACAAGGAAGAGATTCTCGGGCGACGACAGGATTGCCAAAGACAAAGTGCATCTGGACAGCAGCCTGGTCGTTCTTGAGGGCGAGGAGTCCCTGCCACATGACTGGATAGCGTTGGAGGAGCATCAACAGGCTGTCAGCTTGAGGGGGCACTTGGGAGGCGTGAGGTGGCGTCTGGAGGCGCCCAGTGTTCGGAGGGTTGTGAGGGCGATGAGCTGGGGGTGGGGGATGGTGGGGAGGGGGTCCTTCATAGTAAAACTGTTGTCCAGTCCTGTGCATGTACACGGGCACCACCTGAGGAGAGTCTGTGGTCCTGTCGTGGGGCGAGCCCCGGCGCAGTTCCAGTGGGGGAGAAGCAACCATGGCGCTAGCAGCAGCCGCAGGGGGACCAGATGGCCTGTCGTCCATCTCAGTTCCCTTCATGACACCACCTGAAAAATGAAACAAATCAAATAAAAATTCAAACCCAGAGCAGCGAGTCCAGTAAAAGTGAAGGAGGCATGTGTCTTGGTTTGTGCAGGGACCTACATTTATGTATTTCAGCTACAGGATTCAGACTGCAAAAATGCTGGATTCAAACAAGGCTCAATAGGATCATGGCAAAATTCCTTAAAATAATTCATTCTTCTTTTAGGGAACACAGTATTCCATTTCTAAGAAGAGTACATAATTAATAAGTTGAGAAGAGCTGATCATAATAGATAAATGTACATGTACATGTACATCGTTAAGTAATTTGCGAGTAGGAGGTATAGTAAGATACCAAGGAGGTAGGTATCACCTTTTGGGGCAGAGGACCGATGATATGGTCCAGGGATGCCAGCTGCCTCTCGCAAATAAGGCGATTGAAACACGAAAGGTGGATGAACATAGTGGTGGTGAGGAGGGTACGTCGACACATGTTGAACGACTTCTCCCTGCAAATAATGAAAATCAAGTTAAATGCATAATATTACGAAGAAAAAAACAAGCTACATAAGGACCGAGAAGAAAAACACAAAAAATGTATAAGTGCCCAGTGTCAATATATTTTTGTCGATGAGTATTTGGGTAACTACTACCTTTATGGATACAAAACGCTGCAAATAATTACAAAACGGTTTATTATTTTCCGTATGGATAGACTGTTTTCAAGTAGGTAGTCACAAAAATTACACACAATCCATGTCACTCACAATCGTTTCTATCGTTCAAAAAGTAGGTAGTACCTATCTGAGATATCCCGAAGTGGGCATCTACTTACCCACCAACCATCAAATAGGCATGATAGGTTTTGATGAAATTGAATTGATTAATAATAGAGGAAAAGTATTTTAGATCGGCGAAAGAGCCACCTTGAAAATAGATTTTTCTAGCTCTGCCCTACTGTGTGGAACAGTAGAATGCGAAAAAATTAGGCGACGTTTGATTCTCATAAGAAATTTTGCGTTTATCTTCTAAATGAAAAACACCCTGAAAAATTAGCGCAAAATTTTCTATTCTAGTCGGAAGCAGCATAATTTTCAAAAAATGAAAAATGAAAAGTTTACAAAAATTGGTAATTTGGGACCACTACGAGTATGCGGCGGATTTTTTCTAATTCGATTTTAGGATCCTACTCATTTCGAAACGTAACATCAAATTTTGAGGTGTTTAAAAAAAATGTTTCTTGCTCAATTCTAAACGTTTATTATTGAAAATGATAAACCAAAATTGACCATATGTGCCTATAATTATCAATATTTAAAGAAACAGGAGGGAAAGGTAACCCGAGTTAGTGCATGCAAAGGAGAAAGATAGCAGACGGAAGGGACAGGTCTTTAGGCAAGATAAATAATACATAGGTAAGCGTTTTAATCTTCATGCATCTAAAGAAGTGATTTCCACGGTCCAACTGAACAACTGAGATCACCATTGATAAAATATAGGTAGTCCAATTTATTGTTAGTAGGTAACTAGCAAGTTAAGTCTCCCTCAACGGCCTGATGATGACGTGCTTACATCGAAGGCGCTCGCACACATGTACTCGACTTGCTAGTTTCGTCGGCTCCTCCGATAAGGTAGGTAGTACGTAAACTAATGGTAGGTATTCTTATCGCTACCGGAACTAACCCCCTTAGTTTATTAACTGGTTATTAGTCTAAATTTATTTTGTCTCTTTGTTCAGGATTCAGGATTCATCGAGTAAAACAATATTGTCAGTAGCACAAAACATTACAAGGAATTACAAAGAAGTAGTCCTCAGTCGTTACGACAATAGTTCAGTCCCACCAAGGAAATCGCATCTTTAGTAGTAAATCTAGAACCTATCCATATATTCATCTAACCTGAAATCTATAGAAGTTTCATAGGAGGTGAAACAAAAACTGAGTGGGGGGGATATTTGATTTGATAGTCACGCTGAATAGCAATTTTTACTGATATAATTCATTAGACAAGAATGTGAAAGGCTTGTTTAAATTCAGAAAAATGTCCAATTTTAAAAGCAGAACAGAAGAAGAAGCAGAGCTATTGTTTTCCTTGATATGTACTGGTCATATAGTCATATGTGTTTTTTTTTTTTTTTTACAGATAAAATTGAATTCATTAGATGCAAGACTTTGAAAGGACTGGTCTGGTTCAGAAATAATGACCAATTTTAAAAGTTCGAGTAATTTTGACCTTAAACCCACGAACAGGATGTTTTACGGAATATTCATAGTCAAATAGAGCAAGACTAATGAATTAGCTGAATGAAGGTCTAGGTTATTGAATAAGGAGTCATCATCAACCAGTTTATTGCCACAAGAGATGATATAATACTACGTACTCGTACTTGCTGGATTGAGTAAAAGAAAGACGGAAAGACACATGGAGAAAACGTCGCAAAGGGAAAGTGGGGATTAGGTGGGATAGGATCTAAAGTAGTGGAGAAAACGAGAGGTGTTAGTACCTGTTGTTGAGAAGAATTCTGGTGAGCGGGAGGCGGGCTTTGCCTCTGGGACCAGGGAGGGTTAGGCAGTAGTTCCGCCACCACGCTATGCTGTTAGCAATCACATGACATACATAACTTTCACCACAAGAGTTAGGCGGAAAGAGGGAAACAAGTGCGCCAAAAGAAAAGAGGATAAGAAGAGTGGAGAGAAGAATTATCAACTCAGTTAACAAATAATGCTAAAAGGATTCATTCATTATTATTCAACCAATAAAACCCATCTGTTATGTAAGAATAGACCAATGACGAGTTGAAGGGTGAATTGACGGAATTTTGAATGAGTCGAATGGGATGGAAGCTGAAACCACTAACCACAGAAGAGGAGATGTAATTCACCAGAGGGAAGGAAACAATAACATCGTTTCAAGATAGGTACTTATTTTATGATTTCCAATTCTTTTAGTTTGAAAACACTTTTTCAGGGAAAAATCTATCTTCTGAAGCCCACAGCAAATGTCAGTGTAAATATGGGACACGTACTGTTAGTTCAATCATACCGTCACCATTATTCCCAAGGCTCATGCGTAGACATACCTACCAGTGTACCAATTTATTTTGAAATCTCTCAAATTGTTGCAAGCATTTCTAATTCATTGATATTCTGAAAATTGCACTTTCAATTCCATTTACAACTGATTCTTCCTTTTCAACTTTTTCTAGTGTGTGCATATTGTTTAATGTCTAGCATAAGCAGGTACGTAGATCAATGGAAACACTCATACGAATCATATATTGAGAGAAATCCAGTCAGAAGTACAATTCGTAGAAAATGAAAACTTACCATGGGTGCTTCATAGGCAGACATGGACATTCCAGGTTGTACGACTTGACCCCTTGGAGGTGGAACCTGTGCGGATGGTGAAGGGACGACGATGTGCTTTCCATCTCCAACCCTGGTACCCTGAGAGTCTGGACCAGTTTTCACCAGGACCCTTGCACTAGAAGCACCAGTTACTATAGGGGGCTGGTGAGCTCGCAGCGGTGGACTTGCGACAGAACCAGTGAGGAGGGCACCTTGGTGAGGAGCTGGAGAGCCGACTACACCTTCACGCGCCTGCGCCTGTAACACCAAGAGGTTGTTATTCGATTCTAATTGTTGAAAAAATCATATGAAGCCACAAATCTTCTCGAAACACAAATCCTTAGACATTCTTTAAAACAAAAACAATTAGAATACTTACGTTTCCCATAGTTTGATGATGGATGTGAGCTTTAGGAGCCATAGGCCCTTTGGGAAGTTGAGCAGGCGGAGGTGGTGCTTGAGGTCGCATCCTGATTGGGGTTATGCCAGAATGGATGTGAGATTTTGGGGTCATTGGCACTACTCCTGACATCGGCACTTTCGGAGGTGCTCCACCCATGAGTGGAATTTGGGAGCCTCTTCCAAGATGAGCTTCGATAGGGTGACCAGTGGAAACCATAATCTAGACAATAAGATTAACAATGTAGTCATGGTGATCCCGCATCCCTTTTTATAACGTACCTATTAATTATTATTGTTAGTATTTATTACAGAAATTACAAGAGCTAAATAAATTTATGATTCAATAGGAAATTGAAGTAGGTACAATATGAATGAAGAAATTTAGACCCACCTTTACTGGACCAGAATGAGCAGCAGGAGGAGTAGCCACAGGGGGTGATGGAGACGGCTGTGAAGATGTTGGTCGAATAACTGCTGTAGGTCTAGGAAGAGGAGTACGTGCCATGGCTTCTTCCTTTCCAGTGAGATTTAGTAGCCGTGCTCGTTTCTCAGGAGGTTCTCCTTCAGATGGTTCCTTGCTCAGATGGGTTGCAACATTCCCTCCAGCTGTGCGGTGCATGTCTCCAACAGGGATGTATTGACCCTCTTCTGACTCGGTCATGGGTATTAAAAGACCAGTTACTGGATCAATGAGTTTGGTCGGTTCTCCAGGAGAGCTCTTGTACCTTTTGATGATTGTACCCTGAGGACCCATGTGGGCTGAGAGAGGGTGGTGACTCGCAACAGGATGGACTGAAGCAACAGGATGGACTGAAGCAACAGGATGAACCGAAGCAACTGGATGCACTGAGGTTACAGGATGCACTGAAGCAACTGGATGAACTATAGGAATAGGTAGATGAGCTGGTCCAGAATGTGCTGGTGGTGGTTGTCCTGGGTGGGCAGGTGGAGTTTGCCCAGGCACAGGCTGCATAGGAGGAGCATGAGAAGTAGTAAGTTGCACTGGGTTGGTTTGCAAATGGCTAGTCACCACTGGGATGGAGGCAGCGTGAGCTGGAGCTGGGGGAGTAGGGATAGGATTATGAGTCGTTGTAATAACTGCAGGAGTCATTGGTACCAACGTTTGAGAGCTGGGTGTACTTGGAGTGGGCGGAGGAGTTGGCTGACCAATTGACGATGGAGCCAACGTGACAATGGGCGCAGGAGAAGCAGCATCAGGTGGTGGAGGCGGCTGGGGTTGAGCAGTTGGCACAGGTAGAGGCTGAGGAACTGGAGTTGAAGCTTGAGGGCTTTGCTGAGGAGGAGTTAGAGGTGGCTGAGGAGTAGCTGGTGCTGGCAACGCCACAACCTGAAAAATAAGGTAGGTATCCACATAATCTCACACATCCGTGATTATTACAATACGAACATAATTATATAAACAATAGATCATCAACATTGATTGGCTATTCAGTCGTTACCGTAAAACATTGTGACCAGTGAAAACTTCGTTTTTTATCACTACTCGTTGAAAGTTTTGTCAACAAGAGGTGCCTTAGTTGCATTCCATGTACTAAGTTGGATTGAGGGATAAGAATAATCAGCAGTCCTCGGACGACTGCAGATTATTCCTCTCCCTCAACCCAACTTAGTTCTGAATTTATCACTCAAATTGAAATAAATTGCTCATGGGAAGTCCAAATATTCGTTTTCTTACCGGAGAAGGTGTAGGAGCTTTGGCGGGCGATGGCTGCCTTTGGGGTGTGGGAGACCTTTTTCTCTGGGCAGCATTTGGTGTGCCTGGCGATGGCACGGAATGAGGAGACGCTGACCTCTGTCTAGTGTTGTGTGTTGGTGTGGGGACTTGCAGGGTAGAGGGTGGTGAAGATACCGGAGTTGCAGGGGGAGGAGTAGATAATTGTACCGCAGGGGACGATGTAGGAACTTGTGGTGTAGAAGGCGGCGTCGAAACCTGCGGCGTAGAGGCTGGCACAATTGGAGTGACACTAGTTGGTTCCCGAACTGTCGGTTCTCTTACAGTTGTTTCCCGACCTCCTTTACGACGGGGTGACTTCCTAGTGTGTTCAACTGGAACTGGTGTTAGGTTATGAACAGTGCTCCTCGTTGCTCGCCTACTTGGTCTACCCCTTGTCACGATCATATCCTCGATGATATCCTCAGATGAAGGTTTGGTTCCATCCTTCTCCTGGAAACCAAAAATGTACAAATCAATACATGAATATAATATCTCTCTTTAATTAAAAATAATTAAATCTTAACTACCAACTCAACACTTGGGTACCAACCTAATAAATACAAGGGCACACTACACAACTTTCCCAACCCGTATAAATCGGATTAAGTGATACAGACAAGCATCTGGCCCAAGCGCGGATCTAATTTTTTTTTTTTTTTTGGGGGGGGGGGGGGGGGGGCTAGAACATCAATGACCTAAATAGTAAAATTCTTTAGTGAGGTGACAAGGAATAGGTATATTTTAGTATTGACCACGTGACTGAATAACGAACAGAAATAAAATATTACATCAAAATAATATTGAGCATTCGCTCCATTGCATCGAAGAAGAACTTGCAAGTTCTTTGGGTGAGGGGAAGAAAATCGAATTCAAAGGTCAAATTGGAGCCGCAGCACAGTGGGGCGGAATGGAGTTTTTCTGGACATGACAATGATATGAACGATTCTTATAGGAAATTCTGCGCTGATTCCGAATACACCACATCATGTTCCTACACCTAACTAGATAACTCACGCTCTCAAACACCTAGAAGGACAACGTAATTGTGGGTTTTATCCATTAAACCTCAAATTCTAATGATTTCTGTCTTTTTAGAAAAAATTATCGAGCCAACATTTTTGTAATTTGTATGAATTTATTTTTGGAACCTTAAATTCCCCCATGATTATGATTATGAACAACAAATGTTGAAAAATCCCAAAAATTACAATCATTTACATGGCGTGTCAGTGATATGACCTCGAACTGCGAAGTCATATAATTCCGTATTCGATTCTTGATTTATGCAAATTTAATTTTTCTTGCATTTTGGCTAATTGTGCAAAGTGAAAAACATTGGAGGAAGACCTGTAGAACGCCTGTATGCGTAATATGTAGGATATTTTAACCCCCCTAAACGTCCAACTCTCCCTTACCCTCGCCCAATTGTCCGACGTTTATGCTTGACAATGAAATCTGCTAGTACTTCACCATGGTTGACGTGGTAATCATTATTGATGTAAACCAGTGCCAAACCATTAAGTCTTTCCTCTCCCGCACTAGAGCACAGAGGTTAAGCCCCAAGTGCTTTAACGACAAATAATAACAAAAGCCCCATTCATGCAGCATGAGTTGATAACCAAATTTTCAAAAAATCATTCCAGCCGATTTGGTAGTGATTCTTAAAGGAAATTTCACGCTGAATAATATAACACATGTTCCTTGGTAATTTACACAAAACACCTCAAAAACGCGTTTTTTGAATCGATTTTTGACTACCAATTTTCAAAATTTGAACCCTTGGAGTACTCCAAAAATTCATCCAACGAACTCATCCTGTCTTTTGATATTATTGACATTTTGAAAATTTTCGGATTTTTAGCTCGATTCCTCGGTCATACATCGTCTAGAGTGACACATATAAATATACAATTAATACATTTTCAAAAATTTGCATTTTTTAAATTTTGAAGCCATTGCAATAGCTTAATTTTCTTCGAAAGTTCGCTAATGTTTTATTCGGTAAGCCTTACAAACAATTATTCTCGACAACTTGTTAATAATAGTGTGCACACAAGGTTCTGTGCAGCTAAAATATTCGGATAGCACCTGCACCCCTGCTAGTTGGAACAGACCTTATGTTTACATTGTTACGTTCCTTTTTTCCTTTCAGCGGATTGCAATAACTTCTCCTTCACCATCTGGGTCTATCAAGGAGTACACATAAAATATCTACCTAATTCAACTAAAACACAAAATATCCTATTTCTTTGGAATATTGAGCAATTTTAAAGTAACCAATAAATTTCAAGTAAACAATAAATTTGAAAAGTTAAAAAGGAAAATACTCAATTGGATGAACTTGTTGTGACGGCATACAGGGGGGGGGGGGGGGGGGGGGGGGGGGGGGGGCTAAGCAGTAACATTAAAAGACTCGGAAGCAAAATATTTTAGACATTACTTCCGAGAAGTAATTGGAAAAATCTCATTGTATGTGTATTGAATGTGTAAATTTGAAGGTACGCACCTGCAATCGACGCGATTTTCTAGTAGTCGCACCAGATGGGGTGGATTGCTGAGTGGACAGGGGTGGTGGGGGTGGTGAAGGTGGTTGCGCTGATGGAGTTGGAGGCGGAACGTGGACCTTGGGCGTAACTGTCGGTTCAGGAGGGCTCTTGATGGTCAGAATCAATCTGGGACGACCAGTCTCTTCTTCGGAATCATCTCTGAACTCGTAGATGTCTGTTGACGGGGTGGTGTTGGGAGCGTTGCTCGCTCTAGTTCGCCTCGTTGAGATGCCACCACGGCCCCCAGTGGCCTTACGCTTCCTGCCGCCTCTTCCCCCACGGGTGGGAGGCGTCGATACGACCAGTTCTGCTTTAGGCACAACTATCAGGAAATTGAAAACATCATTATGAATGATGGAGGAAAATCTTCAATATTATGTATTTCATTTTATTAAATATTTCTTAAATTAATCTTTAATTAAATTCAATAAAATAAAATAATGCAATAATGCAGTCCAATATTTTAGAAAATTTAAAAAATTATATACTTTACCTTCTCTCTCAATGGTCAATTTCTCCTTGGCTGCAACTGATTTTGGCGTCTTGGTTTCAGTGATTTCATCAGGTTTGGTTTCTGGAGTTTTCTGATCTTCAGGCACCACCAAAGTCTTCTCAGGAATAGGTGTTTTCTCCTTCTCGACTTTCTTCTCCTCAGTAGGCGGTATTGTAGCAGAATCCTCATCATTCACCTCTTTTCTCAGGTCCCCTTCGTTCTCACTTCCCTCCTCGGATACCTCTTTTCTCTGGACAGCTTTGGGCTCAGGTTTCTCCTCGTTTACTTGTTTTCTCAGGTACCCTTTAGACTCAGGTTCATCCTCGTCTACTTCTTTTCTCAGGTACCCCTTCGTCTCCTGTTCTTTGATTTCTGCAGCTGGAGACTCAATGATTTTTGAGGGAGGATCCGTTTCAATTGGTTTTGCTTCAGGCTTAGGGTCAGCGTTTTGTGGCTCAACAACAGGTTCATTTTTAGAAATTGGGTCAACTATGACAGGCTCAGCAATAGGAGAGGGTGGAGGTTTTTCATCAACTTTTGGTAGTTCTGGCTCTTGTTTTGATTCCTCGACAGGTGGACTTACAGGTTTTTCTGCTTCCTTGCTTTCACTGACTTGCCTTTTTCTCATAGCAAGCTCCCTAACTACTTGTTCGATTGGCTTGACAGATTCGGCTTTGTTAGCCTCAGTTACATTTATCCTTGGTTTCCAAATTGGGAGTTGTTGCTGCTGCTTCTGCTGTTGCTGTTTATTAGCCGCTCGCAAGGTAAGATCTTGTATCACAGCATTAAGTGGTTTACTATCTTCTGGTAATGGTTTCACGACTTTTGACTCGACTTGAGGTGGCTCAGAAGGAGTGACTGTATCAGCCTTTGTGGTAACAGCATTAGGTTTGATGCTGTCAAGTTCGTCTTTTGTAGGCGGTTTTTTATCCACCGGGCTCACAACAGGTAACGTTGAAGGAGCATTCGGGACCACAGGTTTAATAAGATCAGATGAAAGAGAAATTGGTGGTTTTTGTGTTTCAGTTATACTCAAACTTTGCCTATTATCTTTATCTTGCTGATTTAGCTCAGATGACTGTTCCTTAGGACCAACATCTGAGCTCTTTATTACATTTACTGGAGTAGCCGGTTTTGAGGCGACTTGAACAGGAGAATGTTGCGTAGGCTGGGTAGTTATGGGTAAAGGTTGGCTAGGAGTAAGGGTAATCACCTTTTCAGGATGTGGAGCTTGTATAGGCGTTAGAAGCAATGTAGGGGTTGGAGGAACAGGGATAATATTTTTACCAGAAAACTGAGGCGAACTCTTGATATGATCATCAACATTGACAGTTTGCAGTAAAGGTATAGCAGGAGTTATAGTTCGGTTGGGCGAAGGTTGACTTATTACTGAAGATTTCAATGGTTGTAGGTTAATGTTTTGCAAGGGAGGGACTTGGACATGGGATGCTACAGGGATTGATGGACGGACGAGTTTCAAGTTTTGTGGACTGATAGGGGGAGTAGGAGATAGCGGAGAAGCAGTTGTGATCACGTGAAGTTGCTTGGCCTGCAGTACAGTAGGAGTTGGAGATGGTATTGAAGATTTACCGTCTTTCACAGTTGGTACAAGAGTGAGGCTGGCGAGAGGGTGAATGGTTCTCACTGTAGGAGCAACAGGAGATTGATTGGGTGTCGACAATGTGACTGTTGTGTTGGATTTACTCTGAGAGAGAAGAGAGGGTTGTAAGATATGAGTACTTACAACAGGTTTCAGGGGGGGCAGCGGATTTATTGGTAGCCGATGACCAGCCTTTCCAACAAAATTAGTTGATAGGTTGGCATTATGGATAGAGGATGGTATAGAGAGAGTAGAACTGTGAGTAGATGGAGTATGAGTCTCAATTTTGGGTGTCTGAAGGGGGGCCGAACTCACAACATGAAGTGGTGCGTGAGAGGAATGAACCAATGGTGGAGGCCTTGATAAGGATTTTTGAATCAGAGGTGGTGGTTGGGACAATGTTGATGACTGTATATGTAATGGCTGTTGCTGTACATGCAATTGTTGCGATGAGGTTGGCGAAAGGTGCAAGGTCTGCAGGGGGATTATTTTCTGTCCCTGTAATGGCAGTGAAGGAGTTTTTTCTGCTTGAGAAAGAAGTGAAACTGAAGGTGCATGAGATATCGTTGGTGTGATAAGCGGAGGAGGTTGAGTTTTCAGTTGAGCTGCCATAGTGGTAATGATAGATGGCATAGACTTTGGTGCCATGTCAGAGGTTTTCGGAGTCCAGCCTTGGGAATGGATTGGAGTTTCCAGATGTTGGTTAGGTTGTGACAAAAGAGGCTTTGACGATGTGCTCAACAAATGTTCGGTATTAGTAGAAGTTGATTGTACAACTGATTCAGTGCTCGTGATCACAGGAGAGGCGGATGACAATGGAAGACTGTGTTGAGCGAAAGATGGAGTAGTCGGTGGTTTAGCCAAACCTGGAGAAGGGATATGATGGATCCTTTCAATTTTCTGGAAATTGAGAGAAGAATCAGATCGGCTACTGAGCGGAACCAATGATGGAACTTCTGGTGGAGCAACATTAACAGCAATAGCAGACACTTTCTGTGGGATTACTATGAGTTTTGGCATATCTAGTGGGGGTGGCGCTATCTTTTCTACAGGTCCTTGTGGCTTAGGTGGAGTTGAAGACCTTGCAGAAGTTTCTCTAGGTACCTCGGCCACCTTCTTCAACTCTGGGACGTCATTCACCTCCTTTTTAGGGGCTTCAGGTATGTCCTCTTTAGAAGTTGAGAAAACTCCCTGATCTGGTTTATTTTCAGGTGTATTTTCACAAGAAGCCTTTTCTGGAGATGATTCTCTAGATGGTTGTTCTTCAGTAAGCTCAGTTAGTTGTTTTACAACAGATTGTTTTTCTGGAACCTTTTCAGGCTCAAATGAATCAGAGTCAGAAGCGTCTTTCTTATCCATTTTATGATCAGGGGTAGGTGGCATTTGTAATGGCCGAGGGCTTTCCTTCAAAGAAGAATCTGATGAACAAGCCAAAGACATCATGATCCTTTCTTCGAGACCTTCTCTAGTGTCATGTTGACGGTAAAAGCTGGATGGAATGTCAGGTGTTCGTGGAGGTCTCGAAAAATCTATAGGATCGTAAGTATCCTCCGTATCAGTATCAATCTGCAAGTCAGGCTCAGAAACTGGAGTATCAGGCTTAGGAGTATCCTCATAGCCCTCAAATCCTCCACCAAACGTGTCTTCCATGAGTAACGCAGCAACAGCATCCTCAGTCTCTTCTTGTGAAATTATAGTTGTAGGTTTTCCGTCCTCTCCAGTAACTGGAGTTTCTTCACTCTTACTCTTGTCATCGTACTTATGATCAGAATCATCGAGTGTGGTACAGGGAGACTCTGAAATGCTTTTGACAGCAGTTTCGTGAATATTTTCATCAAGTTCAGAACTGAATCCAGGAATCCCTGGTTTCTTGCAAGCAATACTACTTGGCTGCGAGGGTGGAGGACTGTCAAGCAAACTGGACATTGACTGTTGCCTTAGATCAGGGGTGGTATCCATTTCCTCGTCGCACTCAATTTTGGTTTCCTTCTTGATGTCAGCTTCGTAGCCTTCTTTAGTTTCAGTTTCTTCATTTTCGTCATTAACTTCTTCCTTGATCTCAATCACGGGGAGTCGTTTCTCATCCTGAGATTCCACCATAGATTCTTCTTTAGGGATGATGGAAACAGCATCCCCCTCCTCACCCCTTGATGATTGGTGGTGTTTGCTTTTCTCATCTCTTGACTTCTTCCGTTTCTTCTTCTTAGTTTTGATTGGCTCATCCAAATTGATATTGTCACAAGAATCCATTAGCTTTGCTTCTATTGCTCTACCAGCTTCATCTAACTCCCTCATTTTTTTCTCACGTCGTTTTTTCTCTTTCTTGCGAATGTTCTCACGCTCAGATTCTGAATCAGACCCATACACCTGAGCCACGTTCCATTTGTTGCTTATTGCTTTCCCTGAATCATCAGAAAGAGGTCCAAAAATGTCTTCCAACTTATCATCCCTCTTGTTGATACTTTCACGTTCAGCACGTTTCTTTCTTTTTTCTTCATCATCCTTATCTCTATGCGCTCTCTTCTTTTCTTTCTTGGAGGAATGTTTCTTGATCGTCCCATCCTCGTTTTCCTCCAAATTCTTTTGCCTTTTCTGTTTCTTCTTATGAGACTTCTTTCTATGTTGTTCAGAAGCCGTACTATCTAGAGAATTCCTTCTGAACGATTCTGGAGAAGACTGTAGAGGTTGTTGAACTGGTTCTTCGTGAATACTATTGCTGTTGGTGAAATGATTAACCTCAACAGGTCTGCTTTGAAACATGTCACTGATGTTTTGTAATGGCTTAGCTTCATTTCGGATGGAATCTTCAAAGCCAAGGTCTCCTTCACTATCATCTGAATGAATTCGGATAGGCTTCATAATTCGAGGTGTGGAATTAATTCTAGAGGTATCATCTTCTGATGTGTCCGACATGATTTTTCTGCCCTTGGAATCAGTATCAAAAGTAATACGGCTGGTCTTGACTTTAGGAGTACTGTGTTTGATGGTAGCAGTATCGTCTTCAGATATGTCGGATATGATTTTACGAACTGATTTGCTCTCTTCATGGAAAGAACCTTTACGACTCTTGCTGGTGGGGATCACAGAATCATCTTCCGATGTATCATACAAGATTTTATTTTTCCGTACTCGAACATCTGGCTCTGAACCAGCGTCGTCTTCGGAGCTGGTGAGCAGCAGTTTAGTACTCCTGCGCATGCTGCCTTTTTCAGAATCAGAATCTTCATCATAGGAAGTTGATCTCTTCTTTTCCTCACGCTTCGCTCGACTTTGTTTCAAAGCATGGAATTTTTCCTTCAGTTTCTCTTGCCTCTTTTCCTCCTCTAGCTTTTGCATATTCTTTGTAGATCTCGCTTTCACTTTATCATACATTGAAATATAAGCTGGTTCGTCATCAACAATATCAAAAATTGAATGTTGTTGACGTTGCTTGGCAGCTTGCTTTTGTTGATCGTCATCGCCACTTGCAAGATCACTTTCACTGGCTGTGCCGTTTTCCCGAGGGCGAACTTTGAATTTCCTTTCCTCCTTCCTCTTTTCACCGCTATTACGTTTCTCTTTCCTGATGGCTGGTTTCGGAGTTTTATCCTCAAACTGCACAGGGGGCTCGTGGTTATTTTCCTCGGAATTTTTCCGTTGTTCCTTCTCTTTATCTTCTTTGATTTTTTCTTCCAACAACTTATATCCTTTATGCTTCTCTCCACTCCCTTTCCGACTACTTCCACTGCTCCTCCCACTATCTTTGGAGTCCCTCCTTTCTGGTTTTGTGCGTTTGGATTCGTCGTTGATTTCGATGCTGTCCTGAGAACTGAGTCGCCGTTTGCATCCGATGGTAGCAGGCCAAGTGTTCTTATCGCGTTTCTTCTCCTTTTTAATGGAATCGCGATGTTCACTGTCATCATAAGAGATCACAGTTTTTCGGCACTCAGTTGTCTCCAGCGAGTAATCGATGTCATGGTCTCCATTGATCTTAGGTTCAACCCCATCATAATCCCGGCTGTGTTTTGATTTGACCTTGTCATTCTCCTTTTCACGCCTCCTCTCCTCCACAGGTTCCTTCATCATCAGCTCTTTTTCTCGCTCTTTTCTCCTATCTTTCTCTTCTTTCTTTCGTTCAATTTCTTTCAGTCGTTCCTGCGCATCAATGGCTTCCTTCTTACGAATAGATTCCCGATATGCAGCATAGCTGTCTTCCTTGATTTTTACTGCATCATACGAGTCTTCTTTCTTTCGGTCACCATCTTTTGGTTTCAAACCATCGAAAATGCTATCGTCGTTGGTCTTCTTCTCATCCTTAATTCGATGACCATCAGAGTCTTTCCTTTTCTCGCTTTTATGTTTCTCGTAAGACTCATTCTTCCTCTCCTCTTTGGATCGGCAGTTTGGAATGTTGTCATGATCCTTAGATTTTTCTCTGTGACGTTCATGCTTGTTGTATTTGGATGACTCTAGAACATCGTTCTTCTTTTCGGATTTGGAGAATGAGGTATTTTCATAGGTGTTGTCATAACTACTATCGAAAGAACCCTTCCTCCTGTCGCTCTCTTTGTTGCGAAAACCGTCATCTTTCCGCCTTTCATAGAACTCCTCCTCATGTTCGTCTTTCTTGCTGTTTTCCAAGCAGTTGACATCGTTTTCAGGTTTCTTGGCCTCTTCTTGGATAGAATCTTTTCTCCGTTCAGAGTCCCTGTTGTACTTGCTATGCTCTGAAGAATTGTGTTCATAATATGCATTTCGATGGTTAGAATCTTTGTAAGACGGGTCTTCTTTCTTTCTGTCAGATTTGTTGTGAGGTTTTGATTCTTGCTGTACATGATTTTCCTCTTTTTGTTTGAGATCATCAGAAGTGTCAAAGGACTCTTTCCTTTTCGATTCGGAATGCCTTCGTTTTTCCTCCTTATTATGCCTGTTATTTTCAGGATTGTCAGGGCTTTTGCGGTTGCATGACTTGTGTTTTGACTCTGCCTGCTCCTCTTTCTCCTTTTTATCTTTCTTCTCTCGATGTTTATTGGGCTCGGGTGTATCAGTCTTCACAGCAGTTGAGGTGTCATTGTCTCTCCTATCTACACCACCTTTATGATGCCTAATGCTGTCAGCGAACCCAAAAACCTTCTTGAAAAGGGAATGTTCCTTGGAGATTTCATTTTCGGAATTTTTCCGCTTCTCCTCCTTATGTTTTGGCTCCTTCTTCACTTCACTGTCGTGGTCAACATCTTTCTTAGGATTTTTCGAAGACTCTTCATTCTCCTTCTTCAAAGATTTGACTTCAGAATCGTGAGGCTCCTTCTTTTTAGAATCCACAGACTCACTTCTTTTGTGATCTTTGAACCTATCGATGGTGTCACAACTAGGTTTTTCACTTCTGATTCGTTCTTGCTCTTCTCTGCTATCCCTTCTTTTCTCGCGATCTATGCTTTCCCGTTTATCCCTAGACGTCCTTGGATCCTTGCTTGTGCCTTGATGTTGTTCAGGACAAGATGACTCTTTCTTCTTTTCCAGATGAACTTCAGCAGGTCTCGCCTCTTCTTCTCTCTCCCGTTTGTCAGGCGCAGGTTCCACTTCCTTTTTACTATCAGGTACTTTTCTATTGTGTTTAGGATTGTCACCTGCACTATCGACGCTTTCTCGTGCTCTCCGTCGGTCCTTCTCAGAATTAACTCCTAAAACATCCTTCTTCTTATCTTGATTCTCTGTTGAATTGTGTCTATGAAGACTTTCGACATCCTTTCTCCTCTCTACACTATCACTCGAAATTCTCTTCTTATCAGACTCATTCACCCTAGTATTGTCAAACGCTTGGTTATCGTTGGATTCCTGATGTTTCTTCGGATCAGGTTTAATTCGGGGATCATTAATGACTGCAGGAGTAGAATCAGCATCGGAACTTCCTCTACGCTTCTCTTCTTGTTTATCACTGGTTTCCTTAGGCCTATCACACGAGTTGTCCAAGGGTTTACTATTACTAAAATCCTTAATATCTACACTATTTCTTCTTTTATCTATCGAACTTTTTCGCCTCTCGCTAATTTGAGCGTCTTTAACTTTATCACTTTCACTAATATCGTCTTTCTTAGGTACACTTTCTGTACAAACTTCCTCTCGGGACTTCCGCCGTAGTTCAGACTTTTCTTCGGAGCTGTCCCTTCTGATGGAACAAGGTTTAGGTTTGGGTGGGGGAGTCGTTACTATATCCTTCTTAACAACGGGCGGGGGAATAGGCGCAGGGGTGCATTTGGTTTTAAACTTGTCCGGGGGTTGTTGGGTGGACGGTCTCGGACTAGTTTCAACAGAGGAAGAGGGAGAGGAAATCTTTGGTGTGAATTGCCGCGTGCAGTTGGTTAGGAACGTATTAGTTGGCTTGGCCTCAGAAGCGACTGTAAGGGTGGGGATGGTGGACGCTAGCCCACTACTACTCAACGGTTGAGAAGGGGGATGGCTTGGGAAAGGGTACTGGAGTCCAGGAGATTTGTTAACAGGAGATGACAAAGGGGACGACTCCAGCCTCCGCAAGACATTCGCCCTGCTAGCTGGAATAAATTCCCTAGGTTCGTATTTTTCACCGAAATTCTCTAACCTCTTTGAATCTTCATCAAAAACGGACCTTTTGGCCAAAACAGACTTGACGATTTCGGACGGTTGCAATTCGTGGAGATCCAGCTCAAGGAGTTTGTGCTTGATCTTCATCGTTGATGGATCAACTTTGGTCACCTGAAACCACAATGGAGATAACATTTTATCACCTACAGTTGCCAGTAAAATAAACTTTCTAGATAATGAGAAGTCATTCAAGTAATGAATTGATTTTAACGATCAAACTCAGCTCCTAATATCAGAGTAAAATAAGATTTTGATACCAAAATCGTTCAATAATTTTGTTGTACACACATAGCCTGTAACTGGTACGGGTATAATGACTAAAATAACCATAAATCGACGAAACTTACCCCTGACCTTGATCCAGACCACTTTTCATACTTCTCATCCAGGGATCGTAACCTCTCTTCCCATTCTGGGGAGGGCGGCGACGGCTCGGAGTCGGAAGACGAAGAGTGGGGTGTTTGCGGCGACGCAGGTGGGCTGGGCAGCACAGGTCTTGGAGACAGGACCTGAGCCGCGAACCTCGGGAGTGGCAGCGACAGAGGGTCCGGAGGCCGGTCCCTAGGTGCTCGGCGGGGTTCCACAGGGGGGTCGGGTCGCTCATCACAGAGAGGGGTACCAGGCCTACTGCCCTCGCCACCGCTTTGGCTCCTTCTGTGCTTGCTGCATCTAGGAAACGAGGAACGAGTAAGTAATAGGCACTAGTATTAATATTACTCAACCATTAATTTTGAATGGGTTAGATTAACTATTAAACAACTCACAGGAAGAGATGACAATATTTCTATGGTAGCCCAGCCACCTTCGCATTTCTCAGTTGACTCCAAATTGATGACACCGTGAAAGTCATCACAAATAGTAGCTAAAATAACCCGGATACACAACATCAAAATTACTCCAAGTTGCTTCACAAGCAACTCATCCCAGCTCATCGTTCAGTGGCATCGTCATTATTGAACTCACCGTCTCCTTCCTGCAACGGTGTCCTCTCCCGAGCTCGGGCAGTCCTCAAGTTGTTCAATGAGGGACACTCGTTCCTTTTGCAGATGCCTGATTTCCCCCACCCCCGGAGCAGGTGTCGTTGAAGAACCATCTTCACAAGATTGGTTGTCCTCATAACCCCTGGAAGAACAGCAACAGGTAAAAGGTCAGGTCATAATTAATTCAGAAACAAAATTATGGAAACAAAGCTTGAATCAGTAACGGTAAGATTAGCACGGCTTTGGAGGACTATTTCGGACCATTGGATTTTCACCTTGTAGGTAACTAATAACAATTTTACATGCAAATGAAGGATATCCAATTGTTTGCTTTACATTTTTTTAAATGATAGTAGATTCTATCCTAAGAATTTAAACATCAACCGAAGTTTTCTACGACAGATAGTTCTCTTTCTATAATATTATTCAAAATTACCACCAGTGACGTCATTGCATCCCTCTCACCTGGACGATACCCCCCGCACGGTGAGACGCCACAAGAGGCGCAAACTTTGAAAAATCATAGACAAAAATACTTATTGTAGGAGAGTGCGGTTGGTGTCAACATTTCCACCCTTTTTTCGTCTTCTTTCTTTTCTTCCTTTCCCCCTTCCCAAACGAAATTCTCAGGGATGGTAATCCAACACTGCACTGAGATACACAGATCGCGAAAGTTAAGTTTTAGATCCATGGATGAGGATTTAGTACAGTTCAAATTACCTGTAAGATCTTCGTTCCGAGTTGTACTCGAGGTTGTACTCAAACCTTTGGGAGGAAGAAGACGAGGATGAGTGGCCGTGACGTGACGACCTGGGGGATGGCGAGGGAGTGGTGGGCGACGACGCCGATGGTCGATTGTACGTGGTCCGCGATGATGACGACGTCGTATTGAACCTCGTCGTCACGACGACGCCAGAACCACCAGTCGTCAGCGTGGGGTACCTCGTCGGGGCAGAGTTGACAGCAGGAGAGGTGGCTGTCGACCCGCTGTCATACACTCGGACTATCGTCGAGGAACTCTGAGGTGAAGCTTGAATGCTGTAAAAAAAAAAAGTACTTTAGCGATTATTTATGAATTTTGAAAACAGTTCAACAAGTCAATACAAATGTCTGTATAAGTAAAGAGACATGTGCCTAGAGAGTAACAAAATCCCTGAAAATTCGTTGCGAAATCGAAAAGAAAAAAAATCGGTCTGCGTCGGACCAGACGGTGGAAGTTATACTTCTTTGGCCATTCTCAAACACCCACTCACGCACACAAACAGACAGGATATATAGCCTGAACGTACAGAAAAGCATACAAAACGTACAATCGTCGATTGTTTTTAAAAATTTGTTCTTCCTTTTGAGCGTGACGCGGTTTCTCGACCAACACCCCATCCCAATGTGTCTAACGGGCGCAAAAAAGTATAACTTCAAAAGTCTACGCATCTAAATCGAGATTTACCAAGGTCAAATACAAACCTATGCAAGAAATGAATGTAACGAGCTTCGCTCGAAATTGCTATTAGCACTTATGTATAATATTTGTCACTCGTTACAATAATAACATATTTATCATCGATAGTTTATATCTAAAATATGTAATATATTCCTTAAATAAATAAGAAAGGTAAGATATGCACTGGATGTATGAACTATTTTTGGATTTGAACACCAAACAGGCTAACAGAATCAAACCTTCATTTAGATAAACTCATTTTCATGGGTAACACAAGGGAGCACAAACCTGTTATCAAAAGTAGAGTGCGAGGTAGATGATGACTGTTTTTCAACACGATCGTAAAAGGCTTCTTGGCATTCACGCGATGCGTAGTCGACTTGAAGCTTCCTCCCCCTCAGAGAGTTACCTCTCATATCCTTGACAGCCTGTTGCGCGTAAGATATCTGAGAAAAAAGAAAAATTCTTGTCTTGAAATTCATTGCTCAATATAAATAAAATAATATCGAAACATTATCAGATTCCTTAGCTAAAATGGGGTCTGAGCATGATTTTTTTTTACAATTTTTATTGAAAGGGAATAACGGTTATTTCATAATTATGTGGTCTCCGTATTTTTTTTTTTTTTTTTTTTTATCGACGAAGAGAAAAATGTGAACGTTTGAAAAAATGCGCGCGGAAATGGAGCGCGCTGATTGGTCGAAGCGCATCCATACGGAGAATGTCGGAACCATCGGAACGGTTTTTAAAGGGACAGCAGGGGGGCAGTGACGTACTTACCTCTGGAGGTACCTACGTCACACCCCCCG
>JAEMON010000002.1:21448273-21468186 GCA_030264115.1 Lygus lineolaris
CCCCCCCCCCCCCCCCCCCGGGTTCCCTCTTACGTAGAAGACGTTATGGACGGAGCCAACCAAGCCCTCAAAGTTGACGAACTTTCAGAATTTGAGAAGGACATTATTTCTAAACAGTTCAAGTACCTGATGGATTAGACGGTACTTTTTCAGGGTTGCTACGGAAACAAAATCCCAAAATTCCCTGACTTTTCCAGGTTTTCCAGACAGAAAAGAGGGTTTTGCCTGACCTTTTCCTAGTCGTTTCAAAAGCACCCTCCCCCAAACAATAGTACAAAAAATGACAATTCCACGAAACAACAAAACAATGACCTTCGGTTCCTTGCTATGAAAACACATTCAGAGTTTGCGCATGCGCAGTAACCATTACTGATCAAGTCATAACAAAATTAATAGGTTATAGTCTTGGAGTCAGCCCAGAACCGGAGATAGGCAAAATCTTACTCATGAATACGATTAAGATTTTTAATCATAGGAATATTTTTCTGTGATTAAAAATAATATTAAATTCGTATTCACCTAGTATTATTATAATTAAAATCACGATCACGAGTATGATTAAGAATAAAATGTTAATCACGGAGTATGACTAAAGATAAACTCTTAAACCACAGGAAATCTGTGATTAATCCCAGAGAGCTGTGATTAATCACAGGGAATCTGAGATTAATCCCAAAAAGCTCTGATTAATCACAGGAAAATGTGATTAATTACAGGAATATGTGATTAATCATAGGGATTTAACATTAATCATAAGAATCTGTGACTAATTATAGAAAATTGTGATTAATTACAGGAATCTGTGAATATTGTCAGAAAACACCTCTGAACACAATTATTTAAATCTTAAGATTGATAGATTAAATTTTTTCTTGATTTTTTATCTCAATTCTTATGTGTGTGTGTACATATAATCTTTTTCTCGTCATATGGGTGTACATACACACATATGAAAAGAAAAAGTTTTAAATTTCAGGAATCGTTTTAGAATGGTCTGGAACGGATTTCCATGAAGAAAATCTTCAAAAATTTGTATTACTAAAACTTTGAAGCCATTGCAATAGCTTCATTTTCTTCGAAAACTCGCTAAAAGCAAGGGGAAATTTTGATTTCGCAGGACAAAACTTGTTTCATTTCTTGCTCGAATACATAGCTTCCGAGAGTCCTTTGGTAGAGATGAAGCAATTTGATTTTTACAGACTTGTACCTTGAAGAAATGCAGATATCAATTCTGTAGTGTAGATAAAAAGAACGAATTTGTAAAAACGCATTTATTAGATTTTAGAAACTTTGTATTCGGAACATTAGTCTCAATAGAACTAATAAATACTGTGAGTAAAATTCCAGAACATTTCAAATTTTCCCCTGACTTTTCCAGGTTTTCAAGGATTTCCATAACCGCAGCAACCCTGTTTTTGAGAATCAGGGATAGAATGAAAATTTACTGTGTGCAAAAACATACCTGTTCATAGAAAACCAGAGCGTGCCCTCGACTTCTATCTATGACGACATGGGTCACAGGACCAAATTGCCCGAAATGAGTACTGAGGTACTTCTCGGACACGGTCTCTGTAAATGATAGAACAAAAACATTAATTTATTTTAGCAATCGGGGAGGAACATGAGACGTAAATTATTCGAGATGAAACTGTTGTACAAGGTATAGTTGGATTTAGATTGTATTGCAGGTACAGATAACAATGTAATAAAACATAACAAAACAGACTTCAGTAGTCAATACATTTCAAATTAAGAATTTACAATCAAGTTAGTTACCTGGTTACAGGAATCACGAATTCTAAAAATGACGTAACTGACGAGACCTTCGACAAAAAAAAATTGTTTTATGGCCGATGAAACTGAAATGCGGGGAGAAAATCAATCCTCCAAAAGACTTTTAGGACTTCTTGATGTTTATTCAACGTAGGAAAAAAAATTTGGCAGCCATCAAGTAATTATCATACTGGCTCAGACCTAAATATTCGCTATATAACGGTGGTTTAGTACTATACTTTGGTAATATATGAAGAACAGCCCAGTCAGGACATCAACATTTTGTTGATACCGGTTCAAATTTATATGAGTCTTCAAACATTGACATAAATACTGATATCTACGTTAAGTATGAGAGTTTTAAGAGAAAAGAACAACAACTACCAAAGGCATTTGTGAAATCTATAATAGGCCAACTTTGAAGTAAATCGTAATGCAGAAGCATCCGTTCACTATTATTATAAAAAGTCAATTCCTATTCTTTATTAGAGTAGATATCAGACGAAAAGATCCGAACGAAGATCACTCACCTTGCCAGTCCTTCGTGTCAAAAACCACGATGACGACGAAGTACATCCTTAAGACGAGGACTTATCGAGTCACCAAGAACAGCATGTCAAAGTACAGAGCGTTCGAGACTGAAAGAACGTCCGATGAAGACAGAAACGCAAGGAGGCTGTCGAGGAACTGCCCAAGTCCACAATACGCGACCAACCATCTTCTCTCACACCTCCCCTCCACCGACATCAGCAAACGTCAACAAACGAGCAAAGCCCATAAAAATCAGACAGGAGGCGGAAAACACGTCTGGTTCGAATGATTTCGACTGCCGCGAAATTACCGTAGCTATTTGATCCACACGTAATGCTTTCGTAAACAAACTTGAGTAATAAAATGGAAATGACCGCTGAAGTAAGCGAACCTGAAGAGAATAACTGACGGAAATCGATCAACTCAGAATGCGATTCTATCAGGCAGTTGAGATATTTTTTTCCAGACAGCAAATGACTAATCAATAAAATGATAGATGGAGCCGACAATAGGGTGAGTATGAAGATTCGAATAGGAAATACAGTTTATCCAGGTCAAAACAATCATTCAAAGATGCTCTTAGTTCTCAGGAATCTAGCAGAAAGCTAAGGACTCAACTGTCGAGATTGAAGAAACCCAGTTGCTTTGAGTTGTGAATTTCGTAAATTTTCTTAGGGAAATGAGAAGAGATCCAAATCAACTAGAGGTATGTAAGACAGGGTGTTTCCCACATGGTGTAAAAGAAAAAAATGGGTGAAACTAGACTGAAAATGGAGTGGAAAGCAGCCACAACCGCACCTTTCTATCTCAATCCATTCCCAAGGTATGATTTTTGTAAGTTTTGGTCAGAAAACGACGTTTTTGCCATAAAACCCACGTTTCTTCACTTTGAAACAACTTTTTTCCACTTTTGACCACATTTTCGGATTCAGCGTTAAATTTCCTATACGCCATAACACATTCACATTCATAATCAAAAACGAACTCCAAAGGACCGCATTGCAGTTCAAGCATTGACAATTTAAAAAAAATTAAGTTTATGAAAATACTTGTACGTTAACTGTATTTCCAAAAAACGTGCTGGAAGCTGTTAAATCTCATGAAAACTTGCAAATTTAATCAGCTTTCTACTGGTATGGTAAACTTTGCGATTCCTTATCGATTTCATGGAGAAAGTCAAGTTTGAATGGGGGAAAACAGTAGGCTCCTACAAAAATGCGAGTATCTACCAGAAAATTACCAAACGTATTCTAATTTTTTTGTTAGCCGTTGTAGTGATATGATTCAGATTGATAATTTCAAGGATATCAGGTCAAAATGAAATCAATTTCAATTTTGGCAAGAAATCAAGCAATTTAACGCTGAATCCGAAAATGTGGTCAAAAGTAGAAAAAAGTTGTTTGAAAGTGAAGAAACGTGGGTTTTTATGGCAAAAACGTGGTTTTCTGAAGAAAAATAAAAACTTTTAAAAATCATATCTTAAGAACGGATTGAGATAGAAAGGTGCGATTGGCGGCTTTCCACTCCAATTTCAGTCTAGTTTCACCCATTTTTTTCTTTTACACCAAATGGGAAACATCCTGTATAGACAACTATTTTCAGAAAGCTTCAAGAACTTCAATCATGGAATAAAGTAGTATGTTCGAAATTAAGTAAAAAGGAAACTGTCAACCCAAACGCAGTTGTTGATCTCCAAGGCAAACATCCTAGCAAGGAATACAAGTAACACCAATTTCCCGAACGATTTCGGGGGCCAAACCATCGTAAAACAGTTTCATCATTATCACTGGTCAGTATAAATCCAAGCAGTTTTACAAAGAAGAAATGAGAGTGGCGCACCTGAGACTCCATCAACCCAAACGCAGTTGGTGTGCATCGACTTTCCAAACCCTAGTTTGATTCGATTGGCGCCGATGTGCTCACCATCGAGCGTTCGCATCGCTCTCACGACGCTCGTGATGTCGGAGAACTGGCAGAACGCATACGAAGCGGAGTTACCTTGCTTCTTTATATCGATTTCCTGAAAAAATTAGTATCAAAATTTATAGAAAAGGGCACAAGGTCAGTTTATTCTTCTTTTTTCTTGAAAAAAAAAAAAAAAAAACAAAACAAAAAAAGAAGCACTGACGAGACTTCTGAAAAACTAGGTATCTACCTACCTACTTGAAAAATTTTGAAGCTCCTATAACAATTTGTTAACGTATGTACTTGATTAATTTCTAATGCGCAATTGCATGTTCGACCTTTTTTCTCAAATGTATGTTAGAAACTCGCCTCAACCATATCACAAGTTATCTAAATGAAAGTATCTTGATTAAAATATGAGTAATAGGTAATTAGGTACTAAATTTTTGTAAATACTTGGATAGAACTTCCAACTCTTATTCCCAATACAATTGGTCAGAAAATACCCCCAATATAATATATTTTAACCATGCATTCCGAATAAGCAATTACCCATTTGACAATATTATCTATATTAAACCATAAATTTGTAAGGAAATATTAATTATTGTACTTACAATGATTTCTCCGAACTGGTCAAAGTGTTTGCGTATTTCCTGTGTTGTGATATCCTTTTCAAGATTGCCGATGAAAAGCGTTCGGGTTGCTTTCGGGTGGAACTCATCTTGTTCTGCCTCAAAAGGCCTGAAACGACAGAAAGGGTTCGTTATCAACTAATTTCTTCAAAGATAGAAACGAATAGATACAAAAAGGCGGTGAGCACTCAGCCTAACTGCGAAGCTAATCAACATTTTTTGGTCGAATAAGGGCGATTCTCCGAATAGGTTCAACTTAGAGTGGAGAGCACTTCTTCAATTGACATTAACGGGTAGATAGTGTTTGAAATATTGCTGGAGAGGCGTTCGACATTCAAATGATCCAGTATATTTCATGAGTCACATAAGAACTATATCATTGGTGGCGGTGGAACACAAAGCAGGTAGATACGTACTTCAAACTTGGTGGCTTCACAGACAGTTCTGTCATGCTCAATAAAAACGAACGAGTTTTTTTAGTGGACTCTCCGTTTACTATTAGTACCCTCTCCCACGGAAAAGAAGTGATGCACAGACTTATTTTACCCAAGCAGTTGTTCCCCTATAAATTACTGAATATCATGAATTAACATAAATACGGTACCTACAATAAATTCATGTTGGGACATAATCCTACCTCCCATTTCAGGGTACCCAAACAAGATCAGAACTTTTGGATTTCATCAACGTTTCGGGTTCAATGAGTTTACGAGTCCAGCTGTACATGTGCGAGAACCATACATTAATTCTTGACCATACAATTATTCTATTCATCACTAGACTGTCACCAGGCACAGTGTTTGAAGGCAGACAGACACGTTACAGAGCCCATAAGACACCTATGTACCACCTTGCTAAAACTCTGGAGCAGTTTTTGATCTCCCATTGACGGAAGCTTGAAATGCTCGAGTAGGTATCAAATAACTCACCTAAACTCATTATCATCGACGTCGTAGCCCTGGTAGGGGGCGACCTCTATCTTGCAGCCGAAGAAGAGCTTGTCGTGGGAGACCTGAAGTGCCTTTTCTACATCGTCCGCCTTCTTGAAGCAAACGAGAGCGTATCTGTCCACTCCCTGTCCAACGACTTTGACCCAAGTCACTTTCCCGTGCTTCTTGTATTCGTGGTACAAACCGTCTTTTAGGCTCGTATCTGGGACAAATGAAAACCATATTTATAAATAATAATAATAGGTAGGTATATAATGAGTAATTATAATTATAGTATCGATACAAGTAATTTGAAATTACTTGGGTGTAGTGGCAACATGACCTAACTCATTATTTCTGTTTTTACAGGAGACGCAAAAAAAACTGATTTGGTCATAATTATTGCCAGATAACTTCAAAGATGCGTACAAAAACTGCCTAACTGCACCTGAACCTAACTGCATTGAACTTTCTCTCTCGTTATTTAACTTGTTAAAATGTATCGTCATGTGGTTAGGTAAACAACAGAATTTCTCCGCAATAAAGTAAGCTACAATAATCAATTCGAATTCATTGTGATTAAATCACTTTTTTGTGAGTGATAAGTCGGGATTCAGCCAGAAAAACCTGACTCCAAAGCATTCTTTTATTCGCGACGTTTCGGGTCAACCTAGACCCATCTTTAGGCAACCTGATCATGAGAAAGAAGGAGTCCCAAGTCCCCAAAACTCCTTCTTTCTCATGATCAGGTTGCCTGAAGATAGGTCTAGGTTGATCCGAAACGTCGCGAATAAAAAAAGTGCTTAGAAGTGAGGTTTTTTCTGGCAGAATCCCGACTAATCACTTACAAATAATCATGCATTTCTTCTACAGTGATTAAATCACGTAAGTGCAGGACCTAGCAACAGGGGAAAACAGCTGAGATAGGTCGTGTTGCTAACTTGTCGGAGATTGGGTATGTTGCAAGAACCCTCCCACTCATTTTTCCCAGTATTCTGACCGGAAAATGCTAATGCCGATTCGCCGCTAAATTTTCTGGCTGGATAGATAGAACCACTCTTAACTCGATTTGGCCAAAAAATGAGTTAGGTCGTGTTGCCACTTCACTCTCCATCAGTCGGAATAGGTCATGTCTCATGATTGTCTAGATATTACAGAACAGGCTTCTGGTCAAATTCGGCATAGCGTAAAATACAATTCAACAGCTGAAGAAAATAACAGTAGCCTCCTTACTACAGAATAAACATCGGCAATTAAAGAGACACCAATCCATTGTAGGTACCCCTCAAGTTGTTCATTTCAACAGGTTGTGCGCATGAGACGTGGGTTGGCAGGGGAGGGGATATGAGCTTTTAGAAACGGATCGTAATCAAAACCTCCAGCGTGAGAAACTTGATGTCAGAAACAATGCCGGAGTCATCGGCGGGCTCACGGAGGTGTTCATGAGAGTTTCTCACAGGATGTTACTCCACACGTCTTCAGCCTTGAAAACTTAGTTCGGGATAACTGTGGTCGGTTGGTACTTAGATGGTTGTACTTTCTAAGCATTGAAAAGACATTGACGTGTAGAATGCCAAATACATAGAGTACCGGTAAGAGCGAAGACTAGAGCAATCCAGTACTTCAGTTCCCTAAGTGACATTCGAACATCCAGTTTTAGAGGAAAATAAACTATGAATGAGCACAAATTATCTGTATCATCTAAATGCGTGACCGAAATTCCAACACACAAGTTTTGAGTAAATATGTACGAATCAGTTTGTGTTCCTGATAACACTCGGAGGCTCTGTGCAAACTACTCAACATATACCCTCATTTTGAAGGTTATACGGAGTAGGATCCATAGTTTATACTGTAGGGTATTTCAGAAGACTCACCTGAAGACCGGGCTGGTAGGTTGCGAACACAGATGGCGAGGGGTCGCCGGTCTTCTGCATGGACGGCAGGACTGACTGAATTGTGGCCAGCGGCTCCTGACTGCGCACCGCTCCTTAGACTACTTTGCTGGCTGTAAAATAAAACAAAAATTTAGTAAAAATCGAAACTGACAAGCTGGGTAAGGATGTATTCGAGAGATATTTCGGACCAATATAAGAGCTACTACTCTCGTAAAATATATAATAAGATGGGTAACGCGAAATTTACGGCGCAACTAACAGAACTATGATATACCGATGAGATGCAGGTACCTACCGGAAAATTAAACAATTTAAGAGAGTCTAACCAACAAAACTAACAGGTTCAGTTATAATAGAATAAAGGTTAGATACATCTTCAGGATTGAAAGCTCTAAATGGTTATGTTAAATTTTAATGATTGTTGTCCACTGACCTTTTTAGCCAAGAAACCATGAATGGAGAATACATAATGCTATCTCAAATCAACATAGATTCGAATAAAATAATTGCAAACACATTTTGTGAACTGTACTGCCGAATAACACGCGACATATGGACGATGGATGAGAGGTCAGTGAACTAGATGTTTTAATATAAAATCAAGCTTAAACCTGCTAAAGTTGAGTGTATAAGCGATACCACTATTTCTGATAAGAAACTTTCTACGATCAAAGTCTAGGATAGAAATTCTATCACGTTAAACACTCCAGAGAAAATTAAGTTACCAACACATCTTCAACTTTATACAAACGAATGATACCATCACGGAAAAAGAGACAAGTCTCTTCATTCCGTGGCTGCAACGAGATCTTGAAAGTTATGAGGGATGATCAGAATTACGTCCGAAATCAACACAGAAAATCAGTTGTGTAATGTCATCAGCTCATCCTCAAAACTATATTTTTGTAAATCGCCATTTGGGAGGAAGCTTAAAATCTCATCTCATCTCTTCTATCTTCAAATCTTAAAGAGAACAATAATGATGAACTTGATGGAACAAGTTCTAACTGTGTATTTATTGAAAGCACTAAATCTTCACAAAAGAACTAGGGACAATATTGATATGATTAATTTGATTGTCCACTCAGATGGTTTGAAAAATATAGGAATGAATGAATCAGAAGAAGATTTTTATTTCTCAAATTTTCGTCCGAATGATCGTGCCTACTCGTAGTTAGTCTGTTCATTACATTGTCGTAATCAATTTCATCCTCAGAATTACATGGCAAATTGCTAGATAACCTGCTATAAGAAAACCTAGAATCTCGAGAAACTAGGAATAGGTAACGTGGAGTACAAGTAGTGAAGTCGTCACTAAGGGATGATCAGAATTACGTCCGAAATCAACATTAAGGTCTGTTTTAAATATTGTCGTCATTTCACTCCATGACAAATAACAGAATAGCTACCTACCTGCTCGGAAGAAACAAGTACCTACACTCCAAAAACTGATCAACTCCATGAGAGAAATACTTATTGAAGATTCATTATTTTTCAATGGGTATTAGGTATTATTATTATCATTTGGTTTTTATTTCATGTTTTCTTTATTTTTCAATGTTTATTCGACATTGAGGGATGATCAGAATTACGTCCGAAATCAACATCAAGGTCTGTTTTAAATATTGTCGTCATTTCACCCCATGACAAATAACCGAATAGCTACCTACCTGCTCGCAAGAAACAAGTACCTACACTCCAAAAACTGATTAACTCTGAGAGAAATACTCAACTGAGAGAAATACTTATTGAAGATTCATTATTTTTCAATAGGTATTATTCTTATTTTCATTTGGTTATTATTTCATGTTTTCATCATTGTTCACTGTTTATTCGACACTAAGGGATGATCAGAATTACGTCCGAAATCAACATCAAGGTCTGTTTTAAATATTGTCGTCATTTCACCCCATGACAAATAATATAATACCTACCTGGTCGCAAGAAACAAGTACCTACACTCCAAAAACTGGTGAACACCATGAGAGAAATACTTATTGAAAATTCATTATTTTTCAATGGGTATTATTATTATTATTTTCATTTCATTATTATATCATGTTTTCATTATTTTTCACTGTTTATTCGAGACTAAGGGATGATCAGAATTACGTCCGAAATCAACATCAAGGTCTGTTTTAAATATTGTCGTCATTTCACCCCATGCAAATAAGCCCAATACCTGATAATTGCCTGCTCGGAAGAAACAAAAATGCCCCAAAACTAGAGTACCCGCTCCAGGGAAGCCCTTTCCACTCCAGTGGCATCCTGAACCTTCTAGCATAAATATCGGTGAAGAAAGTCACCCGTTGTGACCGAAAGCGCTCGCTAGTCAAGAAAAATCAAATCAAGAAAAACTGCGTCATTCCTCATCCTACACCTTTAGCAAGATGAAGTTCAATGTGCTAGAAATCTCGCCTTGATAATAATCTACTCCCACGTGTACCTACCGTAGGGGGTGATCAGAATTACGTCCGAAATCAACACAGAAGTCTGTTGTAAATATCGTCGTCATTTCATCCCCAAATTCGTATGAGTAATAAAGAAAAACACCAATAATCACGAAATTTTGTTCATAAACAAAAAATGCATCGTTATTGTGTAACATGATAAATCCACAGACAATTAAAACCCATCTATCGTAATAACCCATTTCTGACACCGACAAATATACTTACAAGACATTGAGACCTGGCAACTCCAATTTATTTTAAACTGAACTGAATTAACAGAAATAATTTCACTGAGGGGTGATCAGAATTACGTCCGAAATCAACATAGAAGTCTGTTGTAAATATTGTCTTCATTTCATCCCTCAAAAAGTGCAGTTCCATTTTACAATAACTTCGATTTTATCGTTTAAATCACCAGTATGTAATCGATACAAGTCTCAAGCTTGTTGTAGGATTGTAATCTCATTATACCTGTGGGTGGAACAGGACTTTTCTGACGTGGGGGACGAGGAAGCGCTGGAGCAGGTGCTGGAGCCTGATTGGCTGGAGGCGGAACTCGACCGAGACCGAGACCCGCTTGACCCGGAGTTAGACGCCGAGTCACTTCCAGACCTTCGAGAAATACTGCAAGACACATCGAATCCATTAAATGATAATTTCAATATGATTACAACACAATCAATATTATAATGTAAATAATGATTATTATTTATGTATGAAAAATTGCTTATGCCTCACAAAATGTCTTAAAATTAAGAAATTTATCAATCATAAATGTCTTGATTCTACTGCTTGATCATGAGTTTTCAGAGATCTTGTAAATTTTTTGAATTATTAGGGACCCTGCTTTACCTTGACCTAACGGTTTCGAGGAATGAAATCTTGTTACGAAAGTTGTCCAACGCTTTTCACTTACAACCATGCGTTGCTAGAGAGATTATAACTTCATCATTTTCCACCCCAAAAAATCGTTCGCCACTCGTTGGAGAGCTCTGAATTTATTACAAATTGCAAAACCTCTCGTGCTGCCAGTTTCCTCCTTTTCCTGAGAGTACGCGCTTGATTACGCACACAAAATAAGTTGTTGGATGGATTTTCAAGGCCCAACCTGGTTGCCCCATGTGATGCTTCCAAGCAAAAGTTCCATTGGTAATCACGATTGTGCAACAATAAATTCCTCCGAGACAGGAAAACAGCTATTGAGAGCCAGAGGTGGTTGAAGCAGGTTCCCCGTTTTTTGAATTTTAGCAAGCTCTAAGCATAAATATAGCATACGAGGGTCCAAGGGGCTTGCCCCCATTCATTGTATTCTATTCATTTTTCTGCATTACTGCCTGTATTTCGTTAATGAACAATTTTAATTAGAGACCGGATACAATTTATCCTATTTTATAGGTACACCCAAGGCGATTAGGAGTTTTAGTCGTTGAAGGATTGAAAATAAACTCTATTAATTCTTGAATTCTAATCACTACAACTTCCATGTCATGGAGAGGTTGTGATCATAAAGCCTTATTTGGAAATTACTCGATCTGATCAACAAAACGTATTTGTTTCGTATTCTCATGAAGTAATGGTTTCAAACTCAGTTGGACTTCTTTCGAAACTATGCGTGAGAATGAACAAACCGAAAATACACATAGATAAGTGGATGCAATATGATAATAATATAATATGATAATACTCTGTTAATTAACACTAATACGCCACAGGTACAGGTAGGATACTTTCGAATGAAGTAGTTTACCAATTAAAATCCACAATGAGATTATAAAGCTATGTCCAACTCCAAGCAAACTTCGCTGCAAATGTTAGTAAGCAGTACTTTTCGGTTGCAAATAAAAAAACGAATTGAAACCTTTTGGAACCTCAGGTTATTTACAGATATGCAGAGCAATTGTCATAAATAGCCAAGATACAATGGGGAATTATCGTGTATGGGAAAATCAATTTTTTTCTGATTTTTTATTGTTATTTGGAATAAAATAACACTGTTATTACAAAGGAAAGAAATAGTTTATCTTTCTGGTGTGGAGAAAACTTAGAATAAAATCTCAGCTGTTTGAATAACAGGCGGCATCCCGACGGCCGTTGAGAAACCCTTTTCTACGTCACACTAAAAGAACAACTACAAAATAATGAGCTGAGATTGCATTGGGATAAGTGAAAAAAGAATTTAAATAATTGATTAATAATAATTAAAAATTAATTAATTCAATCAATTATTTAATCAAGTTAATTTTATTCTCACTAATCAGGAGCTCAAACACTGTTGTTTTTGGAGATTTACCGTTACCCTCGTTTCGTTTGGTTGGCAGCTTGGACCGGTTTAGCCAATGACAGACGACACCCTCTTCAACGTCGCTTTCCCGCCGTAGGACAGTAATGAAAATTTTAATAATTTTTCTAAAATTACAAATACACTACTTTTGCCCTATGACTTCAATGTTGTTTTAAGCCATTACCTTTCAGAAAAAAATTAAAACATAGATGATAATTCCCCATTTAGATTAGCAGCAGACAAATTCAATGACCAGCCAAACTACAATAAATTAATAATTACAGACATAAATACCAACTCTTAAGAAACCATAAATGAACTGGATCAAAACGTATCGATTTTAGACGACCATTAGTCCCAAACTTAAAGTAATTCGTTAAGATACAACACACAAAAGCACAAACCAAATTGTAAAGCAGACACAAAGCAAACTATAAAAAAATTCAACTTAAAAGTGAATAAAAAATAAAATAAATTATAACATCCCTACCTAATGAGAAGAGTGGGGTAGCTATTGTTTTGTGTAGAGAAACTGAAAAAAGATAAAAAATAAATAAAATTGAGAAAAAATTATGCAACAGAAAATACATATAGATCAAAAGACATCAAACATTGAAACAAGGTTAGTCAAACATCACGATGAAACGTTACAACATTTAACAATAAAAACTAGGTATTGAAACCGTCAAAAAGTTAAAACAGCAAACTTCACAAAATTAGTAGATAGTTAATACACAAAGAAGAAAAACAGATTTAGGCGCCATTATCACCATATTCATAGGAACTTTCAAGTGATTGTCACAATCCTACATCATGTTAAGTAGGAGTATGTTGTATAGGTTGCACCTAAACCATTTACAACTCAATTTTGTCAAAAAATTGAACAATTTTGGAAGGAGGAATTCGTTCTCAAAATTTAAGCTTTCCCAAATCAATTTCATGGTGTCAGTTTGCAAACTGCTAATAACTAACCACCTTACATTTTTTTCAATTGTGGTCAAAAGTGAGTTTTTCGAAGATTTGGAGGGAAATCAGACTTCTGATTTGGAGTCAACACCAAACAATTGGCGTGGCAATTTCGTCAACCGCCATTCTTGTATTGGGAACTACCAAATGGTCTTGTTGCCCTCCTTAGAATAGAATGGGAAGAAGGTTCGTGCATCCCGTTTCTCTCAAGATTGTGTTATGAAAATAACATCAGGAGTGCCAAGGTTCTAATAGATGAAAATAAACTTCAAATTTAATACAAAAAAAAGGTGTACCTGTTCGAGTAATAGTAAAGTTGCAGATGAAGAAGGGGAAGGGCTTTGGAACGCCTAGTATTAGAGTGGCAATCAATTACTTTATGGTTATTTACTTGTGACCTTTAGAAATTATATAGGTACCAACCTACCCAAGCCCATCTACCTCAATAGACTCTACTAGAAGGTAGCACCAGACGTATGAGTTTCCTCCAGCTTTCTTCCAATACACTCTCTCAGAATGACGTAGGCAGTTAAACTCGCAAGAAAACGAATTTTTTTGCACGAACGTTCACCTCTTGGTCAAGAAAAATGGACGAAACGTCTCTCCCAAGGCGCGGTTCTGGGAAAGGCGTCCATGTGCGGGTAGTTTGTTTGCAGAAACCCTTTTCTCTGCCAGCCAGCACTGTTTATGGAATGTTTCCCCTCCGACCAGGGACGAAGTTTGCTTTTTCAAACATTAACTGCCTCCGCTGACAAAACTGAGAGACTAGCTAGGTAAGTTTTTCCTTCACTGAGAGAAGGGGAATAAGCTCAAAAAATGAGTTTCTACCAGGGAAACAACATTTCATTTCTTTGATACCTACCTATCTTGCCAAGAGGAAGGTACGCGCATGCTTCGAACGTTCTAGCTTTCCAAAGGCAACTTGGATCTTGTTATTTGCCAACCGTAAACAGCTTTCCACTATAAGTTCAATTTTTATGAGGAGAAACTGATCAGTGATCACGCTACATCAACATGCAAAGACAGAAGGTGGGATACCAAAAATCACATGAAGGCTACCACTGCTGCTCCAAACCAGATTGCAGCCCCTAAAGATAACAACGACGGGGTGAAAATCAAAGGTCCAAAAAAAAAAAAAACTTCTTTGGGGAAATCAAAGGTTCATTATCAAAGGTTATGGTAAATTCAAGTTGATTCTCACGATAATCAGTGTAGCTCCACAACATTTGTCAATTATCGTTACCCCAGCGTCTTATTTGGCGGATTGTCCCTAAAATAGTTTTTTGTATTTATAAATTATGGGAAAAATCAAATTGTTGAGCACAATATCGAATTTTTACTTGGTTTACGAGAGTTGTATGCGTTGCACAAGTGACGTACTCCATCAACATCTTCCTCCACGCCACAGCTTGGAGGTTACTACAGACATGATCTGTTCATATCCAACACTGCTGCGTCCAGGCACTGCTGCGTCCACCAGCTGGTTTTAGCAGTTTCACCTTCTTGCAAATGATAACACTGATAATGAACTAACGGATCGCTCGATAATTAGTTTCAATGGAGTCATGGACCATAACACACAAAGTATCCACTCCCCAGGTATCCCTTGCAATGATGACGTCATCAAAACTTCTGAAATTCATTAAGAATTAACTGCGCATATCTCGCGCGAAAGCAACATATTATCGCATCTCATCTCACACCCATTTTTCAAAATTAAATTTCATTTAATAAAATTTAAAAGTACGCGAGTAACGCTCATTGGCAAACCCAGTCTTTACAAAAATAATGTCTTTATGTAAATGGTTTTACAACAGATGATACATTTGGTGACGGACCACTCCAAATGAGCCAAACCCAGATGTTTCCACACGATTCTAGAGAGGCTTAAAATCGGCACGTTACCCACACACGCACGCTAAACTCACACTTCTGAAGTCAAGACCTTCAGACTCGGAAGGTATAAATATATGCTGTCCATTACCTAATGACAGTAATGTGTAGAATTCGAATGATCGACCTGATGAACTAATGACCTCGATGAATCCATCTGTAATGAACTAATGAGGGACGCATGGATTGAACAGCGACTCACGATGGCGTAACTGGACTCGACTTTCCGACCAACCGGGAAAACGATGAAATATGCGCGGCTATCCTCGTTTAGCGAACAGACAGCGTAATCAGAGGTATCACGACGATCGGAGCAATTAGCAGATCGAAGGGATCGCGGGGAACGATTTGATTTACGAGGCTATTCTCACTTATGCAAAGGGGGTAAGTACCAACAGGAGGAATCCAAAAAAAATGGAGCAGAGATAACTGCCAAGTGCCTAGCAAGTTTCTTACAAGGAAATAGTCTAATGCCTATATTTCCAAGCCTGATTTTTCTCTAATACTCATCAAACTTAACAACGGGAGAACCTATCACTGTATTATTGAGTAAATCATGCATCATTCTTAGGATATGAACATGATGATGAATGGCACCTATTCGAAACAACTAACCTAGATAAGCAATGTTCCCTACCCTAGATACAAGATACAATTTTTGTAAACACCACTAAATTTTTGAAGGTTGATGGTCCAAAATAAATGGTAATGAACGAGATAACTTGAGGGGATTTTATGAACTGGTTAAGCCATCATACATCAGGATGATGATACATATGATGATACAACATGGAATTTTGGGTAGCAATCTGAATAAGATTACTGATGATGTTGATTTGACGATCCAAAATTATACAACTACTTCAGCAAAAGGTAAAAAAAGTCCCAGTCATGCAGCATGAGTTGATGAGCGAATTATCAAAGAACCATTTCAAACGATTTTGTGGGTGATTCTTTTGGATTTTTTTAAATATTTTTTTTAGATAGGTTCCAGAGTCAGATATCATCTGGAATTATACGTATTTATACCTATTATATAAAATGTTAAAATTCAGAAATCGTTTTAGAATAGTATGAAACGAATTTCCACGAAGAAAGTTGTCAAAAATGTGCATTATTTAAATTTGAAGCCATTGCAATAGCTTCATTTTCTTGGAAAATTCTATAAAAGACGAACATTCCCAATGATCTTTGAGCGAGATCGAATCAACTCAGAGGACTTCCATGAGGATTTTTCGTCCTGTTTAGACTATTACAGACGTAGGAGTATTACGGAGGGAAATTGACGATTTTGAACAATCATCCTTCCAAAACGAGAAGAAAACATCACTAGTGCGATCATCAGCAACTTGCAAAAGCCAACTTCTGAGAAGACTCACCCCGATTTAGAATGTTTCTTATGTACAACGGGGGTGGTTTCCCGGCGGTCGTCCGAGTAGGGGAGCTCGGGGGTGGAAGGAACGCCGCTTGCGGAGTATCGCGGCGAAGGCGAATCGTAGCCCCAGCCGCTCGAGCTGACCCTGTGATGCCCCGACGAGCTGCTCCTGCTGACAACCCTGCAACATCAACCCATAAGATTAGTCATACGAAGGATGTAGGGAAACAATTAAGGCCTACCTGATTTGGGGGATTTGTCCAGAAATGAGGAATTATACAAGTCCCCATTCGGGATTTTCGACGCTTACCTATCTTCTCATTGACACTTGAGAGATCCCAAGATCGATTCCGGGGGTTAACGTATAATTTTTGATCAAATAATTTATTAAATATTTTCTTCAAACGTTCTTCATTGCAAAACATATTTTAGTAATGCATGCATTTCAGGGGACGTCTCTTTAGATGGATAATTGTCTCAAAACTGAACAGCAATCCAAAATCTATGATCAACCATACCCAACACATGAATCCGAGTGGCGCCACCCCGTGGTGCGAGTCTGGCACCACGGAGCCATGATGGCGTCGGGAAGTGTTCCAAAACTGAACAGCATTCTAAAATCTATCAGTATCGACACCAAACACGAAAATCCGTGTGGGCGCACACTGAGGAGCCAGTCTGGCACCATGGCATCAGCCCATGGTTGCGTCGGGAAATTCTGAGGTCAAAAGAAAAAAAAAAAGCAAATCGGCCAAGAATTAAGGCGCTGGGGAAAGCTTAAGTGAAAAAAAGAGAAAATAATATTTTTTTCCAGATCCCCCCCCCCCCCCTTTACCCACCTCTAAATGCAATTTCCCAAATTCCAAATTCTAGCGTCGTAGTGCACAACTAGACACATTCCTAAGCCGAGCAAAAAAAGCACGCTAATCGGTCGAGAATTTAACCCTAGGGAGCGCACACCAGATTTTGCGAATAAACGCGTTTTCGTGACATCAACCCCCCCCTCTCACAGCCGCCACCACCACCAGCAAATGCGAATTTCAAAAATCCAGCGACGTATTGCACAACTAGATAGTTTTCTGAGTCGAACAAGAAAAAAAAGGACACGCAAATCAACTGATAATCAAGAGCTGCTGGGGAGCGCACATAAGATTTTGTAAAAAATGCAAGTTTCTCGGGCATTAACCCCCCTCAAAAATGCTAATTTTGAAAAACCGGCGACGTAGTGCACAACCAGACAGTTTTTCGAATCAAAATAAAATTAGAAAAAGGTTGAGAACTAAGCCCCGGGGAGAGCACACAAGATTTTGGCACACACACACAGACATTCACCCATGGGTTTTTGTTACGGATTTGGGCTCAGGGTGGTCTGAAACGGACGCCACTCACTAGTGAGGGACGGAATAAAAAAAGGCTGCAAATTATTACACAACGGTTTATTATTTTCTGTATAGATCACCCATCTACAAAGATCCTATTGACATAAAATACCCACCTACCGCGAGGTTCACAATCATCTCTTGGCGACAATGAGTAGGTACCTTCTTGTAATTATTATTATCGAAGAGTTGTATCATTCAATCTTAATGAAATTTAGTAACTAAGGAAGCTTCTCAAAGGAAACAACAGAACTAGGTTCGGTGGAATCGGAGGAAAGTTGCATTTGAACAGCTGATTTTGAACGGAGATTTTGCCTACTCGGGAAGAATTGCGATTCGAAGAATTTCGATTCAAATTCGGGGCCGGTATACCAAAATTTCATTCATTTTTTGGTCCATGGTAACTAAGGAAAGTGCCGCATACGGCGGTCGGACGGATTTTTGGTTTATTATTTTCAATAATGAACCTTTGGAATCGAGCACAAAACATTTTTAACATGAATAATGTTTTTGCGGTGGCCTACAAGAGTCGAAAAGTGTCACGCAGTTTATGTCACGAAGTTTATGTCACGAAGATGAGCACAAAGTGGAATGTGATAAAGATGAGCACAAGGGGAATGTGATAAAGATGAGCGCAAAGAGGAATGTGATGAAGAATTACCAACGGACGCAAAAACATTATTCATGAATTGTGATGTTAGCCAAAGGCTCAAAGTAGGGGCGAGGCGCGGAGCGCCGAGTTTTTTAACCCCCTCAAATTTTGAGGTTTTACGTTTTAAGATACGCAGAATCCAAAAATCGAATAAAAAAAAAAATCCGTCCGCCCGCCGTACGCGGCACTTTCCTTAGTTACCATGGAAAAAAAATTAATGAAATTTGGTATTCCGGCCCCATTCGGGGTCTAGTTGTGCCGCGAAGCTTGGCGTTACCGTCTGTCAGCTCTAAGGTGTAGAAAATAGGGGATGAAATTTTTAAAACGCCCTAGCTCGAAAATTTCAAATAGGAAGGTATATTTTTTCCATCGATTTAAAATAGAACTCAATTTTTAGCGTCGAATGAGACCTTGCGGAGCGTTTTAGGACCAACCCGTTCGCTCCCTGTAAGGAATTAAGGGTTGAACAGAAAAAAAGGAGCAGAAACACGAGTGTGAATCGCAATTCTTCCCGAGTAGGCGAAATCTCCGTTCAAATATCAGCTGTTCAAATGCAACTTTCTTTTGATTCCACCAAACCAAGTTTGTTGTTTTGACATTTTATGTCTTTACTCTGGCACATAACTCGAAAATCGTCACGTCACGTCACACGAAATCGTCACGAAAAGGAAAGTAACTACTTCCCTTACCTCCAAACCACTTCCCTTACCACCAAACTACTTCCCTTACCACCAAACTACTTCCTTTACCACAAAACTGAGCTACCAGATCAGCTGAGTCGAAAATGGAGCTCCCAGATCAGCTGAGTCGAAAATGGAGCTCCCAGATCAGCTGAATCGAAAATGGAGCTCTCAGATCAGCTGACTCGAAAATGGAGCTCCCAGATTAGCTGAGTCGAATATGGAGCTCATTGAAATAATACTGCATCCAAACAAATTTGGTTGTATGGGAAACTGGCAACATTATTAATATTGACATAAAATGCCACAATGTGTTGCAGACTCGTATGCAAGCATTTCTTCTCATTTCTTCTCTCCTTACACATTTCTTATGGTCTTCACAGTTAGACTAAATTTTCTTTCAGAAGCTTCCTTAGTTACTGAATTTCATTAACCCACTAGTGGACGCTATTTCGACTGTCACATAAGTGGGCGCTAGCGGTACTCTGTACCGCACATTCATTTTCCATAATTTCTCACCGTTTGGGTCTTAAGATTGAATGATACAACTCTCCGATAATAAT
>JAEMON010000002.1:21489500-21504375 GCA_030264115.1 Lygus lineolaris
TGATCCCAGAGTTATCTACTGTGCTGAGTGGTAATTTATCGCGATTTTCAATAACTTTTTGATATGTTGAACTTTCAGAATACTTTCAGGGTACGTCAGACAAATGACTAAGAGGTCTCTGTGAAGAATTGAAACCATTTGAAATTACTAATCGATGTGTTTGTAAGAATGTAAAAAAAAAGCTCATTGGCATATTTGCTTGATCGAAGAAATTTTAATAATCTCTATTCATAAACTCTTCAGGGAAAATAGGGTATGGACATCAACGAATGATTACAATGACCGAAGATGGGCTAGAATTCTGAAGTAGAAAGTACATTCGCAATGAATATGGAAACAGAAGGTGGAAAAATATGCTACAGGAGCGACTGTGCAATCGAAAAAGCTGGGGTCAGCACCTGATTTATTACTGCACCACATAGAAAGTAAGTACAACATTGCACAAACCAGCACGTATATCCCGTCCAATGTGTTCAGGTACTTGAAGAAGGCCAGACTACAGTACAGTTCTGTAGTATTATTTTTTGTAGTGTATAGATTGGTAATTTATGTTTACCTTTCGATAAGGGGGGTGTAGGGGCCGTTTCGGTAGAGTCGGTCCCGTGCTCTGCTTCTGCTGAGAGATTCGGCAGAGTGGTAAGCCCCGCTGCTGGAGCTAGACCCGCCCCGCCGTATATACCCACTCCCGCTGGTCTCGCTCCGCTCGCCTCTCTCGTAGAAATGACTAGATCGCTCAAAACTCCCACTCAAATCCTCGGAGCCTCTGTAACAATTAGAAAATCATATAATTAGTCCTACGTTCATCATAATAATCGACGTTCAACAAAAATTAAAAAGGCTTAAGAAAAAGGTCGCCAAAACAGTTGTTCGCCAATGAAATCAGGAAGGTATCACAATTCACGGACACTAACAATATATAGCTCCGAAAAGGTATACAGGAGGGTCCATTGACTGTTCCTACCCCGAAAGTTTCGTACCGTAAGGAAGGTATCTACGTTAACGATCTTAAAATGAAGAGTAGACATAGGATATGGATTTTAATTTATAATTACGGGAAAGCCCAATTACACAGATGAATTTAGCAAAAAATTAAAAGTTATGCGAATTAGTACCAAATACTATAGAAAACACAGGATAAAAAGCAGATTGGACTGTAGGACAATACCTACAGATATCTACCCATAATATTATAGAACCCTATGACCACACCCCTCCCTATGACCACACCCCTTTGTCCACATCCGAAATGTGTTGAACGCCTTCGCCGATTTCGATGCACTTTCTTGCCGTACGTACCTATTATGGGCAGTTTCTGGACCAGGCTATTTGAAAAACCTCCAATACAAAACCAATCGTTCTCTTTCTCCCAGAAACCAATATCCTTTATGATGGAGAAGCCTTCCTACTCATCTGAGTGGCCTCAAAGCACGTTCATTCCGTTCTAACATACGATGGTGGATACATATGAAGCCTCAGTGGGACACCCAACTCATTTCGACCATATGGTTATGAAATATAGTCTAAAGGGATGGCAAAATTTTGGAGGAGAATCATTTCATCTCATTCAACCTAAGGGGGTTACATAACTATTGGAAGGAAATGAACCTCTAGTTGGACTCCTGACAAGGTTCCTAATCAGCTTATCTTCCATTTAAAGCCACCACCGTGATTAGCTGAGAGTTATTCTAGATACCAAATGTAAGTCATTTCATGTTTCGTCATTTCATGTTTTTTCATGTAAGATAAGTATTTATATTCAATCCGCGACGGTGAAATTCGAAATGGAGTCACCATTGAGGTACGAGAGAAAAGTATTATCAACATCTTAGGTGGCCATTCATATTATTTGTACAGTAATCAAAACAAGAATGATAAATAGGTAGATAGACGTGTAGATGAAGCACATCAGGATATAAATTATTATCAGCAGGATAGAAATGATTATAATCGTAGAATAATTCGTACTTTATTATTGAAGAAGGCATTTGGAGGAGCGGCTAAAGCACATTAGTTACAACTTCATACCCGAATCGCATGAAAAAAAAAAACAATAAGTTACCTATCTAACAACGTGAACAGCAAAAAGCAAAGATCGAAAATAAACCAAACCGTAGGTCCCTAACTATACGTCATCCGGGCTAATGGCCACCACTGAGTCATTCGGGAAAACATTTACTGCCGACACCTCGAGAATTATGGGCGATAAAAGGAGATGTTTCGCGGGCGGCTGGTACGAGAAATAGAAAGTGAAACCTCGATTGAATTGTTATGTTGATAGGGATAAAGAAAAGAAACAAGTAAACTAGTAACAAAAACATTTAACCTGGGCTACAAGCAACTACGTTGCATGCACAAACCATTTAAAACTCGAGAGAGAACACGAGTTACATTCGATAAACTTCAGCTGCAAAATTGTAATGTCTTTTCTGATTTTATACGTGGTATACTTTCATAAATGTGGATGCTGATGAATATTCTACTTTCTTAATACATCTGATGTTCTATGATGCTGACTAAAATATTCTCAGTTACGACGAAATACAAGAAGAGTGATCACAGAACCTCATCACCAAACATTTTGCAATCAACAGCTGCAACGGACTTATCAGAAATCTTCCTACCTACGAGTACTTCCAGTACCTACGTAAGAAAGTGCCAAAATAAGTTTTGGTACATTCAGTTTGATGAGGTAAACTCATTTTGGAACATCCCATACCGAGTACACATGAAAGGGGTGCCATTATTTCAGCGGTTCGATGGTTTCAAAGTTTGCATATGCGCTACGACTGATTTGATCAGAGGGGAAGTTCATGTGGGACCATCTGTCACCTAACCCTGAATTACCATCAACATTAATTTGAGATATTTTGTACTGATGGCGGTTCACAGAAATTAGCATATACACAAACTTTTACTCAACTGGTACCCAAAGGACGGAATCGCATTTAAAGCTGTTGAGAATTTATTGGGAAATCAGTCGTTATTACATACAGTATGGGTGATTTGTCTAAGTTAGTGAAACTACGAAAACGGAATGGGAGTTACCCTACCAGGGGTAAAAGTTGACGGATTTGCTCATGAAACGAATACAGTTTTTGAATTTCACGGATGCTACTAAGGCATCCTACATCGATGCTATACATATAGGTACACGAAATGTAAGTCCTGCATGGCATAAACCACGTGGACATGCAATTAGAGACCCAGAGTCATTGAGTTTCACGTTTGACGCATTAATCAAGGCACTTGAAGCAGCCCTAAATTTTCAACACCAGGTAAACCCGATTCCAATACAAGGAGGGAGCAAGAAAAACAACATTAAATGCCTTCCCAAGTCAATGGATGTTCTAAAGAGAAATAACATTACAATAGGCCCATTCGGCATTCCCCGGGGCAATGAGAGCGGTCTTGGTTGGTTAGTCAAGTAGCACTGGGTGAAAGAGCTGCAGCGGGGAAGCCATCGTAAAATCTTGAGTTCGTTAGCACGCTGTGGATGAAAGAGTTCGTACTGAAGCTGAGGTTTAGCTGGAGCTTTAACGATTTCACAACTGCTCAACATAAATGAGTTTCTAATGAAGGTAGTATAGATGCCGACCTGAGGGTAGTAAGAGTACTGAGTACCAGAGTCGGAGATAAGCTATCCCAGCTTGAGCTATTGAAATTTTCGGTACTATCCCAGTTTTTGAGGGTTTCACGCTTTATTAATGATATTTGGTAACGTACCACGCGTACGATCATCATGGGTAGATACTCGTGTAACTTAGAATTTATGTAAGTAAATTAAATTGAGTTCTCGAACTCGAATGACAATTTCGTAGGTCGATATCCGTCTTCTTATAACTCGAAATGGGTCATCTCAAAAATAATGTAGGAATACTGAGGGGACTCATCCTTTGCCAGTCTTCATATGCCCTGCCGACCGAATTTTTAAAAATTGTGATGCCCAGTTTGAAGAATCTACTCATTTGTGTTCCTAATTAATTACCATGATAAAATAATGAGTTCCTGAAGTAGTCATCAGGTTAAGCTGACTGTAAAGTTGCAAAAACTTAAGATTAGAGTTCATCTCGAGGTCATGTTGATATAACTCTAAAATGATAACGGTAGACGTGAGGGTATGGTACGTCATACCTTACAATAAATGGAGAGTCCCCATAATCTCCAAAATTCAAATTAAAAACGTTATAACTAACACAAAATAGCAAGCGGGGAAGTGGTGGTGATAGTTCTATTGGTGTTTGTACCTAATGATAAGAGGTAGCGGAACGAGATAAGGTAATGGAATTGGCGAACGAAGAAGCATCCCAGCAGAGGTACTTAGAACTAAGTACAGACAAAATATAACAGAATAACCGAAGGTGATCTCAAGCGACCATTTTATATGAGGGCACAACTAGATGTCGAGGTAAAAATAAATCGAATACAAAATGAGATAACTGTATTTGCGCATGCAAGTGGGCTTCGGAGAAACGCTATTATTGGGCCACAGATACGCAAAGTGAACGAGGAAATTACATTAGGGGCTTGGCGTTAGTCATAAATTTCGAAAGCACTGAATGGGCATATTGCGTTCTGGAACACAAGGCAGTTCGATTTAAACAGAAAACTAGTTTAAAAGAAATCTCAAGACTCGAACCAAGTGAGCGAGTTATGGTGTATGGAGCTCGTCCCACGCAGAACGAAGAACTAAGACACGGTCGCGTCACGCTTTTTAGAGTCACCGCTCGATTACTATGTAAATTTACGATAAGCCGGAGAAGACGTCCTACGATGTTCTTGCGGGGTTCCATCGACCAAGAAGTGTGGATGGTCTCAGGAGCATGAATCATCCTTTGAATGAGGGACGGATTGGTTAATGGTTGTGAAACCGTTTACCGGTGATTGACCAACATGATTCCGATAACTTATACTATACCGACCAGAAATTTAAAAGCATCGAGGAAGCGATTGATAAACTTAAGGGGAGCTCACCAATGCAGCTCAAAATCTTTTTTTTCTTTTTTCACTTTCGACATTTCGAAAATTTTTCGATATTTTAATTTAGGGTGTGTTCAATGTTCAATGTGGGTGGGGGTCATGGTCAATGAGAACATGAGCTCATGAATCACGTACAGGGATATCACGCTATGTAAACGACTTTAATCAAATGGCCTACTCCACTCGAATTAATCTGCGGTAGCCAGAAGCTTTCTCAGTACGTTTATGTATAGAAACAGTGGAGCGGCCGCTCCAGGCCTGGCGCCATGAGGCCCAACTCGCGCTAAGAAATAAGTAAAAAATCCTGGTTAGTCAAAATAATAATATTAAGGTACAGATATATACGTGCCTAAAATGTTTGTCTGATTATCGACGCAAAAATTATTAAAATTAAAGCGTTAAATTATTGTAATAAAATGTGATTATTTATGACTGATTATTCATTACATTACAGAAGCAACTAAAGACTTAATTTCTTATACGAATTTATTTATTCCGATCAGACCTAAATTATGATGAGTATAATTTTCCTAATGGTTCATTGATCAAAATTTTCGTGCGAGAATTTTAATTTTTTTGGGGGATACCACTTTCTTGAAAAAGGCCTAGCAAAACATGTTATCTCCAGGCCTCGCCTTTGCTAAGGACGGCTATGTATAGGAAGTACGGAGTAGATAATGTTAATGTCGGGGATAAACCAGGAGGTTGAAACTGACCTTGATCAAGAATTAGCAATCCGGAGAATCAACGATTTGAACGGAAAGTATCAACGATGAGTAGCCATAACGGGCCTACCCGTATATTGTGTGTGAAACAAACTGGAATGAGAAACGGGGAGGGGAGTATCTCCAGGTGTTGCAAAGAGTATTAATTTTCTTTTCTTAGCTTTCTTCTTCCTGTTTTTCTTCTTTTTTCTTGAAAACAGCAGGGTCATCTTCGTACCAATACCACCATATATCAATCAGTGCAACAACTCATCACTATTATGAAAATTCAGATACGTAGGTACATAATTTTTCAAAGCCAGTTATAAAATAGACGTGGACTAGTACAAGAGAGACACATCATCAGAGAGTGGAACGTCCACTTTCAGGGTCATGAACTACGATCGGGATGGTACTTTAGGCTATTTATTCGAGTAGAGTTTTGTAATTGAACCAATTTTATTGATTGGATCTCGCATCCAGATTTACCGGTATTAAACTGTGATCGGGTGTGAAGCGTATGTTCGATCGTGAAAGCAATTTTTAAATTAGATACCTACTGTCGATTTTGGAGTTGAACCAGTTTTAATGCTCAGACCTTAAAGCAAGAGTACATAACTACAAATTTATCAGAGAGTGATAATACTTCCACACCCTGATTTAATTAAGGGTCGTGAACCATCTGTGGTCGGGTACGTTGAGTATGAATGTAAACTGTGATCGGAAATGATATTAAGCTAATGTTTTCACTGTAGATTTTGTAATTAATCCAGTTTTATTGCTTAGCCCTAAGAGCAAGAGTTCACATTTATCAGAGTGGAACGTCACAATGAAAAATAACGAGAAAAGCTGCAAAAGAGTTGGTAAAAGCTGGAAAGTTGAAGAAAAAACGTTGTTATCAGCGCTTGTTTTCACTAAGTACGCCTAGTAGTAAAGTTGGTGGAGGTTGAAGATAAGAATATGGGGCCACAGTGGAGGAGAGCCCTTGGTAGTGGTTCAGTTAGAGGTCTTTGCCCCCTTTCAGGCTGAGGTTGCTCTCTCCCACCAGGGCCCCAGGGACAGAGATGGGATTGCGGGGTTGGTGGGGGGAGCCTGTGACGTCATTCACTGCACTGGTGACGCAATATGGAGCCGGCAAACAACGTTGCTTCACTGGGCAAGTTGTTGCTCGGGGCGGTTGTCCCTTGTCAAGCCTCAGAGTTGACTTTGTCCTGTCAAATTGGTCATGGGTTCTGTTGACAGCAGAACATTCATCTACACGATTGGATCAATTCAGAACATGGAACATCAATACCTAGATTGTTATTCGTTGAGGTAGTACAATACAATTTAGTGAGGTAGTAGAGTAAATACCAACTTATCCCAAGTCATACCTACCTAATCAGCGTAAGTATGTTTTCATGATACTGCCCGGGTTTCATGATCTTGACGTCTGAGAAACCCTAGCGGCTAACAATGAAAGGTTGCCCTTACATATAAAATCGTACAGGAAAAAAATTTTAGGGACTGGTTCACTGATAAAATCTGCAAATAGTTAGGTATCCAAAAGCCCACTAAATTAGATGACGATCTAGACGAACTTTTCCAACATTTGATTGATGAACAGGTTGATGAACTCGCGAGCTGGTGAAGAAAAAAACAATCTCGTCTGAACACAAATGCAAGATTATTGTCAGTGCAGAAACATGAAATTTAATTATACCTCGTTCAATTTCTGTAGCCCTAAAACCATGTTGAATTTTTAGGGTGATAAACCGTACGTAGGTGCCAGAAACGAGTACCTGAATACGGGTAATGGGTACGACATAATTATCCAGTTTTTAGTTGTTTTTCTTGGGGACAACTAACGCTTAGAAAGTGCAGGCGATTTCACAAAATTAGAAATAACGAGTCTCGACAATCCAGCTATTTTTTCTGGATTCGGATATTATAGGATGAAAATCGGGCGATTGAGGACAAAAACCAGTTAGAAATGGCGGAGAAGACGCGTTGTGGGTCAGACGGTCTGCTAGAGATGGAGAAGCATGAAACGGCCGATAAAAACTGGTTTTTGGAGTTAACAGCAGGAGTGGTATTTTCGAAAAGATTGGAAGAGGGCGAAAGATCACTAGCAAGCTTTACTACGTAAGTAAGAGGAGGAGGCCGTTTCATGCGGGGTTTTTACGAGAATTGGCCTCCTTGCAAGTGAAATGTGCAGCTAGTGGGAACTTCCGCGGCCATCACTGCATTTCACTCGGACCTCGTAAAGAAGTCAATATGGCTTGAATCGGTGACTGCGGTGAAAACATAGTTAGAGTTGTACCACTTCCAGACTATAAATATAAATAGGTATTTATGTAGACCTGCAAACCGAGGCACAGACTTTGAGTACCTATATGGAAAGTAAACCCTGAGTGAAGCATCAGGTTTGAGGTTTTTTTTAATCAAATAAACAATTAAACAATAAACAACAGCTCTATTTATTCTTGAATAATCATGACTGATCGAGATCACACAAATACAGTTATATGGTATTTAGTTACCTACCGTATTTTTGTCGACAAATTTGCTAAACCCCCCCCCCCCCCCCCCCCGCCCTTTGGCATTTGGTGCCTACCAACCTACGTATGTTTCGTGAGTACTCTATGTTGCATTTCCCAATCAAATCCATTATATTTCCACTTAAATTAAGGGTTTTTCATAAGTTTCTTCCAGTGTTCTCTGGATGTAATAAACTTAAAATTATGATTCACGTCGTAAATTATGTAGTTACTATTGTACAACATACGTAATTCGATGAATTTTCAATATTACGAACGTGAAAAATAATGAAAAGGATTTTGAGCTGCGTCAGGCCATGGTTGAGGCGCTTCCCGGGCGTCCCACGCATCCTTAATACTTGTCTCAGTCTCAACTCTCAACCAAATTCATACTTTTCTCAATGAAAAATTAAACTATTCCCAATAATATTATCAATTTGCAGAACAATTTGCAAGGAAAAAGTAAGTACCACGACTGTCTTGTCGCAGCACAACTAGCGCTGCGTAGCTGGTATTATCAGTTCAGTGGTCTGTTGTGTGATCTGCTACGTTTACCAATGGATTGATACGGTAGGGGTAAGTATTTCTTTTTAGAGGATGCATGTGCAGCGAGCATCCAGGACACTGATTATACAGTATATTGGTATCTAAGTAACAAGCTACATAGGTTTCAAAATTGGAGAAAGTAGGGATTAATTTGAACGAGATAAGTGATTATCAATCAACGAGGTAGGGTGGGCCAATTTTTTCTTTTTTTCTTTTTTTCTTTTCCTCAAATTCTAATAGCGCGGAAAAGTTACAATTTGGTTCCAACTGAACGGTTTTTTTACACTCATTATTTTTTATACTAACGCATCCCAGTTGAAATTCACTTTGCGCGTAGAAAATCTCTCATTTTTCTGTCATTCATGAACCTATGTACAAATGGTCATTCGGAGTTCTGGTAGAGTTCTAATTAAAACTAAGGACGCTTCAGAGTTGACATCTCAATGTTGACAATGTTGTCATCTCTCGAAATGATCTCAAAAACAATATTTCTCAACGAAAGAACTCTAAAACATCGAAAATGTCGGTCCATCCTACTACGTAAGTTTCAAGATCGGAGAGAGAAGGTATTAATTTTAAAGATAAAAGTATTACTTAATTTGATTGGGAAAAGTTATTTTGAGAACGCTTTATTATATTTTGTCTTCAAAAATATTGCAAAGAGCTCATTAGTTTGTGTCAGGAACCCCTCCCAAAGTTCTTGAGCGATTATGACACCTGGTAGCTCATTCGAATCAGTCAAGTCCGCAATTTTGCGAAAAGCATTCTGTTCTCCACGAATCCTTTCCACTTTCGGCCAATTCAAATGGCCATGCAAGTCATGAAATCGGTTGATAGCGTTGAATGTTAAGATTGAGAATGCTGAATCGATTTAATTCTCATTTACCAGTTGTTGGTGTTCTTATTAATAAAATGTTATGGTAGAGCATCCTATGGTGTCTAATCCTTCATTTGAGAGGTTTCATTCAATTTTTGTTGCGTCTATTTTTTCACCTTGAGTAAACGTAAGAACAGAAGAACTAGAATACACGACTTCTACATGCTCACTCGATGCTCGATGATGACCATGCTCGGATGGTAAATCGATAATCCCACCGCTACTCAGTTAAATTGCTGTCCACCATTGTCATTGGAGGGTACAAGAAGGTACTAGAAAAACAATTTGTCTTGTTGAAGTTGCCTCGTTGATGTCCATTCTTTCTGAAGAGTTATAAAATTGTCCCAGTTCGTACATAACACTTGAGGAGTTCAAAATGGAAAAAACCCTCGCTTGTTCAATCTTAAATCCTTTTTGACCTCATATTGCGAATAGAATGATTCCGTCGACAAACGACACAGTCATAACCAGCAAGAGAAAATAATAGCAAAGCTCCAATATAGGGAAACTAGGTCAACCACTAAATTTAGATGGATGCCACCATCCGCCAAGGGCTGGAGAAAAGGGGTCGGATGTTTTTGGAATGACGCTGTAAACTTGGAAATATCCGGGAAGGAAAGGCCTTTTCTAGGATGAAACGAGTCCCCTTTTTCGAAGATAAAACGAGCAGACGGGGTGGCGCCTGCGAGAAGTTCACAGAGAGAATCTGCAGGGGGGTGTTTGCTGGTTTATGTTCGCCGAGTAGTTTTGAACTGGAGTTGCAAATGTCAGGGTTGAAGGTCTAAAGGGGAAAATGAAAAGTGAATAAGAACCACGAGGTTTCCCATTCATGACTGGAGCAGTGGAATAATTTTCAAATTCTATTCTTGTGTAGGAACTTAGGTGCATGGTGTGCATATTACAAGCATCCGCATATTAAGTATGATTAATATATATATCTGCCCCGTAGAATGATGTATGAAGTATGATAATTGGAAAATTGAGATTTTCTGTTGTAAAACATTGAAACTACATACCTACTATATTCTGAAAAACAACGTTGGCATCCTGTTGTCTACGGGAAGCTCTACTAGCAAGGCTGTATCAATTTGCCGTATGACAGATACGAGGGTCGTCAAGAAAATGAGTTCCTTTTTTGTTTTAAATCAAGTTATTATTGAAAATATTGAACATATTGTAATATTCTTCCACGTAATCCCCCGCGACCTCAATACATTTGGTATATCGCGAAATTAGCTTCGAAATTCCTTCCTCGTAGAAGCTTGCCGCCACCTCCTTGGTTCAGTCCAGGGAGAAAACTAGGAAAATCGTGGCTTCTGTTTTCTGGGACCAAAAAGGAATTCTCCTGATTGACTTTTTCCCTCAAGGTTAAACAATTTAAGCCAACCGCTATTGTGAGACCCTGAAGAAGCTTCGTCGGTCCATAAAGAACAAGAGAAGAGGAATTTTGACCTCCAGTCTCCAGTGTTTGCCTTCTGCACGATTACGCTCAGCCTCACGTCGCTTTTTTCCACAACGCAACATTTGGATGAGTTTGGTTGGGATGTTTTGACGCTTCCAGCTTACAGTCCTGACTTGGCCCTTTCAGACTATCATTCTATCACCAACCATCACCATTCATTCAGACTTTCAGACTATCACCAACTGGACCAAGAAGGTCGCGGAAGGAATTTCGAAGCTCATTTCGCGATATACCAAATGTATTGACGTCGCCGGGGATTACGTTGAAATCTAATAGAAATCTAGTGGCCCGATTGCTATGAAATTTATAAGGGACCTTCTAGAGTATAATCCGCGCAATCCCTGGAAATTTCACCGAAATCAGTGGAGTAGTTCGGGAGCCCATTACAACAAGTTTCAAGTTTGCGCTTGCGCAGTAGCTCTTGTGATGGAATTCGTCAATTCCCAACTAACTTCAGAATCTGAGCAAAATCTGTCCATAAGGAACTGAGAAATCGTCAGGAAATTTATTCAGCAGGCTTTATCGCAATTCGTCAGGAGTGACTCCGGAATGGGCTGGGAGGCTCTGTGACTGACCTATTGTCCAGAATAATACAAACTGACTGAAGAGTTGGATGGCTACTGATGGTACCAAGGGATTGAAGTAGGCACTTCAAAGCCTGAAATTTACTGGAACATGTAGTGATGCCAATCTCAATGAATGAATTATTCCATCTGCCTTCCAGTCGTAGTATGGTAGACCCTTGAGAGGATAATATAATAAAATCAATTTCACTGAATCTTAGAGATAGCTCTCATATCATACAATCAGTCAAGTATGTGACCATAGGTATCATTCATTTCACACGTTGTCTGATTCAGAATTCAAACAACTAGATAGTAATATTACAACGAATACTTAACTACTCTACAATTTGAATGATAAGTAAATAAATTATTGAAGAAACCTCACAAGAGGTCAATATCGCCTCAAGGTCAAACGAGAAACCTGTATTAACTGACGATTTTCATATTTAATCGATAGACCGCCCCCACAAACCATCACGGCATGTCCTGGACTAGCTGAATGCTAACGGAGCTTCGCATGCATAAAACAAATATCAAGGCCAAGGCCGCGGTTAGATAACCTGTCATTTTCATTCCTTATTGACTCCATTTCTTTCACAGACCCGCGGATAAAAGGTTCGAGACTCAACAATGTATCCGTGTCAAGTCGAAAAAAGACAAGTTGGGTAGGCAGTATAACATTGGTAGGTCGACCTATCAGAATAAATTTGTGTTATATCGTATTATTTCCAATTCAATCCATTTTGAAACCAACGTATAACTGAAAAACCAATCTTGAAGCGTATAACTCGATTTAATACTGCACCAATTAAGCTCCCCTCCCTGTGGAATTCAAAATGAAACTGAGCGGCGATAGAATAAATAACCTGGTACGAATGAAAATCCCATTAGGGGGACCTGAAGTGGTAAAAAAAAGATTTTTAAAAGCCAGAGAATGAAAAAACGGAGTCAAATGAAAAATGGTACGAGGGAAACTAAAGAAATCCATATATAGCGGGAACGGGGCTCTATGAAACTAAATTGAGGTTCGGGGTAAAAACACTTTATTGCTCAGTAATTTATGGCTGAGGGTTGGAAACTGAAAATTGTGCGGTAAGTTTAACAGGGGAAATGGGGAACACTTGCAAATGACTGGTAATGGCCATAACTGTGGCTAGTTGTCTCCAGAAAACCAACGGGCTCAATTAGCCGAATTGGCTAATGGGCTATTGTCAAAGAATTTAGGATACCATACGATGAATCATAAATGTAATTCATTTATTGGCCTTCTTTCAGAGTCTGCAGGAATATAGTACATAATTTTAGAAAATGATAACTAGATAACTTGATGACTATGGTATTCGGATTATTGAATTAGAAATATTATTTTGGACAAGTTTGATTACTTAGTAAAGTATAGATGTAATTTGCTAAATTGAAAATAATTCATTCACACTCGGAGAACTTATCATTATCATAGAGTGCACTATATAATATAGGTAGTGAGCCACTTGAGACTATAATTTATGTAACTACTAAAGACACAAGAATCACTAGATTCTAGTGTGTTTAGTAACTACCTACTCTACAGAACTTGAATATAATTACACTCGTCCTCGTATGGGTTGTTTGGATATTCTCTTTAAATATATTAGTGAGGGAGAGAAGAGTCTCATCAAGAGTGATCAAATCAAACAGAACTTTTTAAACCGAGGAACCACCCGAGTGAGCCCATTTTCGATCCCAAAATGGTAGCCACTTCAAACTTCTTGCTTGACAATCGTCACGTGCTCTAAATTCGACACCCCTGGGGGCAGTAAAAACTCCCGAGGTGGCGTGAAGTCAACTCAAAGTTTACAATTCAGTAGATTTACGACCTTTTTTGATCGGAAAGTGATTGGAATACTCTTGGGTTTCGACGAAACTAGTGCATCACCAAACTTTATGTATAAAAAGATCATATTTGCTAAGAATACCATTAATCCTGTCTTGGTTATAAGACGAAGGAATTTAAATGCAGGAATCAAAGTAATACACAGGTAGGTACCTACTGTGGTTATATTGCATGTTAGAATGGAACAACATTACTGCTTGAATATATAGTACGAGGTTATTATTGAAGATGATGACAGAACATGGAGATCAACACCGTTTTCTAAAGCGGTTTGTGCTTCTTTGGACAACATTGAAGCAATCAAATGTAATTTACTATCTAAGGTGTTGAAACACTTCTGACAATTTGCATCATGACGAAGCGAAACGCAAAATATTGCCGGTACTGTCACACATACGGACATAAAGCCGACGGCCATATCTGCAGGGATAAACCAGTTCTCGTGAGATCAACGAACCGCCATCAGCGGAGTGGTTAGTACTTGGATGGGTAACCGCCTGTGTGGCTGGGACCACACATCTCAGTATTTTCGCGGCGGGCCGTCGGCGATCCCCTCTCCACTCAAGGGGGGTGAAGCAATGAGTAATAATGAGCGAAATCATCAGAACGAATCCCGATTCTCCCTTTGGAGGACAGCTGATGACGTCCGCGACGCCGGGGGCGGCAGGCGGACAATAATCCACAGCCTGAAATGGTTGTTTACTTCACTTGTTACTTTACAGTCACACATCGCTGTGTATCGCATGCCACGACCTGTGAAAACCTATCGTTACAGTGAACGCGTGTTTACAAGATACGAGGTTCTCATTAACCGCTTAGGGGCCAGTAAAATAATTTTCCGCAATTTTTTGAATTTCAGGATGATGAGACTTTCATTACCAACCAAAAGTTAATTATGTAGGAGGTTATTATCATATAATAGGAGATTACCATCGGATACAGTTAGAAAAAGTCAATGAAAAAGCTGTAGAGCCCGTGTTTTGAGGTTTCACTCATTTTTTGACCTCTTCTCCAAGATAATCATTGGTTAAGGTAGCGTTCTGTGATAATACATCACAATCAATGTACAGTTTTCTCCATCGGAATATATGTAAGGAAACGAACTCCAACCATAAACCCCAAGCCCAGAAGAATTTTTCCAAAACGATGGGATGAATGACAAAGGGGAACTTGCATGGGTAGGAATTTTGCAATTTGCACCTCAAAATCGGATTCATCGCCCTTTAAAACCCCCAGATGCGAAGTTTCAGTTTGAAATTACGACTGGTTTGACCAGAAAACGGGTTGAAAGTGCTCCCTTGACGTCATTTAAGTACGAAAAACGCTGCAAATTATTACACAACGGTTTATT
>JAEMON010000002.1:21510294-21522302 GCA_030264115.1 Lygus lineolaris
GTTTCATCGTCCCCGAAGCTATTGCGATGGACATTCGCTCTTCCCCGTATTCAATGGTATAATTCATAGTGATAACGGGAGGGGAAGTATGAACGTTTGACGAACGTTTAAATGGGGAACCGAATTCTATACTCCTATTACCAATGACGATCTGCAGAAATGCCAGGAGATAGAAAATGAAAATATCGATGATAAAAGAACACCCATTCGAAGGTCACATCTGTAGCTAAAACCTCGTCATTTCAAGGTTGAATGGGGTATTCCAGCGGGGTGGAATATTCCACTTTCGACCTCAAATTTGGGCTCAGCGCCCTTAAAAACCTCCGACTACCAATTTTCAGCTCAATATTTTTAGTAGTTTTGACACGAAATGGGCGGAACGGTTCCGCATGACGTCTCGGTATCGAGGGAGCTGATGACGTCTGACATCTCATTCTATACGACCCCTTATTGTCCACTTCAGAACGACAGGTGTACCTACCCAACACATTTCATCTCTTTTTAGTCCTCCATTTTTAAATCCGCTAGAATTTTTGGGCGTAGTAATTTCAACATAATGAATAACAGAGATAAATTTTCATGCTGCGATCACATGAACCGACAGTGTGGCTCAAGGCCTCAGAGAAGTGTCGATCTCTTTAAATCAGAAGCTTTCCGTCTGCATTGAGTTTCTCAAACTGGCTCAATTGAAACGAATTGGTGGGAGAGAGAAGGGAACAGAGACATCTAAAAACTAGACATCTTTTAATTAACAAGCAGGCGCTATAATTGTTGGCAATAAAAAATATAAACAACGCGTTTCTTATTATAAAAACATACGCGAAGGAGAAAAGCTAAATCATAGTGTCGATTCTGATCCTTTAAAAAAATAATATCAAGGATTCCTTGTCGGTCTAAATGTCTGTCAGTCCTAATAACCGTGAGAAATATAATATGTTCGTAGGATTTGATTCAAATTTTCGCCTGCGAATCCATGAAGAAGGATTTCAAGCCATCATCTGGAGGTTAGTCCTCAACTAGCATTAACATTTTGATTTGTAGCCAAGTACTTTCAGAACAGTCAAGACTAAAGGCAAGACAGATGACTCAAGGCTGAAAATTTCAGCAAACAGATATTAAGCCAAAGGAACTGAATTAATATTCCCTATTCAAACGAAAAAATGTCTTCGCTTGAAGAACGACTAAATTAAACAACAATTATGAATTCATGCTGCAACAAGAGTTGAGACACTAGAGTACCTAGCATCTAGACAAGAGGAGACTAGGTGTGAATAAGTGGGTCAGAAGGTCAAAAACCAGATTGAATGAGGGTTTTGGCAAGATGTTACTCGGGAAGATGAATCAGTATAGGGGTTTAAACTCGGCGTAAATTGGAGTGGACAACTGAGAGGGTGATGGCCTTTGCCATTATTGAGGGTTGATGTGCGAATTAAAACGCTGATAAAGCGTGATAGAATGGGGGGGGGGTCCTAACAAATATTTTCGGTCTGGGCTTTTAAACTAATTGGCTCTCATCTGTGGGATGCCCGCCGACGAGCGTTCATTCTGTCAGACGCCCGATTCCCTGTTTATAATGAGAAGAAATTCTTGGATATGGAAGAAACATACATCACGCGATGTAACCTTGGTAATGACGGTGTTACCAGTCCATATATATATCATTTTATATGTAGGCAGCTGCTACATCAAGGTGACCGGGGGTGTTAAGGTAATGAAATTTTATTAAGAGATAAGGGGCTGCTGACAATAGTAAAGATATCTAGTGAAATTTAGCATCATTACAAATTAAATCAACCAGGTGGGCACAAACATTGCAGGTTTTTCCTATGTCTATCTTACCATTATTGATATTACGAAACAAACGAAATATCATTCCATTCTTCCCTGTTTCATTAGACTAAACCGTTAGTGGAGAGAATTTCAGCAAACACATCATAATTATTTAGCAAAATCCACCGAATGAATATTTCCTATTTAAATGAAAAAAATGTTTATGGCTTGAAGAACGACTAGATTGAACAGAAGAAGAATTAGACAACAATCCATGCTGAATTCATGCTGCAACAAGACTAAAGGCACTTGAGTACCTAATGTCTAGACAAGAGGATAGACTCAAGGTGTGAACATGAGGGTCGGAAGGTCAAAAACTAGATTGAATGAAGGTTTTGGCAAGGTTTGAATTTGAAAAACGGGGCTCTTGCGACATTATGGTCAAAGGGAGCCAACCCTCGTGAATCCTGAACCAAGATGTATTGTAACCAACACATTATTCTTCCTGTTTTCTCACATCGGCGTGCTCTTGTTTTCCTAAAACTAAATAACATCGTATTTGAACCGTCTCAAGGTCGGATGTTGTTTGCTGATAATAAAGACCATGGTTCATCCACCGACCTGTTGGAATAGAATAAACCCGTCTTGAATAAATCCCCAGACTGAATTAGCACAGGCAATTGACTTGGCAAGAAAGAAGCTACATTTGTTCCATGTGGAACTCAGTAAAACGCGGATAATCAGAACGGAATCGTGATACGATCCCTAACAACACTAATGCTAACAACACAAAGAATAGCATTAATGATAATTACACGCTCCATTGGCACCCATTTTGAATCAACTCTACTACCCTTTGGTATAAAACTTCGTACAGTTGGGATTTTACGAGCCTTCGTTGCCTGGAGTACACTCATCCGATCGAGGCGTTCTCGTTCCCGTTCCCGTCTTCATCTCCAACCATCTGTTCAATGACTCGTTGTACCAACAGATTGATAAGTGGTAACTTCATTAGAATCAGTTCATTAATCCTATAATCATGTCCTTTATTTTTGCCGACTATCATAAAGGAGGTCCAGGGAAAAACCATCCATTTCTAGTCGAAAATGAGCAGACAGTTCCAGTGCCTGCCAGTTGGCATCCAAGGAATAGTTTCGAAACAATCACCCATGCTAAGAGGGTAAGTAACTAAAACCACTAAGAACACAAACAAATTCGCTATATTTTGGAATAATCATCGTATTCTATGTGCTCAAGGGGAATTATAATTGTCAACACTCCATGTATATTTTCAAAACGACCTGAGTGGACTGATATGGTTCGTCTCCCAGTCCCTCCAAATTATATGAATGTGGATTTTTCCTCTGAAGACGAAGCGTTTATACATAAAACCAGACTTTTCGTTTGTTATTTTCAATAATGAACCACTGGAATCGAGTACGATTTTTTTAAATCGGATGGATCTATACATTACATTTTTTAAATCGGGGGATCTATACAGAAAATAATAAACTGTTGTTAAATAATTTGCAGAGTTTTCTGAACAGAATGACATTGCAATACCTAGGCGACTTAAAATCGTAACGAGCGTAATTTACGGAAATAGACACATTTTCAAACTCACAAGGTCGATTCGCTCATTGTAATGGACCTCTGAAACGATGAAGGAGGTTTCGAGTCATTTGATACCAAATGATAACACCAGCAAGGGGAATGCGGTATTCAAATGGGGGTCTAATGAAGATAGGAACAACGCTAACGTCCGACCCTAACAATCGTTAGAGCGAGAACAATGGAGCGGGAAATGCACGGTCGATAACTGGATGGGGCTAGTATACGTAGTGGAGGTATACCCGAAATAAAAATTTCAGAGCTGTAGGGTTTATGACAGTGAATAGAAAAAAAGCACTAACAAGGTCAAGGTCGATTATTTGAAAACGCAAATAACGTTTTCCACGAATGGTCGATGTTTGCGGATCACGCGAACGGAAAATTGCGAGATTATAGGAAAGCTGATTGAACTGCATGGAACAAAGAATAAGCACGGGATGTTACAAACTACGAAGGGTCAACGAAGTCGAGAGCGAACTCTGGTGTAGAACCAACGACTTCACTTCTTGCAAAAACGTAAATTGTTTTTTCTACACATACCGTGTAATAAAAAAACCTTGATAAAAAAATAATTTTGATTCCTCACTACCGAATGTAGGGAGCTATGTATTCGTGCAAGGAATACGAAAAACGTGTGTCCTCCAAACTCCAAATTTCCACAAGCTTATTTCTGAGCTTTCCGAAAAATTTTGGTTCCGTGTCTGTCTATCTGTCTGTGGTCAATTCCTTGTCCCAGGCAAAATATGTGAAGTTATGATCCAAATTTGATGACCTTTTGAGGGATTGTGCGTGTTGGCCCCGTGACGGTCCCCTTTGAATTTCATCGCCATCGGACAATGAGCAGCGTGAGCGCAAGCGAAAACGTGAATTTCCTGAAACCCATGTATCACAGTTCCTAATTGACACAGGACCAAAATTGTTCAAAATGCTCTGAAACGTAAGAAGCAAGTGGAAATTTTGATTTTGGAGGACAAAATTTGTTTCATTTCTTGCTCGAATACATAGCTTCCGAGGGTCTTAAGGTAATTAAGAAGCAATTTGATTTTGTATAGATAAATGCCTGGAACAGACTTGTAACTTACAGGATACAGATGATCAATTCTGTAGTGTAGATAAAAAGAACGAAAACCGTTAAAATCCATTTATTAAAATTTAGAAACCTTGTAGGTATTCGGAGCAATAGTCATACCAAGAACTGCAAAATACTTGTAGCCCGTATTTTGCGTAAAATTCCAGGAGATTTTCTCCCTGACTTTTCCAGGTTTTTCCTGACCACTTTCTTTTTCCCTGACTTTTTCAGGTTTTCCATACTTGTAGCAACCCTGATATACGTCAATAACAGTAGTTACAGCATTAGATTTCTGGGAAGGTTGGTGAGAGAAAGTTCGATTTTCAATTGCTTTCACGATTTCATTCCAATTCGTTTATATCGATTATAACATAGAGAATAAAAAGGACAAAATTTGCGCAGCCCTACTTAAAGGCGAATTTTATATTTTTCTCAATATAAATCACTAGTGACTGTTATGCAGATGCCTATTCCAAATTTCAGCGCATACAAAGATTTTCGGGAGGTAGCAAAATGCAAAACATGACTTTAGTCTCAAATCCTACATCAAGAGCAGATAATATCAGATATATCAGATATATTATATCTGATAAGTAAGAAGTATCGACCACACTAACTGTTATCCTCGACTATTGTGATATTCATTACGCAATAGTCTGTTTTCCATTGTGATCAGTGTTGCAAAAATAGGTTTCTCCCTGCGGTGTTTAGAAATCTGCACCACTGGAATGGAGTGTGCCACAAAAATGCGATTTTCATGGATCAACACCATTATGAAGTTACTAGATGAACTTGGTGAGAAAGAGGCTTCATACCCAGCCGATTCTGTCCCTCAGTTTTTCATTTAATAAACCGCCACAACACTTGGTTAATTGATACACTTTCGTGGTAAAGAGCAGCTTGAAAACAACCAACAAAATGTGACACGTCCACACAACAGCAAAACGGAAGGACTGCTTTTGAAACTTCTGTTCATGAAGATTTCACATCGCAGTAAACCACCCAATCAACTTTATTAAGTTGAGCCCTAAGGATAAAAAATGATGACGCGCAACAGCGTTGCCTACAGGAATGTCGGTTGGTCGTTGCACTCCTGGAAACGCTATTCTGTCGGTTTGATAACTTCCCGACGCGGAGAAAATTCGAAATCCTCCCACGCTTTTTACATGGCAGTGAAAAGTTAGAATAGGTGAGCTACACCTAAGATCTATTCCAACTATACGAATATTAGAATATACTCGAATATTCTGTCTGTTCCAACTGGTTTGTGTGTGATTTGCCCTACTGATAAGAGCTGGAATCCTGTTCCAACTGCCGGAGCAAGATCACTCAACTTGAACATTCTCACCCCTGCGGAAGGAGAGGGGTGTTTTGAATGCAGGGAAGCCTTCTGCTCAGGGCTTCCCAACTAAAACCGTAATTCGAAGTTATTCGAAAATCTGTAAGCAGAAGATGGAATCCACCTTGACTTTGAAAAACGATATTCGAATACATTTATCACCAAACTGAATATTATTTGAATCTCAGACTTTAGTTGGCCAAACCTCCTCATTCCAACTCATCTCATTCAACGGTATTAATCAACAGAAGCATCTGGATGAGGAAGGCAGTGGTGTGAAGTTGAAATAATCCACATCTCCGGTCTTGCCTGTTTGCGTGACTGAATGAACCAAATTGGAGCAGAATAATTATGCTACAATATTTACCAGAGAGCACAGTAATATTGTATTCCAGATAGATTATTTAATTTTCAATTTTTGAATTACCAGTTAGGACTTCAAACTAATGAAAAACGTGAGGCTATTTTAAACGTTTTATATTCCATTTCTAGGAAGTCCATTCTTCCAAAAACTACTGAATGTCTCTACGGAATATCAGATTATTTCGATTAACGAGGGTTACGACGGTAGCAGCAAAGGGAGTGTCAGGACTTGGATTACAGTATGGAGTTTGCAAATAGGTACCTTAATTGATTCCATGATGACTCGATCAAAAATATGCTGACTGATGGTGATTTGCCGGCACAAAAATTAACACAGTTCGCGGTAGGATAGGCGACACAGCACTTCACGAATTAAGGCACGATTTCTCCGGGAAACTGACGACGAAAGTCAGGTAAAAAGGAAAAGAGATTTTGCAAAAGAGCTGGAAACTGGAATGAATCGAGAAAAGTTGAGGCGCGAGAGCCGCGGGGTTGAATGAGCATTAGGAGTCTCACTTTGCTTGGACAGACAGGCTCACACATCGATCCGAGTGGGGTCCCTGGTGGTGGGGGACGATGAAAACCAGGGTGGGTGGAGTCCCCCCGACACCCGCAGGCCCAGCAAAGCCCGGCTTCCCAATATCCAGACCCCCCCTGGACTAGTCTGGGGCGGATTCATCAGGGAATCGTGACATATGGACAGGCCGGGATGGAGCAAGTTTTGAAAAATGAATTTCTAATTGGAAGAGAGGTTCTGGGTCAAGTTGATGAAGTTTTCATCTGGGCAGGAAGAATTTACCGCGAGCCAACATACGTGTAAGCCAAAATGTTGACAGATGCTGAAGATGGATAGTTCCAGATAATATCAGCGAATGGGTTCGACATGGAGCTTGGAAAGTAGATCAGTTGACAACCAGGTTGCATATCAGGTAGTAAATGTGATTCTGATTCAATTTTGTTTTTGGAATGGAATCAATCCATTTTTTATATATAATTTCATTCGTCAAAAATCTCTAATATTCCACATTGACTAACAACGTACCTAAGTAATCCAATACTCATTTTTTATTTAGCAAGATAGACTACATCGTCATTATCATCGGGTACCAAGTCTAAACAATCGAAAACGTAAAGGTGAGTGGCATAGATGTATTTCTGATGCATAGTACTGTACACATTGGGTCCCATCAGGATAGAAGAAATAACGTGACCAGCCATTCACCATCCAAAGTGCAAAAAATGTAACAGGCCTTGAGAAGGATTACTTGCTTCTCCTACCCATCCGGTCCCACCCATCGCTAGGGCTGGTACATCTTGGAAATGCCGACAGTCCTTGAGAAGGAGAATATTTTTGAAAAATGGCAATTTATTGAAGAGCTGTCACTTTCATAACTGTTGTACCTTTCCCAGAGGTGAATCATGGAATTGTTTCTCAATTTCCATCTCTCCATTACGAGCAATCCCTAAAAATCAGATTCTTATACCTACTACAAAGATCAATCTGACATGAATTTAAAGCCTGATCTAAAGTACAGGGGGTATCTAGTGCAGTAAATCATTATTTTAAAGTTTTCTTGGGGTTTTCTAAGGTATAGGCTTACACATGCACATTTTCAGTTTAAATGACCCTGGGGATTGGTTGCAGACAGACTGGTTTCTGTAGACTCACGATAATAAGCGTTCTTATAGGTCCATTTATCTTTTGAGACGCGAAAGAAACAGTACAGAACCAACAGGAAAGAACACAACTGGAGCTGAAGAACTGGTTTAGATGGATAACCAAGGAGCAACTCTCAAGACGTCTTCCCTTAAAAACCAACTCCCAAGGTTCGAGGGAGCATTCACCCCAATGTAACACTAATGTATGCAGTAATACAATCGGGGAAACTAGGAACAACTTCTTCAGCAACTGGAAAGACATATAGTGTAACAATAAGATTCATAAACTTTAACAGAGATATTCGTCGGACATAACATTGATCAGACACAGTAGCTTTAATTCAGCTTCATCACTGAATGGAAAATCATCAATCTCATTGCTAACTATGGTACGATGATTGGCGATGGTGTACTGGTGCTAAATCAATGGATATTAGGGCAAATGAATGATGAATGATGACGACCCTGCTGTGTTTGTGCATTCTTCTAGGGTTACCCATCAGGGATGTTTTTTTTTTTTTTTTGAATGATTCTTTGAAAATATCATCTTGCAGAAAGGTATAGACTATAGAGACCCTCAGGCCCTGTTTTTCAACAAGTTTATATATAAAAGCATCAATAAATCAATCATTGGTCTATAAAACGGATGTTTTAGGAACAGGAGGTTTAAAACATCATTCAACATTTTGATACTGGTAAAGGTCCTGTACCTGAAACATCTGTTTTATGGACTGAGGATGAGATGAGGATTATGACAGAGAAGAAATTGTTTCATCAGCAATAAATCCCTCCCTCTGATCATCATACTCTGTTCAGCTAATTTAGACATTTAGACTCTTTCGAATCTACTCGGGTCTCTGTGACGTACCAAGCGTCTCAGAAAAGCATGAGACTTTTCCCATTCAATTTCTCAGGATTCTAACATGAACCCTTTTCGAGAGAAAAAGGTCGAAATTAAAATGAAATGCTATTTGAAGGGTACAGGGGGAAAACATTAATTTCCAGTGTCCAGTATTGGGCAAGTTTTGAGAAAACCCGTTCTGTAAGTTCCAAATCACCTGAAAATCTATGAAAAATTGAAATACCTCCCTCCCGAACCTTGTTTCTTGAATAAGATAGAGTTTCTACAACTTTTTTTTTTTTTTTTCCATGTTGATTACCAACAGGAATTGGGGGTGAGTTGGTGTAACTCAGTTAAAATTATACAAGGAGCCATAATTTTATCATCATCTTGCTCTTGGAATTGATCAACATAGTACAAATAAAATTTGATGACGAAAAGGGGCTTAGAGAATAAACTTTTATAGACAGTTATGGTGAGGTAGTGAACAGTTATTCAAACTTTTCTCAACCAATAATTTACCAATTACATTTCTGTTTTCGTAATTCTTCTTCTTTTTCAAAATTCAGAAACAACTATCCTAATCCCATGCACTATCCAAATTTCAAATTTCAAAAATTTTGAATTTCGTAATAAATTCAACACATACCTAATATAAATATGTATGTAATTCAAATTTGAAATGGATCGATTGATTATTAATGAGAAAAGTTTGAAAAACTTTTCAAGGCTAAAAAAACGGTAAGGCGAAAGAGGGAGGGGGTTCTCCCTTTTTTCAACTTATTTGTCCCAACAAGTAAGAGGGGTATAGTAAGTTCCTATAAACTCTTTGATAGACGAGATTTAGGATTTTTGAGGACACATCGATGGTTTCCCCGAATAGGATGCAAACACAGCAACGAAAGTTTGTATTTTTTGAGTGGACCCTGCTGGTTTTTCCCTGCAATGAATATTGCGGACGTTAGTAGTCTGGAAAAGCTGCCAGTTTTCATCTGCATCCCGAAACCGACAAAAATGAGATTCAAAAACAAACGTATTTTTTTTAAACGGAAAAACTAATAAAATTCCCAAACTAATGGAAACTTGGACCGAAGAAATTACTGCAAAAGGGGTTTTAAAAAAACGCTGACAACAGGAAATTACCCTGAATTCAAACCGGACAGGAAACAACATGAATGGGTCCGTCGGACGTAGGTAAATTCTTTTGGGGGAAATAAAGAGAAACGAAAAAGCTGGGACGACGACCGAACAATGGATTTTTGTCGAATGAAGCGAAAACAAGCGAATGGCTATAAATAGGGACGTGATTTCATGACAGGTTGAACGAACCTGGGGACACCACGCGGTCTTTTCCGTTCGAACACATTCGGAAGTTACGTGCATTCCTTCCATCTGAATGCGTATAGCTTTCTAATGGATTTCGGTGTACATGTATTTGAATTGCGAGAGTTATTTATGGGTGAAAATGGAGGGAAAGGGGAATTGAAAACGGGAGTGGAGTTCAGAGGAATTCGATTTGCGAAATGCATCACTACCCGAACGAGAGGGTGTTGCATTTCATTGATTGCAATATATCTAGAGGCCTGGTAAAGTGGCAATAAGTTCCCAGGTTGCAGGAACGGAGGAATGCACATGGGTCGGAATTTGCTATTTTAACCTCAGAATCGGATTCAGAAACCTCGACAACCTGAATCCCAATTTACAGCCCCAAAATTCGTAGTTTGGCAGGAATGAGCTAAAGGTAAAACGCGTGACGACTTCTGGTATATATCTCCCTCTCACGTGGTTCCACCGTGAGGGAGGGATAAGGCAATAATACATACCAGATAATGCGTTTTCCTTTCCCTTTTTCTCTTCCGTTCATTTCGGACCATTCTTGTTGAACGTTTTGGGAATGCTCTCTGTTAGACCTACTGTTTTAAAGAATAACAAAGGACGTATTCCCAATTCAGGGAGATGGCCATTGGGGTTAAAAATAATACGAAACAGAGGCATGCATGTAGACGAGAAAAGAATATTAATATCACGGATAATATTCCACACTTATATTTGTTTACGTACTTCTCGACGACAAGTGATAAGCTCACACCCGTCTTATAAATTATAATAAATCGTTTCAGGTCATTGGTGAAAAATCCACTCTTCTGGAAGGTTGCTGAAGTCATTATGGTCTTCGAATCAGGCAAAGAGCCAACTGATGTAAAGTCATATAAACCTATCTCCTTAGTCCCAGTCCAAAGCTCTTTGAGAAAAACTACTACTGAAGAGAATTATTGAAATAATATAAGAAAGGAACTTGATACCACAACGCCAGGATTGCAAGCACAGTAATACTGCCAATCAGTGTTGGGCAAACGCCATTTTGCAATTACTTTTGTTTTTGGTTGTAACTCAGGCTCTAACCACTCAATTCCCAGTTAGGCCATACCGCTGGGATAGATTGAGTCCTAGAATACAATAAATCCAACGGGAATCAATAACAAATGTAATTAGAGTGAATAATTACTCTCAAATTATGTAATTGTCACCTTTTTAATTACTATTGTAATTGAAACGTGGCAATTAACTTATTTAAAGTGTATTTAGAGTCAATAAATACATGTTTATCGATTCCGGTTGAAAGTGATGCATTCTAGAGACTCGGACGGTTCCAACGGTATGGTTTGATAGGGGAATTGGGTGGTCAAAGCCTGATTAACAACCAAAAACAAAAGTAATTGCAGAATGGCGTTCGCCCAACACTGCTGCCAATACTGAAATTCTACTCGCCAGCAGATATTTCAGGATAAAATCAGAAGAGGAGTATGTATTCTGATCTATATACAATCGAAGCAGGGGTGCTGCATGGGGCTAGGACCCCTACTCTTACAAACCGTTGTGCCACACATGGAATAAACCACCAAAGTAACCTTTGCGGACGATTTCAGCTGTAGAAGAACCAACGAAGAAACTGCGTTGATTGATAAAATGGAGACTCAAACTGATCAAAACCAAGCCCACATGTAAACGTAAAAAATATCTGGTTTTGAGTATACCCTGAATTTGAAAGAGCACGTGAAGAAAAAAAGAAAGGAAAATGGAGAAAGCTTATGATGGAACGGCCTTCTCAATTCAACCGTCATAAGGTGCTGCTATACAAACGTTGGTAATCCATTTGGTAAACATGTACACCTATGGATCAGCACAGCAAAAACGAACACGAGAATATTAGATAAACCATCCCAAGACAAGTGCTAAAGGAATATAGTGAATGAGCTACTTCCTCTACTTCTTCGAGCTACTTTTGAAATTACCTCCGCGAAAATATCGAAAGTGGGGAGGGTCCGAGATGTGATGAAGCAATTAGAAAAAGTTCC
>JAEMON010000002.1:21531261-21551339 GCA_030264115.1 Lygus lineolaris
AAAGACCACATCATCAATTTTAACCGACAATAAGATTTTTTTGATCTATTTTTGACCTATTTAAAATGTTTACTCCCAAGAATGAACCAAAACTGCTGGCCTACAACACATCCTTTCCGATGTCAACAGATTCCTGAGGTCAGATAATATCATATGCATTACAACATGGGTATGTAAGTAGGTATGTACCTACGTACTGGTGAATAAATATATCAACAATTATCAATCTAAGTATATACCAGGGATTAATCAGGGGTTCTGATCTCGGTGGGGGGGGATATCGAATAATAAGAAGTAGGCAGGCGAGGAGTACTAGGTGGGTGAAAACATTTCGGTACTCACGACCCTACCCCCATAGACGACTGAATTATTCATCTTACTTAGATTTCTTTATAATTGATTTTTTACCCTCTGATATGCCACTAGCTTTACTATATATGAGTGGAATGGAATACTAGTGGCCTATGCCCAAACTACGAGCGATAATGGAACACTAATGGTGGAATTGGTGTATGTAGAGTTCCATGTCTGCTGAAATCGGAACAACACCTGGTACATTCGTTCATAATGCTAGTTGTTGTTTCACTGTTCGAGGCAGGATATGGCGCAGTTGTGGAGTCTACTGCCACGGCGGCCGCAATCCACCAGAGCAAATATTTGATCAGCCGCGTAATCTAGCTGTTCATTATGTCCCATTATCGCTTGTTCGAGTGTTTTTACGATTTCGACATCCCACGTGCTCATCGGACAGACACATGGATTTTGATGAGCTTTTGAGCCATCGGAACTAAACTAAGCCCCATGTCGGAAACCAGTCCTTTCATAACCAATCACATTGAAGTTGGCAGGATTTCATAAATTAATGTGTCCCTTTTAAAAAGCAACAGAAAACAGTATAACAACATAAATATTTGAATAATTATGTCAATCACACGTTCCTAACACATTTTTTTTAACGTAATAGCAACCCTCGCTCCCATAAAAAAAAAACTCGTAAATAACCTATTTTCAGCAATATTGACGCCAAAGAAAAAATACCAAATTTGACCAAATTCAAATTTGAGGTTACGAGAATTTCCTTTCCTCTCTCTAAAAGTACATAAATATAGTTTTATAAATTCCATGTGAGGACGTAGGTACCTACCACTGCATTGCTGTGTCTATTCTTAGGCAACAGCAGAAAACCGAAACTAGACCATGCTAAACGGTCTGGCTTTCATGTAGAGTTTGGTCCGTATTTACAATTGTTTCAAAATTCATGTTTGTTCCCTTATTTTAGGCTTATTATGGTCAAAATCCGACGCTTTTCACAGCTGTCATGACCCTTATTTGTACTCGTGTGCCCAGCTTACCTCGTGTAAAAGGAGTAGGAACATATATCCACCGGTATATATATATATGGGTACCCCCTACGAACTAGTAGTTTAGATATCATAGAACGAGTCACTTGTATTTCGATCCAGAATTCACAACTCCGATTCTAAGCTCACTGAGTTATACCGGATGAGAGCTTACGATTCAGTTGACGTTCTCTGCACACACAATGATACTCTCATGCAACCTGCAATTAGTTTTGGGTGCTGTATGTTCGAAACGTCCTTGAAGCATTTCCACCCAACCTTCTCATCAGGGACGGACGGTGGACAGGAAAATTGCCCACTTTTAATTCTGATAGCCATGGCGCAACCGATTTCAGATTTGATATGACATCCTACGAAATTCTACGTAGGTACCAAATCTGTCAGTTACTGCAGAGATGTGTGAACTTTAATCAGAAACTGGCGTCTACGATTTACTGATGTAGTGGGAATGGTCCAATAATTAGGATTGTCAATACAAATTTGAGTGACAAAATGTTATTCACGTACGAACTACGAGTGTATTTGGAAGAGGTATTTTTCCACCGCAACACACACAGATTTTTCCCACAGATTTTTTTAGGCCTCATGTGGTTCGGCTGTATGTTTACTCAGATGTTCTGCTTGTGACCCAGATGTGAGGTATGACGTTAGAACTTCTGGTTAGCTACCACAAGTTGGATTGCTTGGTTATGACCTCCTGGTTAGTTATGGGCACATAATGGTAGTGGATAATAACAATGTGACATTTCAGAAATTTGGACGAGAGTATTACGAGAGTCAGAGATTGGTCGAGAGTGGTTGATTTTTTAAACAACATCGACAACAACCAAATTGATTGTATTCTCAACCACCCCAACAATATGATTGTGGCGTGGATAGTCAAATCTGAAAACAGAAAATTAATAGTAAATTTTATAACATTCCTTCAAACAATTCCTTAGTAGAAACCTGAATTTCAACATTTTATTCAGTGCAAATATAATACTATTATTATGTTTGTAAGTATTTATTGACATTTTCATGTCTTTGTTTTGGTATATGAACCCGCAAATCGTCACGAAAAACCGTTATTAATTACATTTCGTTTTTTTTTTTTTTTCATTAATTCTTAATTACAACTACTTGGCTAAATTTTTCTGTGCCTGCCCGTCTGTGAGCCTGCAAATCCTAAAATACCGCACGAACCCTGAAATGTTCCTCAACTATGAATTGATCATCATCATCATGGTCAGGTTCATCTTCTTTCTCGTTGTCAACATTTTAGAATGAGTCAACAGCAAGTTTTTGGAAAATCTATTTCCGGACGATTGCATCATCAAATCGTAGGTACCTAATGAATAACATGGAACTGACACCGTGGATAATTTTCAGTTCACCTCTGCTGCGCTCATATTGTTTGAGGAGTAATAAAAAGGGTAATCAAATTTTGGAAAAACGATCGCAGTAAGCCAAGTCATCAAGACCGCTGCCGTTGCCAGAAATACAATAGCGAACAATAAGATCGAATGATTCCACCAAATTTGGTTTCTACGTCCTGAAGCTATAAAACATGGAACGAATAAGCTATCAATACATCGTAGCAGAATGACACATCCTGTTAATATAAGATGTCATTCTACTTTTCTAATCGAATTTCGTTCAGTTTGTCCAAATCATCAATAATTCTCAATACAAAAAAAATATATATATACCTAACTGTTATATTGCACAAAATCATAAATTACAATATACTGTCATGCAACATGAGTTGATGAGCAAATTTTCAATCAACCTTTTTAACCTATTTACGCGATTTTTCAAACATGGAAACTGCTTATATTTGGAGGGCTATCGTTAAAGGAAACTTAGTACTGATTCCGAATACACCAACCATATGGACCTACACCAAAAACCTTTCCTTAACTTTTTCAAAGCGATTTTGACCCTTAATTTTCAAATTTGATCCCTGAGAATGCTCCAAAAATGCTCGCCAACGAACTCATACTTTCTGTTCTTTTGATATTATTGACCTTTCGGAACCAAAGCTACTGACACATACTTACCCATGAAAAGGTATTAAACTTCACGAATCGATACAGAATGGTCAACATTTCCATTAGGTCTGGATTTCCATAGAGAAAATTAACAACATTCTCATAGGTAAGTACCAGACTTTGGAACCATTGCAATAGCTTAATTTTTCCTGGCAAAATCGCTAAATGAAATGGGAATAATAATGAAGAGAACGCGTTTTTCTGCTTTGAAAAACTCCGAATTTAGAAACGGGGTGGGCTGAGAGGTTCAAACTGAACTAACTGACGTAAACTAATTCTAAAAACTCTCCAAGGTGACAGCCGAGCTCCAAGAAATTCAGTGGAGTGGGTATTTACACTACTCAGACAACACTCGATATCTCTAGAGGCGTATTCGATTCCGCAACTAGTGAATTCGAAAACCTATCCAACCCCGCTTTGTGTTGAAACTACATACGGAATTGAGGAGCTGCAGATTGGGAGTCGTCAGTTTTTCAAGTGCGCTAAACACAACTTAGAAGTGGAAAATGCAAAATTCAGACCCACTGAAATACTCCATATGGTTCAAACCATCTCGAATGAATGATTTATGTATCCATGAATCAATGAGAAAAAGTTTCACCAAGCATCCACAGCTTCTATACACGATTAAATGCAATTGTTAAAACAAGCTAGATTTATTGATCGTAAGCCGGTGATATTCCTCCTCCATTATTAAAGTCAACGAAGCTCCATGTTATTTTGCAAGAAGTATCTAAGGTTTGTCCTCCAGAATCAACATTTTCACTCGCACTTTTTGTTTCAAAGCTTCGTGAATAAATTGGTTCCGTTTCTGTAACGTCTGGAGTCCATTCCTCCAGACTCCTAAACTCCGAAACTATTCGCACGATTTTCATGAAATTTTGACGGGCTATATTCTGATGAATTTTAACCAGCCGAACTCCAAAGCCCGTCTCCAACAGGTCTTCAGATTGTTCTACAGATTGGCCTTCGCAAACCGATTGCAGCCTCCCGAACGCTAGTTTACTCGGTGCCAGTTACGAGTACGTTCGACTGACGCTTTATCGGTCTGATTTGCACCAAAGAAACCTCGGTTAAAAATGGATAACATTATTCGTACAGTTCAGTTCATCTAATAGAATCCTTTTGAATCATGATTCACTTGTGTCTGTGTGAAACGAAGAAAATGAAACGCGTTTAACTGCTCGCAACAGGACGACTGAGAACGTTTTTCGAGACATGTTCACCATGCGGCTTCGCCTTCAAGCAATTGTTTCAAGAGGAATTTGAGTAATAATTACCAAGAATTAAATTTACAAGCATTCAATTTCAAATTCAAATTCCGGGAAATCTTATGAACGATAACAAAGCATAGAACATTATACTTCCAACCAGAAGTACCTTCTGGTAGGAATGGCATCTAACCTAAGTATTCCTTTCTTGAGGAATTACATGGTGTTCATGGAACCACAACTACAATAAGTGTGTCTTCATCCGAAAGTGAAAAATATTGACCAAAGCATGTGGGTCACAAAATAAAAAATAAGGATCCAACCCATAGTCTACTAGCTTCAGGGACCAAGGCTGTGACGTAATTCAGTTTCTCACACTTTTCTCCCTGTTTTTGGCCGATTTTGATCCGGTTTGCAGTATTTTTCTAGTTATTCTGGTCTAGGGGCATCAGCTCTGTATAATCTATTATCATTGCGTTGTTTGTTGCCATACGAGTGAAGAAAAAATTATTTGGCTTCTTCAAGTTAGGTGCGTTGTCCTACTAGTTTCGCCGCTTTATTATTCATCCTCTTCAGGTGCATTAGTGATTTGGAGGATACATCTCAACTCTTCTTCGAGTAGGTACGAACTGATAGAAAACAAGCATATCGTAGGGACGGACGGACTGGGGCTTGTATTGTAATAGCTGAGTTGAGAATACACGTGGGCTGCTATATAATGTTGTCAGCCAGCTATGGTGGTAGCACTAGTAATTTCCTATTTTGGTCTTTTTACAACTGAAAACTTCGAAAAAATATCAAGCTTCATTGAACAAAACATTATCAGGTAGACATGGGTAAGTACTGAACTCGTAGATGTGATTCGAAGCTCGACGACATGAGCATTCGAGTTTAGGGCATCATCTATAATGTCGGGCTGTTTACAACAAATTGAGATCCATAACTTTATACCTACGTATGCTGATTCACCGTAACTTGTTACGTTTCTTAACCCCTTATTTATATCTATTCTATTGTGTGACAGAATTTCTTCCTAGACAGTAATTTTCATGGCCGACTTTTTTATCGCTGATAAAAATGATGCTCGTTCCAAAACAACCAAATTTATGGAATATTGGAATGGACGTAACAATAATTTTGATAGGAAAATAATACTTAGGTACGCAATTCCTTTGTGTTCGGGACCATTCCTTCCACATGGAAGTTACGAGGGAATGAAATAGGCTTCTATCCTACCAAGGACCCACCGCCTTGACGTATCCTGGTATTATATTCACGTCACGCCAGGCGGCCGTACAGTCGGCAAGTGAGTCCGCATTTTCATTCGCGAATTACTACACTGTGGTTTCGGGGAGCAGAAGTTTTCTCGACTCACGCCGCCGACCTTGTACGTGGCATCCTGTTTGTTATGTTCTGCCTTCCTCCAGACGTCATTCGCTCGCAAAGTTTATATGTTATTACTGTAAACATCAATTGAGGATTGATATGAAACATGGTTTAGCCTCAGCTACGGAGCAATCAGAAATTAACACAGTACAAGCACTTAGAAGAGGAAACTTGACATGACTCTCAGAAATAAGCAATAAGAGGTTACTACTGCACAGGTCCACTGTCCACTGAAATTAAGACGCTCGCGCTCATGTGATCCAAAAAGGAAATGCGGATAGTCTGTCAAACTGGGCAACTCATGAGAATTCAAAATAGGAGCAAGAATTTTCTAGATAATAGTTCCGTTTAAAGGTTTTGGAGTAGAAACAACACTTTGGTCAAACGTTTTACAGATTTTCCACTCTGGGTGGTGGAAGATTGTACCATTCTGGTAGAGGGCGGTTTATCGAGGTAGTGTGGCGCAAATCGAAAAACCCGGGAAGAGGAGATTTTTGATGGACGAACTGTTCAATGATAAATGTGGTCTACGAATCGCGGAATAAATGTAAAAATTTCTCATTCAAACAGAATATTTTTGGAAAGAATAAATGTTATCAAAGCATAAATGTGAACGTTCGACATTTTGATACGACAAAAATTGTTCCAATTCCAGTTTCTATCAATTAAAAAAAATCTCATCAAAAATAAAGCCTCATACAAAAATTTGCTCCTCATGTCAAGCAGCACGAACCTTTTAATTTAAACCACGGCTTTTTTTCGCTTACCCCAGTCTTATGGCTCTGAATTTTATTTAATCCAAGTTACCTACAATGAAAACATTATTGTCAATAATTTTAGAGTGGACATTTCAGTGATTTATATGCCCCACCGTATCCACTCATAAAGCCAAGCCAGTCTTGTGTATTTTTCTCCAACGAACGACCAGGCAACCCTGGTGATGACGGAAGAAGAAACCGGATAAGATGCTATTAACCAGTAGGTAAGACGGCACAACGACAAACTATAACAAACATGAAATGAGGAAACTAGATACGGGGCTCTGAAACTATCGATTTCTACGACGCGACCGAAGGTGATAAGATATTTTCACTCACCTATTAGGTATATCTTATCTCACGAACTAAAAATAACTTACGGACGGCTACTGAAAGGAAGGATGTTGACATACCTGGAACAAGTAAAATGAATCATCAGACTTCGATAAAAAAGTTTGAGTAATAAAAAATATTAGAACATACAGGTAGAAGAATATTAAAAACATAATATGTATTATAAGTTGGAGGTGTTTTAGTCGTCGTGGGACAATCACTCGCAGTAGTACCTATCTACGACCCTACCACCGATCTGTTCAATAGTCATTATTTAATCAAATGCCTACTTATTTTCTTTGGTTTCAAATAAAAAAATATTATTTGATGAGAAAAATGAAGGCACGAGTCACGATTAAAAAACGAGCGTGTACCTACCATGCCAGGGTATTCATACTCTGAAAAGCTTGTGAAATTGGTCCTACGTTTTTTCAAGTTCTAATTTAAAAAAGTAAGTACTGCTCTGACTAATACGAGGGCTGCCTCGTATATGGACGAGGGGCTCAGCATATAATTTATATCTATATAAAGAGTAGACACTTAATTTTTACACCTACATTTCAACTGAGTAACTCCTTAGACATCTTGAAAAAATAACAATGTACTATAAACGACGTCTATTAGATTCGTGTTATAGATTCGTAATAGACTTCCACTGAAAAGTACGCCAATGGAATGTGCTTGCAACCATACCGAAAGACATAGTTAATTGATACCACAATGGGGAATTAGCATGGTTATTTTTTATTTTATAATTTGAAAGATCTTAATGAGGGCTTTCCAAAAAGGTGCTATATGAGGGGTATCCGACGATTGAAAGTTACCGTAGATGGGTCTTGTAATTTGAACCTAAATGACGTCACGCGCTCCCTTTTAACCCATTTTCTGGGTAAACCAGCCGGAATTTGAAGCTGAAAATTGGCACCAGGGGGTTCTGAAGGACGCTGAATCAGATTTTGAGGTTCAAAATGCAAAATTCCTACCCATGCAAGTTCCCCATTGTTCGGCTTCTATTACACGTCTATAGTGAGACGTCGATGGCCGATGCGACGTTAGATGTCGAAAGAACGTCTAATGATAGACCACAGTGCAACCTCCATAAGACGCCACTGAATCAAGTTTGTCCCCTTGTCGATTGTCCATTCCTACTATTTTGGACATAGGTAGCACAATAAGCTTCTCGGCTTCACTTCCCATTACCAAGTAGTTTACTTACCCAATTTCTTATTTGAAAATTGGACATTTCCACAAACTGGTGTTTTGAAAAATATACACCCATGTGCTATTTTTTCACCGACAGGATCAATTATTCCTTTACCTATCTAATTTTTGATAAGCACCTTGCAGACCAACACAATGTTGGATCAATTCATTCATTAACTATTTCATCAGAATGTACATAATTTGTTCAATTTACTTGAATTCTTGCGAAGTATGTACCTCAGGTTTGGAATTTGACCAACGACATCACATACAGCAAGTTCTAATCCACTGAATAAGAGTTTCTCCTAGAAACAGAACGAATTTCGGGTAACAACTGATATAACTGGCCACAAGTGGCTGAGGATTTCGATATATCAAGAGTTTCCAATCTCTACTAACCTTTTTGGGATTTTCAGAAAACAGCAACTCTTGATATTGGGAAACAGACAAATTATAGTATATACAATGTGCCGCTCAGCGGCGCAAAATAAGACATTGTGTGAAGGACGAGCGGAGAACCGAGTCTGAAAAGACGGCAAAAAGAAGATAAGAGAATAATTCAGATAAAACGAGAAAAAATACAGCTCTGTCAAAATACTGAGGCGATAAGGCTGGTTGACTAAGCCGGCTGTATAAAAGGAAGACCGAGAAGGAAAAAACAACCGGTGACGTCATTCTGCCTCATTACAATAGTTCTGGCATCAATATCGTGGTAAGATTTCGGGCAGATTTGCACCTTATGGAACTCGGATGATGAATTATTTACCTACCACTCCTGAGTCTCAGTAAACATGTTGTGGTGGACGCTTTCTCGATTATTATTCTACTAACCCAATTATGTATTCCTGAACCGAAAAAGGTGACCCCGGCTTTATACCGGAGGAGGTTGATAGTGAAGATCACTTGTATGATGGGCAGAAATGACCAAAAAAACCTCCGACTACCAGCAACGCAAAGCCTTCATCAATCAGATTGGTTCACAACTGGTACACTGGCCATAGTTTCAGGAGTACCTAATGTAGATAAGGTACTTGAGTATTAAACGGAGGCCACCTAACCTACAGAAATATTTCGTACCGGATACCAAAAATAAGATACCTGTAGATTTACAGGTGAAGTTTAGAATTAATCCGACGCCTGGTTCTGACGTTGTGCAACCCAGAACGCAGCAATGTCGGTCAGGATGGAGTTGAAAGCGTCGCCGCCGCTAGCAGTCACATCAGATCGCCACATGTATTCTGCCAAATAGCTATCCAACAATATGACTCATCTGATAACGCTCGACTCACAACAATACTAGAATAGTTCTACTACAACATCTATAACAATTTAACCTTCTATAAGTGCCGCGGCGCGTTTCGTAATGGTGGCCTCCGTTTAATACTCAAGTACCGTAGATAACAACTGCCCGCCTCTCTCAAGACCCTAAACGAATAAATCCAATCCTGATCTGATCAATATTCAATCTCTCTGTGTACATAATCCGAGCAGACCCATTAGGTAAATGTGAAATTGAGGTGGGCCACTTTCTTCTATGAACTATCTGCTTAATCAACACAAGCGACTAGGACGCAACTGAAGAATCTCAGAGTAGCAACCTGACAGAAGTATAGTATAGTACCCATATTATGCTGTACTGGATAATGTACAGTACTAGATAGAGTAGATACCGCGTCACTAGTCTGCAAATTCACTGAGCTCGCGTCTTCTAGCCTTCTAGGAAGGAAAAACAAGAGCTACACATCACAGTACGGACAGGTTAACAGAACAATGAATTAGGTGGTTAAGAAAACAATAAATTAGTTACTTAACTCAACAACTTAATTAGTTAACTAAATTACCTAGTTAACAATAAATAAATTAGTTAAGGGGCCAAGGACCCATGTAATCCAGTTTTACACATTTTTCTCAGTCAATTTTCGTCCGATTTTGATGCGGTATGCGGCATTCTTCTTGTCTTTCTATTCTGTAGGGAGAGCATCTATGTATGATTTAAAGTTCGTAATTTTGAATTTTTCACGTCCTTTTTTAAAAGTCAAATTGGCATAAAGGCACATAGACTCCGTAGACAATAAAAAAAAATAGGAAGAATGCCGCCAACCGCATCAAAATCCGTTGGAAATTGGTCGAGAAAAATGGAAAAAACTGTTGAACGCAAAAATTGTTAGGGGACGGGGTAGGTTATCCGTATTTTAAACTTATTGGTCCTAAGTAGTAATAATGTTATAGTAAGATTTATTTTAAACAATTCGCCAGCTGAGATTTGGGCATGATTGAGGACATTTTGGGTACCGTCCCTTGCCCCCTTAACTAGGCTCGAAACTACCTCTCTAGAACCAGGGACAACACAATTAGGTTCCTACAGAAATTCCGCATGTTTTTCAATTAATCCTACTCTTTTATTTTTCACATAAATCACTCTGAGCTTCCAAAGTATACCAACTACTCTTTTTATTTACATTGGAATATAAATCATGAATATTTTAGTACGCCCTTGACACGCTGATGATAAGTCTCGCCTCCTGAACCCAGTGTCGAAAATTCTGACGTAACGTTGCACCTACTACAAAATATGATAATAGTGTTGTCGAACTGAATTCGAAAATGATTCGTTGGATTTCCAAGGGGGTAAATTTTACATTTCCTCTGAAGAAAATATATTTTACTCAAGCCATTCTCAAAGAGATTCGAAACATTTGGTGAAAATCAAACAAACATTTGTTGACAAAAACATTTGTTAGAAAAATAAGTCCTCTGGCGGCGGTAGGGAAATAAATTTCTGTACTTTTCCAACACCCCCATCCCATCCTGGGCCTAAAGAAAGGAAGGGGTGCCAGGAAAAACATCTTCTCTCTCGCGTTATTACTCCGTTTCAGTTTTTGATAAAATCTGTTTTCGTAAACTTGCGAAGGTTGCCAGCCGCCGAAGGGGTAAATATTATGGTGTTGAAGCTGTTCTTCCATCTCTACCTCAGCGCCTTAGCTCTTCGTTTGATTATCATTATTTTCCCAAGGTTCTTTTTTTCGTTTTGACATCGTAATTTCGCAAGGTCACTGTAAACTTGAACGAGTCATTTGCAAGTAAATTTGATACAAATTCGGCGATTTAAATGTCATCACGCGGGGTGTCGAAGATTATGTTAATATAAGGGAAAAATTGAATGAATCATCTATCGCTTGAAGTTCCCAAAATCTTTAATAACGTGTAGTCACTACTCAAGGGGATAGATTCGAGGTAGGTTAGTACCTGGTGAAGACGAGTTATACCTACTTCAATTTGTTGGTATTTTTATGGGTTTAAACTGTAACCGGAACGTCTTTTGAAACGTTTCAATTTCAAATGACGAAGCAGGTGTGTTTTATTAAGCAGTTATTAAGTTTTATTAAGAATAGTAATTAGTTCACGAAAAATCATAAGTACATATTTAAAAGTAAATCAACTCTGGAGAGCACGGAGGAGAAATAGAAATAGGCAAACTTTTGGTATCCCTAGCCACATGAATTACGAATGGACCTACAAATCCACGTCGTTGAGCTCTTCCATTTATGCAGGAATCAAGTGCCACAGTCATTGGAATTACTCAAGGAACAACAAGATAGTAAGTACTTTGAAATTGACTGTAGATGACCATTCACGCAGTAATCTTGGTTTAATGGAGCTACTTAGCTTCATTAGAACGATTCGCTTTTAAATTAGGTAGTCAATAAACGGGAAAATACGCGATAATTGCGTATAAAAACCAGGCCCAACTGAGAACTAGGTAACCAAGTTTTAATGCTATCAATGTCATCATCCTCCAAATTGAACACCGACTCACTGTGCCTAAAGATCCACGATAATTGAGAAAAAACGACAAAAAATACTTGAACCTGAACGTCAATAACTCACAGAAATGCTAAGACTGAATAGTCACCAAACAATAATAATTAGGCACGTAACGATTCTTAGCCATATGAAATGAATGGAAGGACAGTAGGAAACATTGTTTTGCTGACAACAATGGATGTAGTGAAAACACTCGTAAACATAATGGAATGGTAAGTCATCAGGCTGATACATAATTTTACCCGTATATGGAACAGAAATAACGAATAGGTAAGGTTTGTAATGAGAAGTGTTCAACTTCAACGCAATCCCAGTTTTTTCAATTCATTCTTAGCCTTGTTCGAGTTACAACGTGTAGTTATCATGAAGAAGGAATTTTGCCAAATTAGTTCTCTGTGCTCGAAGCACCATTTTATTGTTTAGCGAAAACTCAAGTGATTACCAAAACCATAAACAAGAGTACAAGGCCGATTTCGAGAGAGCGGACTGAAGGGAGAGTAGGTTAGGAAGTGAATTATAGCAACAGCTTCCTGTTGTCGTCAATATGATTTCAATCATAAAATGTGAAATATTATTTCACTGTCGGGGGTACCCGAAAAATTAAAAAAACTAAATTGCCGTCCGACCACATGTTTTCCCCGAACCGAACCAATTCAATCGAAATTGATGAAATGTTTACCAAACAACGGGACAGTCCAGTCATCAAGTTGTCTCAACCATTTAAAGGTTGAACAATTAGATTTCATATTTTAAAACACTGTAGCTCTTTAAATATTAATTTCAGATCTGTAATCTGTTCAGTTGTGTAAGAATTTTGGGATTTGATTGGAATCACATGGGTGGCCTGAATATCTGTAGGAATATGAGTATGACAAAGTCAACTTCACCCAACCAGAGTCAACTTCACCCAAACCAATGCTGATATTAATAAAACGGATTTCAATACCTAACTTACATTATTCGAAGTTCAAAATGGTGAATATATTTTTGTAGAGGAGTTGATTAGCTGTAAGTAGCGAGTTATGCGCGTAATGATTCAGAATTCTGTACCTCAACCATTAATAACGGAATAAACCATGGGAACAACGGTGAAAAAATAATGAAACACTATAAACTTTAGTTAGGAGGTACCTACTGAGTTAACGAACGAGTGTAGTTATCATAAATATTAGGTATTTTAACAATCAGAATCTCACAGTCGGAATGCAGAACTAGTTAAATAAAATATCAAGAATTTCTACTGGAATCTCAATAATTTCTAGTACAATCTATTATACACCAAAGAGATAATTGATACTCATAATGAAGGAATTCTTTCAACGACACACAACAGACCTAATCCTCACATTTGGAATATAAAATCAGCGAAATAAAATTTCGACAATTTCTAGTAGAATCTGTAGGTTTAGCTATTCCAAAAATAGCGGCGGTTAAGGGTAAGGCCATATTATCGACCAAATATTCAAAATATTCGAACTGCCGCCAATTGGAACAAACCTTACCTATTTTAAACACCAAAGAAATAGCTAATAGCCACCATGAAGGAATGATTTCAACAACTTATTGTGAGTTTCATAACAATAGGTTTATGAGGTTTGTTCCAACCGAAATCTGAAATTCAAATAATATTCTGATAATATTCGAATATTTAAATAACATTCGAATATTCTGATAATATTCGAATAATACCTATTCGAAAGTCGTTTCCAAAGTCAAAGTTGAATGCACCCTCGGCTTGTAGATTTTCGTATATTATTCGAATTGCTCTATTAGTTGGAACAAACCTGTAGGATAGCAGAAATTTCCATGAGGTATTCAACTCTGCAGGGGTGAGAATATTCGAACTGCGTGAAACTATTGCTCGGGCAGTTGGAACAGGATTTCAGTTCTAATCAGCAGGGTGAGTTGCACACAATTCAGATGGAACAGACAGAATATTCAAATATTCATAAGAATGTGCGCAGAGGGTTCTGCGCAGCTAGTAGAATATAATTCTAATATTGGTACAGTTGGAACAAACCTATGGGTTGTTCTAGCTATTCGAATAGTTCGAACGGACCAATTATATTTATCCTCATCAAAGACCATCCCCGGGAACATATACTATAAAACGTTACACAGAGAAGACATATTGGAGCCAACAACAACAGCCAAACCTTATTTACGTGAATTTCCCTCCCAGGATAAAGTATCAGTAGAACGAACTTTAGGGAGAAAAAGATGCTTAGGGTCACTGACCTATCGATCACCCAGAAATACGACTCATGTAGCAAATCCGGATAAGTCCCGGTCCGCAGAGAAGAGATACGTCACGAACTATTCATCTCTTGTCTCTGGCAGGTCACTGAACCCACGATTCTACAAATTTTAATTATTTTTCAAAAGATGATGAGATCAAGCAAAATCAAAGTACGAACCTATCGATCAAAGAATCCTTGAGCCAGTCCGCCACCAACCCAATCAATTAGGCATAAAAAGACCCAATCAATGCGGATGCAGTAAAATCACCAAATCGTTCAACTGAGTTAGGCACGTTTCGTGTTTGAAGGGATACTGCAGGAGTTTCATCATCCTCACGAAACACGAATAATACTCATCCATCGGAAATACAAGAGATAATTCAACATTATCTTCACAACTCCAAATAAAAATAAAAAAACTAAGGCGCAGCGTTTCGTCAAGAGCATCTCAAAGATAACGCCCTGTTTTTTAACCAATATTTTTATAACCAAGACGATATAAATATTATTTTTCAAGGCGTTTTAATATAGTAATAGGACACGTGGAAAAACATATTTATAGCGTTTTCAAGACAAATTAACCTTTTTATAAATCAAATTGACCGTTATACACACTAAATACACCTTTTTTACTTTCTTCACCACACCTAGGTGTTGAAGGTGTACCTGCAAGGTGGAAGGGAAGTATTGCAATTGCATAATTCAATGTTTGGAATACCTTCTTAGAATGGTTCTTCTGATGGGACATCTGATCAACTTTCTCCACGTGATCAGCTTTCTGAACTGAACTTTTTGAACTTTCTTCATGTGTATACGTACCTTTGTGTGCACATGTATAGTCATGATTGCGGCCCCAACGAAAATTATAAAAAAAATCCGATTTCGAGGCTTGGTTTCCTACATGTAGATGTAGAGTTGGGGAGAAACTGAGCAATATGTAATAAAACGCTTCCAATTATTACACAACGGTTTATTATTTTCTGTATAGATCGCCCATCTACAAAGATCCTATTGACATAAAATACCCACCTACCGCGAGGTTCACAATCATCTCTTGGCGACAATGAGTAGGTACCTTCTTGTAATTATTCTTCTTGTAATTATTAGTGTATCATTCATTCTCAATGAAATTCAGTAACTAAGGAAGCTTCTGAAAGTAAACAACAAACTTGGTTCGGTGGAATCGAAAGTTGCATTTGAACAGCTGATATTTGAACGAAGATTTGGCCTACTCGGGAAGAATTTCGATTCACACTCGTGTTTCTGCTCTTTTTTCGTTCAACCCTCAAGTCCTTACAGGGAGTGAACGGTTGGTCCTAAAACGCTCCGCAAGGTCTCATTCGACGCTAAAAATTGTGTTCTATTTTAAATCGATGGAAAAAATATACCTTCCTATTTGAAATTTTAAAGCTAGGGCGTTTTGAAAATTGCATCCCCTATTTTCTAACCCTTAGAGAAGACAGACGGTTACGCCAAGCTTCGCGGCACAACTACACCCCGAATGGGGCCGGTATACCAAATTTCATTCATTTTAGTGCATGGTGACTAAGGAAAGTGCCGCGTACGGCGGACGGACGGATTTTTTTTTAATTCGTTTTTTGGATTCTACGTATCTTGAAACGTAAAACCTCAAATCTTGAGGGAGGTCAAAAATTTTTTTTTTCGTGCTCGATTCCAAAGGTTCATTATTGAAAATAATAAACCAAAACGTCGTTATTAGCACGTTTCCCAGCTTTTCACCCAAATCCAAGGATTTTCATGAAATTTTAATTGTCATTCATACCACAGGATTCACTCTGTTACCAAGTAAAACAACTTCGAATACCCTTCATCTCCAGGACGATATCCTGAGGGCCAAAATCAGCGCTAAAACACACAAACACACACTGGTAAAAACACATAGTAAGTACCTTTGCACCCTGGGGTTTTACGTGCGAGGAAAGTAGCGTACAAGTTTGTTTGCATATAAAATCAACTTCTAGAGGGTGTTTCGTAATAAGAAGTGATTAGAACATGGTTATCCTTCGCTATAGTGACCATGTTGTGGTACCCACAGATTGGGCGGGGTCAGGACGTTTGTCTTCAACTGAAATTGAAGTACGAAGCACAAGTCTATAATATTACCCATCATTCAAAAGAGTCCCGCTAATATAAGCGATTCTCGCCTCGTGAAATCAAAAGAGCAAAACCGTCCGGAATTGTCGACTCATGCGAGGTTAAATAGCCGAAAGAAAGAGGTGGGTTGAGTTTAATGAACCGAAATTTTTTGCCAAAATGGAGCCGCTGATTGGACTATTGAGGACCTAACGAACCGCGCGTTCGACTTTTCGTCGCAAAAACATCTTCAGTTCATAGATTCGTCCAAATTGCTGCGCATACACTTTTTTTTTAAAGTAAAAAAGAGGACATTTTTTCGTTACCTCCATCCAGGGGCAGACAAGAAACCTTCTGTGTTGAGGACATGGGAAGAGAGCACATCTGACAGCCACTCCACAATATAGTGTTCTAAGAATTAAGAAAAAAAACATAATAGGTGCGGGGCAAGCTCAACAGATAAGTTGACAATAATTGTATAAATATTATCCGGGAAGGCTTAAAACGGTTATGATCTGCATTGGGGGACTTTCTAGGGCGTACGGCTAATTAAAAACCTACCTGAAAATGTCATCAAAATCGGCACAAGTTCGAGTTGGTCATCGAAGCTCTTGGGTGTTACTGCCAATTATCTCCCAGAGGTAGAAAACCTCGTATCTTTGTTTTGGAAAATTTTACAAGACAGCTAAAAAACTGAAATTTCGAGGGCATGTACTCGAAGATACGAGATACGCAGATACTCATTGATGACTTATGCCTCTAGAGGAAAAATAATCGTTTTCCGCCGAAATTCGAACCACAGGACGATGGTTCGAATTGAGTTTTTGAGTTTGCAAAAACCCAAAAAACTCATTTTCGGCAAAAGATGAAGATAATACGAGGTTTTTATGTGATGCCATCGTTAGGATGAATTTGTAAAATCACTCTTAAGGTGGGTACACACCTGTAACAAACTGGCGTTCTGTACTCCGTACCGTAACAAACGAGAGGAACGGGGCGGTATTTGATCAAAGAAAAGAACGGAACGGGCCCCGATCGCTCGGTTGGCGGTTTTTCCCCGTCGCATCAAAGGGATGTTCGGAACGGGGTGAAACACGTGTGGACGGGCTCGAAGTTCGCGTGTTCCGTTCTTCCGAACACGCATCCAGTGGCCCCATGGTTAGAGAACAAAAAGAACACTCCTCGTGGACCGATCGCCCTCCCGTAAACAAATTTGTTACGGAACGATGTACAGAACGCTGAAATGTTCATATGGCATGTTCGTCCATTCGTTCGGAACTGTGGTACGGTACGGAGTACGGAACGCCAGTTTGTTACAGGTGTGTACCCACCTTTAGGTACCTGTCTTCTCATTAGAAAAGTTGATTTTTTGAAATTTCAAAAATTGAGTGAGCTTGGAGCAGTCATCTAAAAGGGGTAGAAATAGGGAATAAAATGTTGTAATCAACCGAGTATGTTTGTAATCCAACGAGTATAATATAGATATACAGTGTTTGTGTGTGTGTGTGTGTGTGTGTAGCACTATTATACAAAATGAACACACATAATACCATAATGCTCAGCGACCTTCGGGTCTTGGGGCATCTAACAACAGGATGCATCAAATTTTGTAAATAAAAACCTTCGTATTCGTGTTAATGAATGAGCGTGAATTTTAATTTCCTTATTTTACGGGTTTATGAAAAAAACTCAAAAACACGTAATTTCCTACTTTTAGATTCTGCAACCAAATACGCTATGAGCAATTTTTGTAGACCGTTTCATTGGTGGTGTCATTAAAGGACACTCAGTAAAATGATATATCATATTATATTCAAGACTATAATTTATACATTAAACATCTATACGGAAAATAATAAGCCTTCGCGTGATAATTTGAGTTTCATTTTTCATTTTTAAAACCCGATAAGGTTGATTCTGGGGATCGATCAGAAGTTCCATTTCGTTCAACTAAACGTTCATGTCGGTTCAAGGGAATCTGAATTTTCTGCATTCTTTTACGACATGTTGACACCAGTGTTGGGTAAACGCGATTTGTCAAGTACTTATATATTTTTTCGTTGTCAATGAGGTTCTAACCATTCCATTTCCCCAGTTCAACCGCACCGTCAGAACCCCGTGAGTCTGTAGAATGGAATAGGACCAACAAAATGTATTTAAAAAGGAATAATATGCATGTTTTAAGAGTATTTATCCACTGCAATTACATGTTTGATTAATTCCCGTCGGTGCTGTTGCATTCTAGAGGCTCATCAGGTGACCCAACGGTATCGTTGAACATGGGAAGATGGAGTGGTTAGAACCTCAAACAACGAAAAACCAACGTATTTAAAAAATGGCGTTTGTCCAACACTGGTTGACAATAATTAAGTTTTCATTGGTAACATGATACAGAAACTCTTCTGATTAGACGATTATGTTAAGTTCAAGGTGAAAAAACCCGCATCTCGAATGGTTTGATGCAAATATTCATCATTTCAATCATGAAGCTGAACACGAGAAAGCCACACCCACTTCGCAGATGTTTTTCAACTTTCTCTCTTCAATAATAATATGAATCTCCAATATCAACGTCCAACAAGTAAAAATAAAAATATGAAAGTCAAAACTTCATCAACGTTCGGGTATTTTTAAAATTTCTTTACAAAAATAAACAATTCATCGTCTCGCGCATCTTAATAATCATAACGCTTTTTATATAGCGGATGTCGTATGTTAATTTTGCTTTTCGTATTTCGTTCATATAATAAATATTCATCCGGCATTCGGTCGTCCCAAGGATAACTCGAGCGAACTGCGTTTTATTTTTCATTCCTACCAATAGGAATTTCAACGCTTGGCCCGGTTAAGGTGATAAAACAAGCATAAAACTATTTTATCGCGATTCCATGGGTCGGTTTTTAGCCGCGGGTTCAAATTTGTTTCTGGTTTACATCTCGAGCCAGTTTCCAACTCGGATCAATCAATAGGGAGTGCAGATGTTGAACATTTTTCTTTTTGTGCTGAGTTTTGTGTGTTAAATTTTCACAAATATTTATCAAGTATACATGTATACCCAAATTATTCACCGGCTTTGCAAAACAATTAGTCGGAGGTGCTGGTATGTCTGAAAATACACTATCTTGAATTTTTCATCCGTCACAATGAATTAGAAGAGTCACTATTCGATTCAGCGTGAAAGATTACGTGGAAAAGGTTACCCAACTCCTTCAAGTCATAGTCAAGCCAGGGCAAGTCGCATAACACCCCTAAAACACACACTTTCTCGTAGATCCCCACCTTTTTTGCATTCAAATTATTAAATTTTCTCCAGTAATCAGTACAGCAACATAAAAAATGCTGGAGAGCTGAAGCTTTTGCGCAGTTTTTAGCTTTACAAGGGGAGCACACAGCCATGGGGTCGAAGATTTCTTCAACCAAACTGTTTCTGCGGGTTTTACTACAAAAAAAAGTGTGTACGTTCCTTCTTTAGAATGGGACCTTGAGACCCCCGAAATTTGGGGGTCTTAAGGTCCCAATTTTTCATGTGTGTCCCCTATTAAATATTTTCGGACGTTTGAGTAGTGAAATCCCACCCAGCCCGCTAAAACAACAGAGAGTTCCTAGTAGTTTTTGATACAATACGATACCACTG
>JAEMON010000002.1:21555344-21565509 GCA_030264115.1 Lygus lineolaris
GGGGGGGGGGTTGACAGAGTACTGTGGTGAAGAGGGGTGCCGGCTTGCATCGCACAGCTGGTTTCGTTCTCCAGACCAGAGTTGAAAACCCAAAAAATCAACTACATTCAAAAAATAGCTTTTCTCAATCAAATTCATCGTTTTTACAATAAAACTCAACATTTTCTTAAAATCCACAAAAAGAGAAAATGTTGATTTGATTGGGGAAATGTTTAGTTTGAATATTATCCATTTTGACCTGAAACATTTTTACCGTTTTTTTCAAATATTTCAGAAAATATTTCATCCATTCATAGGTTCCTACATTCATAGGTACCTACATACATTATTTAAAAAAAATAAATACCTACTTATTTTAGTTACATATTAGGTACGTATTTTCTATACAAATTCTATTCCTAGTACGGACTGATCATTTTTCGAAATTCAAATCACACTTGCACTTCAAACAAACAATTATAAGAATCCAAGAAAACTACCTACTGGACTGCCACACCAATAATAATGGGGGTCTGCGCCTGGGCGGGAATTTTCGACTTTTGACCTCAAATTCGGATTCAGCAATTTCAAAAACGCCAAATAGCCAATTTTGGCGTGTGTGTACACACATCAAAAATACCGACGTGTCTGTGCAGACAGAGTCATGGCAACTGGAACCTCCAGGAAGACGACTATAAACGGTCAACCATTCTCGTATACTATCGACTACTACTCGTATAGTTTTATAGTGTTTTCGGCGGCTTAAAAAGAGAATTCACTTCCATTCTCTCTTTTTCGGGTTTTATTACTTCAACAAAAACCAGCTTCGAAAAAGTGCATTTTTACGCTTTCACCTCATAGAAGGGTAGCTGTAACAAGGTGATAGAAGTGTGTGCGTGTGTATGGGTGGGATGTGGAGTGTGTGAGAAGTAGATTGTGTTACTCACAAAGAGCCTTTTCTATGGAGCCTAAACAGAGCTGAAGGCACGTCGTTGGGAGGAAAAGGAGGAAAAAACTAAAGGTCCACAGAGAAGAGATGGAAGGGGTGGGAAAACTACGTGATGTGACTCCGGAAAAGAAGTCACATTCGCAACGAAGGAGTCACATTTCGGAGTCTCGGGGGAGTTGTTTACCTATAGCATCCAGTAGGTAGGGATACCTTTTCCTAGAGAAAGAGAGAGAACATTGAAGATTTTAGAACCTAACCCGTGAGATCAAAGAGTTATTGGACCGAACAAAGTCAAAGGGCCGGTACCAACAGAAGTATATTCATCAAGTTTTAGGCGTAGTCCTTCGAGTTTTTGTTCCAAGCAGCTGTGCGTAATATTTCAGAACCGCAGAACCTTCTGTGCTTACTCTAGTCGGATATATTCAACCTCTGTCCGTTGCAAGTGGTTTGAGGTCAATTTAAGAATTGAATACTGTTCCAAGTGGCAGTTTAAGTTCCCGAGTTCATGAATATTCTCACCATTGCGGATAGGATGAGTTTACTTGAATACAACTCATTAAAAAAAATTGATAAATAAGTCGTTCTCAACTTTGACCCTGGAAAACTATACAACTTGTACGTTTTTGATTTGAATATTTTCGACCTGGAGATTCTGTTTGTAACAAACCTCAATGATTGCAATAGTGATACTGTTTTCACTGGAAAGATATTGATGGAAACAGGAAGAGAAGAACTGGTAAGAAGAAAGCGAAAGGAGTTACGAAGCGCAGGGCGTTTGAAAAATTGTGACTGGGGTATATATTATAATAAAAATATTATGATTTGGAACAAGCCAAATGCAAACCAAGAGCAGCACACATGCATCTAGATAATACGTTGCATCCAGTCGTTGTAAGCCGAATCGCTCGGTTGCATTCGGAGTCAGAAAAAAAAATCGGGAGGTTCATTGCACCAAAAAACACGAAACTGTTCGCATAATGAAAAACCCTCGAGCCCATCTCTTCTTGGTGTGTACCCATCCACAAAACGGGACGCTAGCGTTGCGGCAACGCGTCTCCCATGTTCCACTTTTGGCGGCTGAATCGCCGAGTTCGTTGCACCCTTTCCAGGTGAACAATACAGAAACCTTCGTAGCATCATCAAGGAGTTATGCAAGCGTTCTATACCTTCCTTTTGAGAGAGGGAGAGACTGCAATTTCCATTGAGTAGGCATAGTTGCCTTAGGTGCGCCTCCGCTGGCGCCAGCCCTGATTTGTCTTTGACTTGATGGGGGAAGGAAATTATACCCAAATAAAGACCCTGGATTACAAAAATGTTTGATATTTTCTATATTGATTGTTTGCTTCCTCACTGCCGGAAGTATAATGAGAAGAGTTAACGGCGAAAGAAGTAAAAATGTATTCCTCCAAAATCCGCGATTTCCCCGTGCTTTTTTGAATTTCAAAGCTTTCTAAACAATTTTGGTTCCGTAAACTATACGAAAATCATGGACCGATTTTGATAAAAATCTCAGCGCTTTCTTTAGTTCCTGATGGACCGATTTCGCTCAAATTTGGAGAGTAATTGGTGTTGACTCCAAGACGATCGACTACTAATTTCGTCACAATTATTGTATCAGTAATAGCTACTGAGAACGAGCAATCTTGAAATGTATTGTCATACGCAAATAATCTGGAACTACACGACAAATTTTGGTCAAATTTTTACTAACCTTTTATGAACTTCCTTCTTCTTCCTAGTGTTATGAAGCACACAATTTTGTAGCTTTCGATTTTCTGATATTTTCATAATTGTTGTAACCAAAACACTTTAAAACCGAAAAACTGGGACACAGTAACTTTCCACGAACAGAACGCAACCAAAACTTGTTAAAATTTCCTTGTATTATGAGCAGAGTTACAATAACTATAGGTGGTAATAATAATAATATAACTTGTAGATTTGTAAAAGTCACTAGTATTACAAGCCAATTGTGAACAGGTTGACAAAAATTGAATATTAGTGGCGGATTGGTATCACTGATTTTGGCATAGTTCGCACATTTTGCTTAATAACCGTACCAACCAATGTTACCTTGGATTCCTTGGACTAAGACACTAGAATACCTGCCTAGTGTCTTTACAACCATGTATGGGTAACATCAAGGTTAGCTCTCACACTGAAGGTTCGTGAGAGGATTTTCGATATGACCTCATTTATATCGCGAACCACGCTATGTACTCAGGCGTATCCATTGCACCGGTTATATCGGTGAGTTTGTCATCGTTTCTACCTAACATTTGCAATTTATGTTACTACTTGCATATATCTACTAATATGACCCATGAAAGGGGGTGAGGAATTTACAGTATAATGACAATGAAAGCAGGAAGAACCAAGCTGAAACAAAGTTCTGTTATCACGATTTCAACAGCTTAAATTCTATTTGTATTATATTCGCTCCAACGAGGTAACTTGAGCGTTCATTACCCGCGACACGAATAAGGTAGTTCTATTCGTTTGATATACACTGTATATGTATATCTGCATCACGAACATGCAAGTTAGAAGTTGGTCACTGACGTCAGTAATTATGTCATCATTCGTACCAGGTAGTTGATGAATAAATTTTGTTAAATTATATTTAAAATCAAGATATATATATATACTCAGGTAGGTATTAACTCATTCTAGTTAGATGGTCGGAATTTGTCATGACAAGGTAAGCAGTAGAATACGAAGATGACTACTTACACGCTATACTGTCGGAAAAATTCTTATTTTTGAGTGGAACCGAAACGTAAACAGAGGGCTAAAGAAGATGGAGAATTTTCAGAAGCGGAGAAAGAGGAGGCCGAGGGAGCTGAGAGCTAGTTGGCTCGATAAATCAATAGGCAGACGTCACTGCTCACTGGCGCATTGGGGAACTCTTAAGTGTTCTAACGTGGATCTCTCAGGCTCACAAGTTTTACGAACAGACACCATCTGTCCGCCATGCACCAAAAGTCTCGCTTTTTAGGGGGTGAACACGTTGAGGTTTTTCTTCGAGTATTTGAGGGACTTCCGCCTTATCACAGGACGTGTTGGTTTCCTGCATGGAAAGTCCGGCATAGCGTCGGGATTCAGCCAAAAATAAAAATAATGGTCTGGTCAACAACTGGACATGGTCATGATCTGCGAGTCAAGTTCTACGTGCTGGTATAACGAGCATTTCTGTGGAATTTCGTCAACGGGCAAGCAAGCAGGTGACCTTGAGTTGAAAGGATTTATTTGAAAATAAAAGGATGGGCAATTGAACAAGGAAATGCGCAAGGACTGTGCACTGTGCATGTAGTCTCTGGGATCTGGATAACATACATCGGGAATAGGTAAGTATAGATAACCGGTTGAAAACTTTTTTTCTTTTCTTTTAATAGAAAAATCATAGCGTGGCAGCAATTATATAACACGCCATTTGTCATGCGTGATTGAAGTTCGTCTTGCAAATTTAGCTCTATATTCGGACTCTGCTCTATCCTTCGTCAGAACGGAAATCTCCACATGTATTGACTGCCAGAAAAAAGTGTGCTGAAAATTGATCCAGTTGTGGGCCTGATAGGTCCAAATTGAACTTTGCTACTGTTGTAGAACACGAGATAATCTTATTTGACTGAATCCCAACCATTCACTACAAAAAAGCGATAAGTCACTTATGTCGAAATTCAGGTATGATTTTCAGGAATCAAAGTTTCAACATTGTACCTGTTCTTTTTCATGCTCAAACACAAATCATAGTTTCTGTACTGATTCTAAGGCGGCTACCGTTGACTGTGTCACATCCAGTACCTACACGCAGGCCCCACGACAACTGAAGACAACGGTCAGTGTCCTAGGCAGATCTCCACCACGGACCTCGTGCCATGCCGGCCCCTCTTCAGAATGCTCGATCTCATGACCCTACCAGCACTCTAAGCACTATCCATGCTTACTCGCATGAAGAAGAAGTCTTCCAAGGGGATGCTCACCAGTATGGTACACGCAATCGGAGGATCTTCTGACTCCAGGCTCCCGCCTTACTCTTTCCCAGGGGGTTAGCCCAGACTGCAATGGAACCAACACTTTCACCTCCTACCAAACAAGATCAAAGGAACTCTTTGATGCTGCTTTCAGGAAACTGATGAAGAAAGCCTTTTTGAGCTGTCCCTATACTCGTGTGACGAGATCCCCAGTTGTTCATAATGAAATTACCAATATAATCAACTGTTATACCCATTTGACATTTGCTGTATAACTACAGTATTGTATGTATGTTGGCATTGAATAAATTTTGATTTTGATTTTTGTAAATTAACTTACGGTACCTACGCCAAGTAGTAGAAATTTGAACATACCTGCAACAAAGAAGGAAATTTTATTATGGACAAGAAAACACAGTATACCTACCAGTGAGGTGAAAGGCTTAAAAAACACTACAAAAACATTGTTGTACAAAAAATTAAGAATGAGCCAACACAGTAAATTTCTGACGTTCAAGTCTGGAACTTCAATCAAACAGGAAAATAATATACATAGTACATTTGTAGTAGGTTGAAGAAGAGATTTGAACGACGTACGAAGTATTATATGGCTGGTCCCTATTAAATTCCGTCAAAAAGGTTTGCTATATGCCCATAAAGAATAACTAGGTATAGTTAACTGCCCCAAAACGTGGGATGTCTCCGTTTTCCAAGTAGGTACCTACTGATTTCCACTAATGTATCGGAGTACAAGGCTTCTAACAATGAAGACAATTTTTGAATCTCTGAAATGCATATAGGATTAAATCGAATAGCAATACAGCAAACAGCTTAGCGATTTCATCCTCAATTCACTATACAAGCAATTACCACTATAAAAAAAAAAAGTCAGCTGAAAAGTAAACAAATGGTCACTTATGGTTGTCTCCAAATGGTTGTGAGAGAGCACCTAAGCAGAACCAATGTGAATTGAATTTGAGTCAAGCAAAAAAAATAATTCAAATATTCTAAGCCAGTAGGTACCCAGTAAACATTTAGTTTGGACTTGGCGGAAATCAACAACAGAACCGAGGACGTTGAGGGAGATCGATAAATCGATTTTTCGCAGGGATTGGCGGCATTCAAGTACTCCCGGTCAGTATGACACAACAATGCTTTTTGTGGATCAAAACCCATCATCGCTTGGACAGTAAAATGCCGAATACTTCAAACTCCCATTAGACTAAAATATGCAAATAAAAGCAACATGAAGAAACCTGATTTTTGCATGTATTTCCAACAAGGATACAACAGGTGCAACTCGAATAGGTAGGTAGAGTATACTTATCAGGAATGTATCTACATGTATAGTGGGAATCGGTTATAACGAAATTCGTAGGAACGACGTTTTTAATTTGTTGTAGAAGGTGTACGTTCAAACCCGCAGCGATAAGTTACCATTTACCTACTAAGAACTGGTCGTTATAACATATATTATTATGTACATACAAGGCACCATGTAAGAAATACATAGGTATGCATTTTCGGCACGCATTCTTTATTTAGATTTGTATGTACCCAAGGTACAAAATATATTTTTTACATAAATTCTTACATGCATTCTTTATTTAGATATGTATGTACCCAAGGTACAAAATATATTTTTTACATGAATATAGGCTCATATTTATTACATGAATATAGGACTTTAGTATCACGTGTCCGAAATACCAAGGTACCTACAGAAAAACAAGCTTTTCTAGGGAATGTTGCGTGATCAACACAGACATTTTGCAATGAGAATTCATTTTCTGATTTCTTCATCGTAACAAGTGGCCTCGGTAAAACAGGCGACTCTGCAATTTACGCAGACGGGGATAAGCAATACTGCATGGAACAAGGCAAAGAAGATTATTTCATGGAGTAGAGGTCTCAATTAGCATTAACACTACTTTGGCTCGCCTATTAGGATTATAGTAGATTACGTGATGGGAGGATTTTACATCAACGAACATGGACCTGGTTGAATTATTGCGTGTTACAGCGGCTTCGAAAACTTGGGCATTTCGAGGAAAGGCTGCAAGACAGTCATACTCTATTCGTTCTTGATGGGATTTAGTACATTGAAGAGAAATGCTCTTAAAATCATCCATGGAATTCAGGTAACCCATAAGTATATGGACAGGTACGAGTAGATACAAGGGAACATCCCTATACGCGAAGGTACTAGATTTGTTAGGTGTCGTACAATCATTTATCAGAACCGACAACAGTTCTGCATTAATCCTGAACAAGGATAGGAGCTTATTATTAAAACTACCTACTTAAAATGTACTTGTTAATAAAACCCTTTGGGGGTGACCTCTTTAAAGATGTTATTTTCTACATTATGACTCGAGTAAATAGGACTATTTCGTGCAGGCATTTTAGGCTTACATTACCTCAAATTGAGCTACGGTTCAATTCTAGATAATATTCTACCAGTCTGGACAAATATTAGGATTACAAATCTAATCCTCATCTAGAATATTAGGATTACTAATCTCATACTCATCTAATGTTTTAGATTATTCCTGCAACTGAAAGGTATCGATGAGAGCTATCCTGGCAATTTGAGGTGTTTCAATATTCGATATTCAAAATTGAACGATGAGCGAAGTTATTCGGTACCAGCTGGCCGATATAGGGTTCCCTCAAAGCGCTGGTTTCTCAAAAGCACAAATAGGTACTGTGCTCTGTTCGCTCTCCCGCTAATTAAATTGCCCTAACCCACATAACCAGGACTATATTGGCATCAACAACATGGGGAATCAGAAGGTTGTTGTGGAGCAGACACTATGCATGTACGAGCTGCTTGCGTCTTCCTCGACCATCACAAGCAGTTAATTGTAGACTAATTAAGTCGTAGTCAGGTGTTGACACGTCACTGAAAAGGGGAAGCCCGCTATTTACCGATTTGGCAGACATTTTCCCCCGAATTCTTTCCCAACCGATTTGATTTATTGCCGGCGTCACCTCGACATTAGTTTGGAGCTCGGCCAGGAAGCTTCTACCATGCGAACAATTCCCCGCCAATCCCTTCTTCCTGGCAGGGGTTTCGGTGTCGCAACACGGCAATTTCTTCCCTGTGCACTAGCCAACCCCTCGTCATCTTGCTCCAGTAGTTATCTCTCAAGGGAAGGTGTGACGGTGTCATTGAGACGCTACTCGATGGAACACATCGTTCCGAGAGTAGCAAGTGAAGATTCCCAAACTCCTCTTAGTACCTCGGCAGCAGTCGAACTGTAAGTATTTTTCTGATATGAATCATCCATTCCCTTACCCTCGTGGATCAATTCCCGAGGTTAGACCTAGTAAATACTTCCATTTCCCCGATTATATCAAGGTTTTACACCTTATAGGGACAATATGAACCTATTGCTTACCTACTCAGTTGTAGCACTCTCAACTCCTATAGTCACGGTATTACGACCCCTAGTAGTAGGACATAGGTGTTGTCTATCTCAACGGCGTGGGTATATCGGTAAAAAGATATCCTCTTTGGGAGCGATCGACTCCACGTACCAAATCCAGTCACTTGTTGTCATCTACCTCGAACCTCCCAAAGCGGAACCACTTTACAAAGTACATCCTCCTGTTTTGCTTGATGGACAGATGTTGGAAGAACTGATTAGGAATAGTGTAGAAAGAGATACATCCAAAAGCTGCAGAACTCAGCAACCAAATCTGGACGTCTATATTGCTATGAGAGATGCCTCGGTAAGATAGCTAATTGACACACTTACATACACACAACTACATATGCACCTATCGACTAGTGTTCTGTAAGAACCAGACAAAAGATTATTTCTTCATAACGCAGTATAAACATGGACACAATACAACCAACGACGGTTTTCCTAAATTTGGCACCAAGTTCTGTCCCATCCGGATCCAATTGTCTGATAATCACCAGGAACTGTTTACCCCCTTTGGTAACTACTTGGGGAGCCTTTTGATCTTTATTTACTCTAGGCTGACAAGCAAGGCGGCAACCTCCCGCACGCAGTGGTGGGTATTTACCCAACCAATTGAAACCTCCAGCACCCCACAAATCGACAAATACGGTAGAGAACCCAACCAATATCGTCTATAAGGCCTAAACCAGGGGATTGTGGTTCAATTAATCGAAGACGTAACTAAGGGTTGTATGGCGTGGTGGTTTAATACCAGGCGTTTCAGACGTTTCGAAGAGGGAGGGGATTTAAGCAGGGAGCAATATGAAGTTCCAAGGCATTCCCCTCATATTTGGCAGTAATCGATAGCTAATTTCCCTTTCTACGGTGCTGTTTAATCCGCATTGCTGCAGCATAGACATTGCCAAGCAATTTTCAATTGAAAACGCATAGGTAAGGTACCCAACGTATTCGTGAACTGGCAAGAACCTCACATTTGAGCTTGCCGAAACTGTGATAAGCGCTGTACAGGCTCAATCATTAGATAAAGCAGAAAACAAGTGTCCTACCTTAGGGATTATGCTATCCTTCAGAAATAATCCAAGATATGGCAGGAAGACACTAAAGCCACTCATCAAGCCATATAAACGAAATTGTAGATAATTTAGTTTGGCAACACGTCATTCCACGTTTGTGACAACAGATGTGTCTCATTCAAGATCCAAAAATCCCTTCTTTATTAGTTCTGTTCACATGTAAGTCAATCTGACTGGTGTTAGAATCCATGGCTAAATAGGAAAATTCAAAAAAGGTACCACAATTTGGTAGGTAGGTACAATACGGTAAAATATTGTTATGTAGTACTTTATAAATATAATATAATAAAGATACAAGGACAAATAATGATTATGGTGAAATATTGCTCCTGAGATTATTTTTATTGGGTAGGTATAGATTATTTTTATTGGGTACATACTTTATTTGCCTTAGTAGATGACCCATTTGTACATTAAATTTTTACGTTAAATACCTAATTACATAATATTACATTTTACTCCCACATTGGTAATTTTACTTTTCCTGTTCATGTTTCTTCCACAACAAAATGTGCGATTGAATCAGATAGTTGAGTATTGTAGTCAATCAACCGTTTTCTTTTGAGACAGTAGTTGTCAGTGAGCATTTTTCAACAACAAACAATATCGTTCGTCATTCTACCAAAATCCTCATAGAGAACACACTCATCCACGATGTGCTTCATATCCTCTATAGTCTAGACTCACAAAGGTGCTGATTTTGATCATCGGTGTGGTCTTAAAGCAGTGGTTCTCAACCTTTCCTCGGTTATG
>JAEMON010000002.1:21566045-21578269 GCA_030264115.1 Lygus lineolaris
CCCCCCCCCCCCCCTACCCCAACAAAAAAGTCGCTTGTGCCCCCCAGGTGAGAACCACTGTCATACAGATTAAGTCCATGACAAATTCCAAAGGTAGCTTTAGTTCATCCATTAACTTTTCATGAACGTCACAGTCGGAGGGAAAAAACTACCGATAAAATTGTCAACAAGAGATAACGCTGAATCTAAAGTGGTGAAGCTTGTGGGATGTGCCAAAAGTAAACATGAGTGAGGTGTGTTAGCGGTGATGGGGTTGCCAGAGTCAATGACTCGGCCTTACGTCAACCTGTTATCATCTCCCATAATAAGGGCTTTTTAAGGGCATTAATGCCATATCACGTGGACCGGGTCACGTTTCTTCTATAGAAGCCTAACAACAACACACTTGGTTTTCTGATGAGAAAATTGATTGCTGTTTGAAACTTATTAATTTTAATTTTCTTGTCATTTGTCATTTTGAATGTTTTATAAAACATCAACCCCCAGTGAGTAATTTTTTTCAGATGAAGCAATTTAGCTGCAAAATCTTAGCAGATCTCATACCTACATCTCATCTGTGTGCACTAATTTAGAGGAGAACAACGAGATCGTATCTGCAGTCAATGCGAATCAATCCTCATTACGTAGGTTGTAGGTGCTTCCTAAGTTTCAATCTCTGATATAATGCATAGGTACCTACCGCATTTCATGTTTTTGTACCAAACTGTTGAGCAAATATGCACCCATTAGGGAAATCCATAATCCATGTAGGCTTCCATGATAGGTTCAGCTACTCAGTTATACCAAGGCTCGCATGTATAACCACAACAAGCTAGCAAGTACCTAGGTATTATAATAACGAGTAAGTAGTGTGATAATTAGGTCATTCAACAAACAAGGTGGTTATATGAACAATTAAATGTATATTCGGAGTAAGGTGCGACTAAAGAAGCTGAAACGCTTGGAAAGTTCGATTGAAATTACAAACCAAGAAAGTACCTACTCAATGCCACCGGGAGGCCAAAAACATTGTGCAAGCGGAAGAAATTCAAAAATCGGTTGATGGTTACGATCACATCCTTCATCGTGACGTTGTTCGAATGATCACGTTCGTAAATAGGGGACTTTTCACATCAAATTCAGATTTGATTCAATCGAGCTAATAATATTTTTGTGACGAATTTAATTATACCGGAACGATTTTTGCGAGTGGAGCTGTTCGGATTTCATTAGTTGTCAAAATTGGAATGTAGGTAGTATTTATTACAAACATCGTAATTATTTCCCAACAATAGTTGAATGGTTTCCCAGTTGTCTGTCTAAGATATCCGTTGATGGTTATGATCATAATATTGTTCATTTAGATTGGCGGAATAACTTATCAAGGGTTGGTTGAACCGATTTTGATGCGGTGGTCTGTCTGTGTACTGCCCACCAGTAGGGCGGTGAGGTTCGCTACATTATATTACAAATTCAATAAAAATATTGAATAAAATATTATGAATTAAAAAATATGATTTATTATAATTCTAATTTATTACAACACCTTAGTTCCTTAATTTAATTACTCTTACAGTCATTTGTAATTTGATAATTCTATCACAAATTAAGAGTACAACCAGTTCTAAAAGTCTATGTAAAAATTGTAAAAAAGAGTACTTTACAGATTCTAGTACTAATTTATTCCAATTACGAAGGTTTACAAATTGTTTACAACCGCAGACGTCCATCAGACAGCGAAGCACTTCAAAATCACATACTTCCCTCAAGCACTTGAGACCAGCACCTTTCCACCAAACCGGTAATTAGCGGTCTAGAGTTTCGTTTTAAAAACCCCACTATTTACGCACAGCAAGAGCAAACACTCAGGCCTTGCGGTTTACTTGAAAAAAGTAGAAAAAAACCTTTCAGGATTGAGACGTTGAACGTTAATGATTCGACGACGCTTGTCCGAAGGAGAGGTTTTATTTTTTGCTGGGGACCCGCGAGGTTCCTAAAGGTACATAAATCAGCTGGGAGATGGTAATCGGCCCTGGTTAACGGTCAAAACTCACTTTAAATATCTTTCTTTCTTCGTGTATGTAAACGGAGGATCTCGTGTGTGGACAGTTTAATTTTAAGGTTCAACAAGACATAGTTTACTCACTTAAGCTGAGGTTTTGAATAGGTACCTACCCAAGTCATGGACAGGCATTGTATACATATGATTTTAAGGTTCATTCATATTACCTAAGCAAAACCTAGACTTCCAGCTTTGGAACAGACTGAACCCGTAGGAAAGTATGTAACTCTAATAGACCGAGACCTTCTGAGCTCAATATTAATTTATGCTTAATATATTAATATTATTTACCATTGTTACTGGAAGCCCTATGTACTCCGAATTCGATCTCATACGGTCAGCATTGTTTTAGTAGGTACCTATATAACTACATAATATGGCTTGTTATGGTGAACTGGCAACTCGTACGTACAAAATACAATAGCGCTACCGACTTATCCTGGTGCGCTATTCGACGATTTAGGGGTCGATGGAATAAGTCGCAAATCCATAAATAATAGCTTAAAATATCCTTTTAGGGATTGTACTAGGCATATTATGGACGTGATATTCCATGAAGACTACTATATATGTTGCACTTCAATAGGTACAGACAAATGAGTTTAAATACCATTTCAGGTCTCGCGCAGTAGGTTCTAAGCCACTCAGCGAAAACAGGAATAGTCAGAATGAGCAAACAGCTTATGTGGGTCATAAGTGTTCTTACGCACGGGCCAGAGCTCGAAAAAAGGGGCAGTTCTATTGTTTCAGAGTTTGGCAAAAGCAATTAAAACTGGACTCTCCTGGAAATTTCATGAATTTGATGAAAAAGATAAAATTTTACGCGTGAATCGCAAAAATTTAAATTATCACGTGATTCATTGGAAATAATACCAAGAAAAAACAAATTCTGTAAAATACCAGAAAATCACACAAGGTACCGAGTTAAATACATTTCCGTGTTTTGCACACATTTCAGGCGGATTTGCGCACGTTTCAGTGCACTCGAAAATGCAAGTGAGTACAATCTGAATCTGATAGAAAATCAGGGGTTTTTAGACCTGAGGTTCTAATCACAATAATAATCAAGTCTCAGCCGGAAATCACAGTTCTGATCAACAAACAAAAAAAGTTACCTAGTGTCATATTGTCAGCATTTTTTTAAATTGGGATTTGAGATAAATACGATCGTACATGAACATCTATGGGAAGTTACCTTTTGACATTGTTCGAAATCGCTTCCCAATGGAGAAAATCAAGTGTTACAAAATTCATAGGACACTCATCTCTAAAATGCTGAAAAAATTTTACATCATTGGAGCGGCATACGACATTCCGTATCAATGGACGTGTTCATTATGTACTTCAGCCCTGAATCGTGAAAACCAACAGCATACAATAGATTCGAAGAGTTCAAGGCAATTACAAGAGACGCTTAATGGAACAGCCGAAAACTTTACTGATGTTCCCAAGTACGTGTGTACAGGCAGGAGAGAAGCTTTTTAGGTAATGGCGTTGGATGTTATAGATGGGCAAGAAGACGCGGATGCAAGACAAAAGGCCCACCCCGGAAAGGGGTGAGAACATCCCTGAAGAAGAACACACAATTAGAAACCAGTCGATAAAGAAGAGGAAGAGGAGGAGAGTGGGATTAAAAGATGTCATAAACAAAAGAGTTTTAGTGCCTGTGACGAGAGAGAGAGAGGTGGGAGTTGAGAAGTCGAGGTTTTCTAAGGGTCAGCTAGTCCCATGCTAAAAAGCGTCTGAGAAGAATGGGAAGAGAATGCATTTGCCAGTATTTTTTAAAGGGAGAGAACACTCCAGGATTTGAAGTGTTGAAGTGCAGAAGAGGGGTTTTAGCAAAGCTCTGCTAATGGAACCCACTTCTACCAACCTCTGCCTCGCCATTATTTTTACAATCTTCACAAACCCTTCTGAGCTGTTTGATGAGGACTCATCAGTATACCTACTGCGTGTTAGTTGTCTGCGATGTCTTCTGCATGGGGGACATCTGGCGAGCAAGGGTGAGAGTTCCCCCTATGGTATAGCTAACAGCAGACACCCCTGTTTGGTTTTTGCCTCTGTTTGGTTTTAAATCATGTAGAAAGAACCCTTTCACCGTATCGAAGGCCGACCTAGGACAATAAAATGCTAATGGGAGTTTCCAGGAGGGTATGGTTGAGTGCTTAAGCCGGAAGCAATCGTTAAATATTTAACGTTCGGAAGGAATGTGGGAGGGGGACTTTTAAAACCTCGATCCAATCCGTTGCAACTTGCACTTCTGAGAGCGACATCATGCTAATTTTGCAATATCAAACCTGATATAAGTATAGCTATATACCTCTAGTATACCGTTTCCAGTATGCCAAATTGAAGCTAACTACGAAAGCTCCGAAGTAGGTTCGATTCGGAACATCATACCTACCCAGTTTACGCACAGTACATTACTTTCAGAAGGCTTTGGATAAGTATCAATCTCAACCCTATGTGGCCAAATTTGATTACTGTGAAATTATCTACCATACAACGGACCAGATTACGCATTGGCCCAACATAATAACTCATTTTGTAAACAAAATAAATTTACGATCTTCAAGGGATAATTCACGATCTTCCAGGGATAATTTACGATCTTCCACTAATCATTTTGTTATGTTTTGGAGACTATTGTATACTACCTTATTAATCCACACGACCTTAATCTGTAGGCGTGGACCTTAATCTACACCTACCATCAATATTAAGTTGAACTACCAAATCCGATGCTTTTCTATGAATTTTGGAATTCAGTAGATAAAAATACTTCAACACGAAAACAGGAGGTAGCATCTCAGTCACCTGAGCGAAAGTAAATGTTGGAAATCAGCATAGCGAGAGGTCATGGAGACTCACTGATCCGTAGACTTTCGCGGGAAAGGTCGAACCGGAAAGGCAGATTTTCAGGGAAATCAACGGCGGAAGCTAAGCCTGACCCGCTAAAGAAACTTTTGCCCTGATGAACCCTCCGACGCTATGTAGCCACCGTATCCTGCACAACTGGTCACCCAGGATTTACTTTTCCTAGTTCTTACATTAAGTAGAAGTACAGGTGAATTCTCTGGGAACACGTGACTGTCAGTGAAGATTTTATCAGAATAATCAGGAGAATATGAGAATAATTATTAAAACATTGGACATGCCCAATAGGTGAGGCTAAAATGAGATAAGTCCATATTATTTGGAAAACACGAGGCCAAAATAAAGTAAGTATCTACCACGATTTTACGGGTGTTCAATATTACAGTCTCGGCCGTACGATCGTACTTTACCGGGTAAAGGACACACATTGATGTATTGAGTAGAGGAAAGCTCCCCATCGAGTGAGGTCACAAATGATGTTAGGTATTGTACTTCAACATGATACTAGTACCTAGATGAAGCGACCTTTCTAAATTACATGAAAGTTTTAATTGTGCTGCAGAAAGAGGCATTGTACAAAAGTTCAATGGTTCCACCCTAAGCACCTCATAATAGAGGCCAAAATAGCTGTAAGTTATGAATGAATTTGTCGAGCGACCATGACTATCCACAATGGTATATCCCTACTAGGTATACCTTTCCGATTTAGGTATAGATTGACATAATAGTTTCAACTTCAACAAAACATTGATTGAATTGTATAGTGGATGCAAAGAAACAAAGAATGCAGTTTCGTGATAACGTTTATTCCCACCAAAACTGCATGCGAGGTCGGCTAGTATAATAGAAAGATGGGAATTCGGTCGAGCAGGAGGGCAGGACATTCCGATCGTTTCCTGTTTGCTCCAACAGGAAATTCCATTTTTCGACTGCAGGATGAGAATCTGAGAGCATCCTCCGGCCTTGCAGACCACAATCAACAATCATACAGAAAATACCAAGAAAGAAAAAAACTATGCATTGCAGCAGCACCACGATAGATAGTTAGTCTAGTACGCAAAAAGAGAGCATTATTATTATACCACAAATCTCAACTGATTAACAGTCTTGAAAACTGGGGACTAATGCTTACGACATCAATTCATAACTCAGGAAGGTTGCAACAGTAACAAAAATGGAGAATCCATTGATTGCAGTGAAATTCGTAAAAACTCACTTTAATGAACTCCAACAAACACTCCGGAACATATTTTGTCCAGTCCATTCGTTCGTGAGATCCTACGAAAGAAATAAAGAAAATCGAAAAGAAAAGAAAAGAAAGAAAGAAAATTGAAAGATCGAATTCGGAATAACTTAATTCTCAGGCAAACCAAGAAAATGTCGACCATGGACAGATAAGGCTAGAGAATCCTGGAGCAAATATACAAGGAACCAGTGAATAGAGCAGAGGAGTCGACTGCATTAATTTAGGAAGTGCTCAATAACTCTTAATAAGGCAGACACCTAAAATCAAAGAAACGAAATACCCGATCATCCGACCCAGGATTCGGTCCAAACGAAATAACGATTCTACTAGGTAATTTTGGTAGAAAACGTTCAGAGGAACCGGAATCGCAATATTTTATGGTTACAGGAAACGAAAAAAGTAAACATAAATAAATAGGCAGACCAAACCAAAACCCGTCCATTTTCCTCAACAAATACGAGGGAAGATAGAGCATTTGAAGGTAACTAGAGTAAAGGATTCGTCCAGTTGGTGTAATCTTATCCAAAGGGTAGTGAGTGAACAAAGGAGGTCTGTGAAGTACATGAGATCGAATTCCGTGACGTAAGGACCCTTCCAAGGGCTTTCGTATCTCGTTACCCACCTTTGGAAACGGCAAACGTCGATAACTAAAGAAATTCTCCAAGAACGTGTGTTAGTGCAAAATTAATACATATCAAATATAGCAAAATTAATAGATATCAATATTAATTGAATGACAACCCATTTTGTAGTGGGCCAACATTTAGTGAGAACGAGGGCTCTGTTCGTTGACTTTCATTGAATACTTGTGTTGTTATTTCTCACCAATATTCAATACACGATTTTTTTCTTATATAGAACGTGCGATAACACAACTGTGGTGGACACATTCCCGATTATTCCACGTGACCAAGTTTACTATAATTAGAAGTGCCTTTTCGGGCATTTCTAGAACTTGTCACGGGGTCTAACGACTCCACCACATCACTCAAGGTTCCAGGATCTGTAAACTGGTGACCCTGACGTGATATCGGTGAGTTGGCATGTGGTGCACACTTGCTCCTGACCCTTAGACCTAGTACTGCATCTGCCATGATCAGACAGTCGTAGGCTACGGGACACCAGGCTATGTTGACCATAGTCTCAGGAGTACAAGCAGAGGGTTCCTGTCCTCTTTGGTGAGCCACATACTTCCTCACTGGTACCCGTAAAAATCAGAGAATCCTGGGAAGGCGAGTCCTGTGGTGGACACATTCCCGATTATTCCACGTGACCAAGTTTAGTATAATTAGAAGTGCCTTTTCGGGCATTTCTAGAACTTGTCACGGGGTCTAGAAATTTCTTTAAGATTGTGCCCAAATAATTAATTATTGGTCACCTATAGGTAGACCTAAAAATACACAAAAGAGAAACTTTTGTACTGAGTTGACCTTGAAATAATAGCATGAAGTTGATTCATTTTGTTCATTTAGACTGACTCTTGTTATTATTATATAACCAGTGTTGAGATAATACTCATTATAATAATATTAGTCCTGCAAAACCCCCAAAAAATGCCATAGGTAGTTATTTGTGTAGTAGTGGTGGCTCGTTACCTAACCTCGAAATCATAACATAACGTATTCTTATGTGTAACATGCGCATGTATTATGCGTAACATTGCTACTTTTTTGTTTCTTTAGACTGGGGTTATTTGTGATGGTATTTTTTTTCGCACAAAGGGCATTGAAATGCAATGGGGACAAGTATTGCACTTCCTGACAAATAACAATAAATTAATACCAGAGAGTCGCTCAAATGAATACTGGTGGCAACTCAAAATTCCTCTTCTGAAATAGCTTGCCCAGAGTAGAACATTCGAAACTATTCAACATGATCGACCGACATTTGGAGAGAACAAATATTTTACACTGTTTTGATATTTAATATGGTTCAGTTCACTTCTTCGTGTTTTGTCGAAGGAACGAGAAAAAAGATCGGAGATGGGTATTACCTAAGGTTGGGCGAACACGAAATTCAATCTAATGGAAGTTTAATAGGGGGAGGTCCTAACCTCACACGTTGAGAGCCGTTCGAGTAGAGAAAAAAATCCAACTAAAATAAGATGAAATGAAATAATGGGAGTTTGATCACGTTCGTGAGAGCTTCATTTGATAGAAGACAGAGACACAAAATCTGCTGTTTGCATGATTTTAAACCGATAGAAAACCGATCTGTGTTTTGGGTTTCTCCATCGGCGAGTTGGATAAGTAGATTTTGAAACAATGGAACACCTGTAGCGTAGGTACCTAGATAGTGGAAGAACGATCTGAGCAAAGATAATGTAGGAGAAGAAAAATTGAGTTTATTTCAAAAAATATAAAAAATAACTGTGAAAAAAACGAGAAAAATCCATAGATTGATCAGGTAGACACTACAAATCTATTCTATTCTTGTGAATTGTAGGGTATGTATTCTAGTGGCTTTCTTTTGGGGAAATACATGGTACTGCGTACTGCCTGATTATTATGAAGTGGCAATAACTTATATGCAATCGTCATAAAAAAAATTTAAAAAATCGTCATAAGACCCGAACTATCTTATGTGAATCCTGGGCAAACCCTATTTATCAATTAGGTACTTTTCTTGTTCGTTGTTGATGAGTCCCTAACTTTTCCATTCCCATGTTCAACCAAAACGTTGGAACTGCACAAGTCTCTAGAATGCAATTTAGATACAAAGGCGAAAAATAACCGATATAATTAGAGTGTAACTACACAGGAATTACTTAATTATTGTGACTTTACCATTTAAAATAAATTTGTAATTACAATTATGGTGCCAACTCGACCGAAATCCGGTTGGATTCCTGCAATCAGTCTTTTGTGGAATTAAAATAACTTACGGTACACGCCAAGTAGTCGACAATTGAACATACCTGCAACCAAAAGAAAATCTCTCTTAGTATTATGCAATCAACTTAGTATACATGAATGGCTTGAGTTTATCAAATTAAAAACATAAATAAGGCATAAATATAACAATATAACGAACTACAATAATAATAGGATTGTACTTGTGTTAAATAGCGACATCTATTATAAATTATATCATTCAGGTTCTACCTAGTCGTAGTAGAATCATTTGGGCATTGAACACATAGGAAGATTTGTTTGCCGCCCGGTTGTCAGGCCTTCCACCTCTCGAAATCTTATAACCAGGACTAACAGTGGAAAATTCGAAAGAAAATAATAACTATAGGAAAACACCTACGCTGAAAATCTGCAGAATCTAATAATTTATAATATTTGAACTCAATATATGAACTTGGGATACCAGTGGCTTGTATTATAAAACTAGGAAGAATCTGCCCTTTACGTTTAGCCCAGGGCCAAGGAAATTCCGAGGCTTTGGCTCTCTCGGAGGGCACCCGGAATAGGGGACGCGATCGATCAGCCCTTCGGGAGAATGGGAGGAAGGATTTGCTAGACGAGAGACAAGGATATCCGACTTCCAAGTAAGGATATGAAATAAAGATGAGAATACTACACGTTAGCTGAGGTCACAGTGCGCTTTGTTAACTTGGATGAGTATTCCGGAAACGTATACCTAGACCTAGATTTTGAATGTACCTAATAATATCCGGGTGAGTTGCGGAATCAAATAGAACAGGATTTCTGTTTAGCTGACAGCACTTGTTTCAAAATTTACAGTGGAGTGAAAAAGAAGGTTACCCCCAAAAGTATACCAATCCCCTGAATCACACATAATCTGAAAGGGTCAAAATGGCTCTTATGAATTCCATTCCAATCGAATCAAAAACAGCCTTCGGTTAAGTGCGCACACGTGAAATCCTCGAAATCAATTTCTGACGATCTGTTGATCCGTTTATGCTGAATTGGGGGAAAAGTGGGGAACTGGTCTCCAGATGAACCCCTGAGAATTGCATAGTGGACCAGTCATCAAGCGCAAACGTGATATCCAACTACCATAACTTCCACAATGTTTATCCAATTTCGATTACATTTTCTAGGGAAGGATGAACGAATTTCATCGCAGTTGGATCAATAACTTTCATTTCAGGTTTATGTTCTGTTTATGGGTTTATTTTCTTCTCTACACGGAAAACCACGAGGTAGAAATAGTCGGCTGCGTAGTAGTTTTTAATGAGTATTGCCGAGATTAAAGACTTCCACACAACTTCCATTCTTTATACGACGTTTCAGTCCTAACTTGACCCATCCTCAGGTGAAACATGCACATCAGCAACCTGTATCTCCTCTTCCCGGTTGTCGATTGCATTTATGTTGATGTAGAGGTTGGGTCAAGTTAGACCTGAAACGTCGTGTAAAGAATAAAGAATGTGAGTTGTGTAGAAGTCTTTACTCTGGATGAATCCGACAAAACGCATCGAAAAACGGATAACATCATTAAAAATAATAATGATCGACGTGATGGATAATATTTTTTCATCGCTTAAAATCGAAATGAATCGCGCTTTTTCTTGAGAATCGATCTCAGTCATCAAGAGACAGGCCAGAGGTCAAAAACCAGGGGAAGAAACCTGGGATGAGGTCATGAGAGGGTATCCAAGGGGGGTGGGTAGTGTCGTGCCTGGGAGGGTGGGAAGTGTAGCGCCACGTGGGGCGCTCCTGCAGATCGCGGAATCGGACTGGTGGAAAGGCGCGGCCCCGATTTGGCCCGTTGGGTCGTTGGCCCCTGCCATCGATGTTTTCACTCGTCGGCCCACATTCGGAGGACAACCCCCCCACCAATCGGCCTTCTAACTATCCTACCTACACTACTACCTTTCAACACCTTCATGGCTTCACTTCAGGTCTGTTCAAAAGCACCAACCCAGAGCAGTAATTGAAAATACACAAAAACATTACTGCAATTTTCAAGTAAAGGCCATATATATCACATGAGAGCTGTTTCAACATTGTCTCTCATTTTCTTATTCCTGAACATGAAGTGGAAGAAGGGTGCTTTCTAGGGATTCCAATACAGCACAACTTTCACTACGCGCGTATTACGCGCAGTATTTTGGGGAAATGCTGTAATACGCTGTAATACAGCAAACGTTCTTGAAAATGGTGGAAAAAAAAAATTTCTCGTTATTCAACAATATAAAAAACTTCAATTTTGAAAATTATTATTGTAGATATATACCGACTTGAACTCTTTTTGTTGAAAATGTGAAAGTAGGAAGCATACGACTTTCTTCGGCTCCGGGATCATCCATAGCGAAACGTCAAAACAAAAATCACTCAATCAAAACATTGAACAAATTTACAAACCTGGCTCAACGACCAAGTACCTACCCATAATTGTTGGTGATTTTTCAAATTTTCCGTTTTCTCGACTTTTTTCGTGTTCACGACTGAAAAAGGAAAACTTTTAAAAATAACCAAAAATCATGGTTACTGTGTTGGTGACCTGGTATTGGTCTCATTCGACGCAGAACTCTCAGGTCTTTAACTTTTTTTTTTTAATGTAAAAATAATTTTGGGAGGTTCCAATGGTCAAAAACGTGAATTTTCTAGTTTCTTTATGTTTTCGCAGTTAATCCTCCATTTTAGGCATAGGAACAGGGGGTATATTCGGAATCAGCGCAAAATTTCCTATAAGTGTGGAGCGGAGCTTAGTTTTTGCCGGAAAATGACCATTTTGCCCCACTGTGCGACGGAGGGAGGAAAGGAAATGTGATTCACAGTCAGCGGTTTTGATTTACAAAACGAAGTGGCGCGTAACGCAGTAATGAAGGTGCGTATTACGCATGTGCAGGGGATTGAAAAAACCTGCTGTATTTGCTGTAATGCTGTAATACAGCAATGCTGTATTGGAATCCCTAGTGCTTTCCCTGCATTTTCCCAAGGTCAACGAGTTCTTCGATCTTGTTGAGTTTTTGAATAGGTATCGCTTTTTGAAGACGCTGGATACTCCACGCTAACGTTGCTTCAAAATTTCAGGGCGTAAACAAACTGTAATCTGCCAGAATATACTGTAGATATTTGGAGTGCAAATTTTGTTTTTCTTCTTCGACATTCACGTAGGTACCTACTGTTGTAGTTGGTACAA
>JAEMON010000002.1:21591773-21616553 GCA_030264115.1 Lygus lineolaris
TAATAAACCGTTGTGTAATAATTTGCAGCGTTTTTATATATTCATTGTCATTTTAGTTTATTATTTAGATGGACCTAGAAAGGCAATAAAAAACCGTTGGAATGGCGGTAGAAACAAATTTTGACAAGTTTGCACTTGATAAGCGTACCTAGAACCCGAATATCGAATTGAAAAAGGTCATATGTCCGCCGTGAAGTCTGTGAGACTAAATGGGTATGAATAGGTGCCATGTGAGGATTAGACGTGCATCGAAGCTTGCCCTTAGTGTCCGTCATCTCTTCGAAGGGAAAAATTAGGCAATTTAAAATACTTCCCCTTTGAAATCGAATGAGAGCGCTGCACCCACAAGCGTTGGACGAAAAACTAACGAAAACATGATTGTGAATCGCAAATTATCACACGGTTCTAAATAGTGGAAGAACAGTGATAGTGATCTTTGATGAAGAGCCATTGAAACTTCTTAATGATGGGAAATTAAATTACGATAGTGACTTTCTTTATATACCTATAATACATAGTAAAGACTGATCGTAATGCTTAATGCTAATCATAACTACTCGCTTAGAGGGGATTTTTTCTGATATCTCGCAAATGAAATAAAACATTATGTAACACCTAATTTCCGGGGGTTTCGGTTTCTTCATCGTAAAAAGTGACGAACATAATGAGATGGAAATGAAACGATGATCCAATTAATGTTGACAATCGCATTATGCTAATGACGTGCCCTCATAATAGAAGAACGTAAATTGGAACGAAGGGTGGGGGATGACGTAGGTATTTTCGTTTTGCCGCGTTGTGGGGAGGTAGAATCGATACCAGAGACAGTCCATGGGATTCTGAAGGGGTCATGGCTCTTATTCTTCAATAAAACGGAGGCTTATAAACTCATAGCATTTTAGTAACTACAAGTTACTAATGCTACTATACTAATGGTACAGTAGGTGTATTGATAAAGCGACTGTTAGGTAACTTTATTCGTTCGTAAATAGTTGGTGGTAATTTAACTAAATTTAGTAACTATTTACGTAATGTAGTCTCTCGTTGTAGTGGTCTTTTTATATAAATAAAGAAATATGATAAATAAGTGATCCGTTTGTTGTTCGTTGCTCTATCGTTCAGATCTGTTAAATTACCATTATTATTAGTGCAGTTCATAAATATTTATGTTAGGTAATCTGGTGGCTAGTCTTCAAACATTCCCATTATGTGGTACTATTTGCTCCAGATACAATCCGACCATTTTAGGGGAGATTTACCTAAAAGAATCGTGGACTCCCATAAAAAGAAATGTGACATGGAATCGGTAGAGTTGATGCCATTCGAGCCAACCCCTATTATGTCATGGGAGAGGCCAACATTGGACCATCAGAATAGGTTAACGCTTGATTTTATTTGACTATTGTTTGAATTACTCTGGTCGTGGGCTTTCCCTTTTAAGATGAAAGGTTACGTGGTAGGGACTACGTAGGTAAGCCTAGCCATATTATGACATTATGCCATGGGTGAGGTCTAAACCTGAGACTATCAGAAAAACTTGATATATTGTGGAAACAAGATTAGGTACTCGTACTCATATATGGATTATGAAAGATATACTACGAGCCTTATTATGACGAATGCATTATATGATCCGTAATGCTTATGTTATTAGTTGTCTACCAAATCTGACGCTCGGAGTTGTAGGTAAGTACACTAAACTACCAATTTATGCTACAAGAATGTATGTACCAAGCCATAAGAGAGAAAATTCCCTTGGGAGTGGTCTCAACCAGATGCCTCTCCTACATGGAACAGGTCCGCCTATAGTAGGTACCTGGGACCATTAGACAAGGTATGAATCCAGGAACTATCCACACTTTCTATAGATCAACGACTAACCCGTGGGTGGAAAAGTAAAGATAGTAGAGGTTACATGAATATTATGACACGTGAGAGGAGCACTAGTCATGTGTTTAGAGTACGGAGTGAATATTGTATGGGTCGTAGACCCGTGGAAAGGAAATCGAACCAGAGTCATGTCGGAAAATCAGGCCCCTCATCACTTGGGGACCTGTGACGGAATACCTACGTAGCAGTAGGTATGTACTAGGCATATCAGCTGATTGATTCAATTATTAGCAGTATTAAAAGATCATGGAATCACCCAACCATGGAAAAGTTACTTTTGTATAGAGGGTGTACCAAATAGTATTACCCAACAGAATTGTATGGATGGATCTATGGGATTATCTAGGATCATATGGACTCACCCATGAGAGGAAAAGCGACTGCAGGTGGAGGCCCCTTGAGAATTTGGAGGGCAGAGCCACTGTGGAGGGTGTAACAAATAGTATGGGAACTATTGGAGCCTATTTAACACCAGTTCCACCTTCCTATAGCAATCGTACAGTACTAGCCAGTAGGGAGTGACCAGAGAACATGGAAGAATCGAACTGCTCACGGATGAGGACTCACGCATTACACGAAGAAAAGAGACTCTGGGTAGACCATATCACTTGGGAGAGTCCTGGACTTTTGACGGAAATGCCTATTTTAGCAGGTTGATTAGTTGGTTGATCATTAATATACACAGATCCAGGACTCACCCACAGATGGAAAAATTACTCTGAAAAGTCTAGCTAACAGTTTAGCATTAGCCAGTGGGGAGAATGACCTCAAAATAGTACGGATGGTACTTTCTATGGGATTATCTATGTATCGTGGACTCACCCATGAGAGGAAAAGCGACTTCCGGTGGAGGCCCCTTGAGGATTGGGAGGGCCAGAGCCGCTGTAGAGGGTGCCGGGGCAGGGGATGGCGGCCGGCTCGTGGTACTCGGTCGTCAGAGTCCGCTCGTCGAGTTTCTGCTCCGAGTGGTGAGCCTTGGCGGCGGACTTGATGTCCATGAAGGAGACGGTCGCGCAGGCCCCAGCCCCTTCCTCCTCCTTCCCGCCGCCGCCGCTGCTCCGACCCAGCAGCTTGACGCTCTGCACTCGCCCATACCTGCAATCAACCAAACACGAGCGACCTCAGTAATACATGCCATACCTCAAAATGACACCTCAATTTGTGTGTTACATCTCAATCATGTGTGATGTATAATTCAAAACGTCTGCCAAGTTGGGTGGGCAGTATAGCTTCCCCAAGTTTGTAACATGGACTCATTTTTTTCGAAATTGGTTAAGGAGTTCCGGAGTTATGCAGATGACAATTCAAGTTTGCGCATGAATTGCAGTAGCAATTACTTATCAAAATTGTGACGAAATTGGTAGGCAATCCTTTTGTAGCCATCCCCCAAATTTTACCAGAGATTCAGGGTAAACAGGGAAAAATAACACGAAACAGAAGCACTTCAGGAAGACGAGAAAATAATATCAATATCACGATTAATATTCTACACTCGACCATATTTTTTACGTATTTCAGACACAGAATGTGATGAGAATCACTCGATACACTCTTATTTATCGGAAATTTTGCACTGATTCCGCATACTAATGTTTCTATTATGTAGGACGGTTATTTACTGTGCTATATATAATAATGCTCCACAATCCTCCATCATTACCTACTTATCTGAATTTTGGAAGATTAAATTCAAAATATTTTCCCTAAAAATGCACTTGACGTTGGCCTTCCAACTGCAATCATTTCTTTCCCTTTACCATTACTTCTACATTAGTTTCAGATTTCATATTGGATTTTTTTTTTTTTTTTTTGGTCCTGTGGGACTTTACGTCCCTCTGCCCAAAGTGCAATCATGCTTACATAGGTTTTTATTTTAAAAATTCAAAGACCTCGCACTCTGCGCGAGAGACGTAGAAAGTCGACAAACAAATCGAAACTTCAACATTTCAAAGTGCAGTACATTACAACAGTACAAAGTATTTTTGGGACATATTTATACTTTTCACGCCTCACATTTATGTACAGTAGAACCTGGAATAAATTCGTAACGCAACTTTTGAGACACCTTTATACTTTTAACCTCGCTTACGCTTATCGTAGTCTGTCGACTAAAAAAAAGGCTCCAAAATCGGTTCATTCATTTGAGCCATGCAGTACCTGAGTTTGAATACCCTTCGGTCTACCAGTGACTCGTCAACGGACGCCAATTGGAACTGAAAGGTACCTACCTACCTTGGCATTAACTGACCACACGTTATTATTGTCAATTACCGTCACGCAAACATGATGATTTGTACATTTCTTGGTAATGAAGGCAACATCCATTTTACAAGGCAATAACCAGGAAAACCTTAGTTTTTGTTGTTAGAATTAAACAAAGACGTAAATAAATTTATCGACGAATCTGAACGGTCAACTATATTGGGAAAAAACGTCAGCACTTACTGACCATGTTGTGGACAATTTATTGCATTTGAGTGATCCACTTGGATCTTCAGTGCTGAACGTCTTTGTCGGTTTAACTTTATCGAAGATCCAATATTATTCATGATAGAAAACCAACAGAAGTGGAATTGGTTTGACACAGAATTATAGAAACCGTGTGTATGCGTACCCAACAATCAAGGAATGAAAGCAATATTATGTTCTCAAATCGTCTAATTTCCCGAGTGAACAGTCTGACAGGAGACGAGGTCGTAAATCCTGAATAAGGGCCACACCGAGAGAAGTATCTAGGGGAGAATTGACGGAGGCCTTGGAGTTCGAATCCGCGGAAAATATAGAAAGGGGATCGTTAACCGTTGGAATGTGTTTACAATGGCAAACAGTTTCAAAATAGAGGCAGACCGCCAGAGCGTTGCGCAGGAGCTGATCCGTATTTGCTCTCTCTTCAAGAAGTCAGCTTCAGAAGGGGTGGGGCGCTGCTGGCCCCTTATTTCTAGGGCCTGAGGGCCGAGGTGGGAGCAATAGAAAATCAACGGCGAGGCCGAAGCTAACGAAGCGAGAAGGGGAAAAAAAAACAACCGAGAGCTAGAAAGAAATGAGCAGATACACTTCTGGAAAACGGGATGAATTCAGGCAATTGGCGTAAGGGGCGTTTGTGAAAACGATTAATTTACAACCAACGGAAACTGTGAATGCAGTCAGTTTTAAGGCAATCAAGGAGTGCGGCGCGGTTACGAATGCAAGAGGAGGTCAAGCCGACCGATGAGCCAGTTAACTCTTTCATAAAATTCAGCTTTATTCAGAAAATCTGGTAACGTTGGTCGGAATGTGCAACTCAACCACAAGTTAGAAACACAATTTTTAATTACCGAAAAGTGCAGACATACTTGCAATCCATTTCACAGGATCATTTTTGCTAATCTAAATTTCAATGTGAAGGTGTACGTAAAAATCCAGGTCAGAAAGGTAGCATCTTTTCGTCGCAGAAACATAGGTATCGCGTTTGACTGAGAATTCAAATCGCCTAGTGGCTAAAAAAGGTCTCTTAGGATTCGTTGTATGTTTACCAATTTTGTGGAGGATTGCCTGTTGAGTGGTATTTTTCATTTTTTTCCAAGGTTTATTCATACCAATAATATATCAACTAGTTGGGTACCTACATCTGATAATATAGGCAACCTTTAGCTATTTAGATTACATATTTTAAGGATATTTAATCATGGAGAAGGTCCATTAACAAGCACCACACTAGAACTGCAAGTCGAAATCATCATTCCCAGTCCAAGAGCTTGGTCCTCTTCAGTGGTCGAATTACAAAGAGTTGTCAAGAAGCTGCTGGCTTCCAGATTATTTGTATGAATTTGTGGATGATGATTTGTTCCATACCGAATTTCTCCATCACATGTCTGACCCTCTCCAGCCTAGAGTCCTTGTCCTTGTGGGGGTCAAATGCACAACGGAGCATTCACTATACTACCGTACAAAGGGAAAAAGCAGTTTCTCCAGCTAAGCAGTTTTGAAAAATCGAGGTTTTGCGTTTTGCACCATTAAAATCTCAATTTGGGTCGAAAATATGAATTTTGTTTCTGCGGAAAGAAACCATATTTTCGACCCAGATTGAGATGTTTATGGTACAAAACGCAAAACCTCAATTTCCCAAAAACTGCTTTTCTCCTTTACATGGCAGTACACTCCTTAGCACTATGTTCTGGATCGTTTGTATCATTATTTCCATATTAGTTTTAGCGAATTTTCGGAGAAAAATGAAGCTATTATTTGTGGTGCAGGCTCATAGCCACACATAAAATGTATTATGTCCAAATGGCCATCAGCCCTGCTCTGAATAGCAGCACTGTTGTACATGTACACTAGAGCTGCGAACACCGGCCCCAGTACAGCTTCCTGTACTTGATTGCCAGCTCTTTTTTTCAAGTGCTCTTTCCGTTTCAGCTTCAAACCCAGATATTTAGCTGAATTAGCATACGGGATTATGCTCTGATTTGAGACTAGCGATCTTATGTTATCTTTGTGTAAGTAAAGTTCACATGTGTGTGGCCTTGGTTTCGTTCATTTTGAGCCTCCATTTCTTTGTGAATCTATCTTCCACCGAGTCCGCAACAGCTGAGTGGTATGAATTCTCTCCTACAAATGGCAAAATCTTCTACAGCAAGTAAATTCGTAACGGGTGTCCTAATTTATTTGTTATGATGTTTCAGAATGTTCTTCAAATTTCTGTTTCTTTATGGTCACTCAATATGCCTAACTACTCGTTGATGCAAAAAATGAGCAATGTTGGTGGGCTACTCTTGAAAGTATATTCGTAGGTATCGAAATTAGGTATAAATTATAGGTTCTCACCGGTCTATCTACTGATGTGCCTGCATGTAACCAAGTTGCCTATCACACAGATCTCCAAGGAAGCCACAGAGCTAATAGGCAGAAAATAAGCAAGAAAACCTTCGGTAGCTATGATCCCACAAAATTTGCAGTTCCAGACCTGCTCTTGTAAAGTTGAACGTTCTTCTTCCAAACCCGCGCTAAGCGTAAATCGTGCATGAAAACAAACCCGTTTAAAGCGATTCAATTAGAGGGCAAAAGAGATTTTTTCACTGCTGAGAGATAATTTTAGATTTCCAGGGCGAACATGTATTTCCGCAACGTCCGGAAGGGTTACCATTCCCCCACCACAGCGAACCACTTACGACCTTTTGACCTTGTCACAGTCAGTTATTGATCGAAAACGAAGTGTAAATTTGAATGTTATAGGGAAGGTGGATTGACCAACACTTCACCTAATGTATTATACACTATGGTGTTGTATATGTGTAAGCGTGAACCAAATGCACCACTTCTTTTCACGTTTGTCTACCGCCCGAGTAGTATGTTCTTCATTGTATAATTGCCAAAACATTTGATTTAGCATGAATACTTAACTACGAGTTTCCGTTTTTTTTTTTGCAGAAAATTTCGGATTTATCAATTACCTACCTTAAACAAACCTGATTTTCTTAGCTAGTGTAACAATTTGGATCTTCACTTTCAGACTCGAACTTCACACTGCTTACTGCAGATAGATGGAACGATCAAATTTTCCCATATAACGAACGATTCCATAATGAAGCACATACTCTGCCTCATCACAACATTGACAACCGTTAGCGTGGCAATCTTTTGATGTAAATTATTGTATTATGTTTATTCTTTCTCGAGTTTTCCAAATTCGTTAGGGCAAACGTTCTTGCAAAGCTTCGTGAGTATTTAATAGGTACGTGTAGGTGTAATAAGCCTTGAAAAACGATATTCAGGCCAGACACCTCCTGATGAGTAAGCCTGATATGGGAATGAGAAAGATGATGAGCCATTTCATTTGTCATTGACAGTAATTCCATCTGACATTTGGGCTTCCTACGCGCAACTGAGGGAGGGACCCGCCCGAATTCCTTTGATGGTTAATTCCTCTAAAAATCCTTTTGTTCTCCACATCATTATGGCCCTCTTAGTTCTAATACAGCATACAGTCGGACTAATATTACAATGGAATAAGGGCTCTCTGGTGCCTTGCAAACTCGGAAGCAAAACATGAGTTGAGTAAATAGGTTATATACAACCAATAGATGGGTAGATGATCAAAGGACATCACATAGCCGTCATCCAGCTTAATTTACATGAAAGGAGAAAGAAAAATCTGAATGCGACAGTATTAGAAGTACCTACTTCAACATCAAATACACCTAACTTTGTATGTAGGTACACAAAAATCAAAAGTAGGTAGATAAACATGAGGGCTTGGACTGAAGAAAGAGACAAATTTACATACCTGCACCTGCAACTAACATCAACATCATATATTTGGTAAGAATCACAGGATGAATTTCATCGGTGGGATCGAGTATTTTGTTACCAGGCAGATTATATATATTGACGTAGGTACCGACACAGCTGATAATTAGCTAACTTCCAAGCACACCACATCAATTTAACTTGTAAAGCTACTGAGTAGAATTTTACTTTTATAGTACTGGGCTTACTTTGACAGCTTCAGCATAATCAAGAACAACACCGGGCATATCACCATTCCTCTTACAAACCTCAAACAACCATTCTTCATCGGGATCGTGCACCAGAACGAACATATCTCTTGTTCTGGCCACACGACTTGGCTTTACTCCGGATATTTCCAGCGACAACTTTTCAAAGGGCACAGCCACCCATAGCTTCCTGGAGTCGCTTGCAAGCCCTCCCGCGGAGCCTGATTTACGCTTTGCCGTTCGGGAAATAAATCCCGATTTTAAAACGACATTAATCTCTCAAGCCCTGGCAACACATCTGGAGCGGTGGAGAGATACATTGGAATTGTTGTCTATGAGACGGCGTGTGGTTTTGTGACTCCAAGCCACCCCGTTTCAGCTCAGTTCAAGGTCTAGCATTGTTGGCGAGACTCACGATCTCGAATTTTTCACGCTAGATGAATGTTTTCCTACCGTTCTTCTAGTACTCTCTGGGATTCCTCCGAGGTTGTTTATAACTAATGGATACCCTTAACACTACTAGAAAACAATTCAGACCACCGATTTCCATATTGAAGCCAATTCAAAAAATCTACTTATTCGAGTATTTTCATCATCATTTTTATTTTAAAGAACATAATTGAGATGAGGTGGTACCTCTATCGCTATGGCACCAGACATGTGTAGATATTTAGTTAGAAAATCAGAAAGATCGAAGGAGTCACCGGGTCTGAGTCTCATGTAATCCAACCGAGACGAAACCCTAAAGCTGAATAGATCTAGCATGAGAACCCCCCCTTACATTGCCGAGCACAGTAGGCAGAACTGCTTAGAGAAGAAGAGAAGGTACTCCAAGCACTCCTCGTGTCTTCCATCCGTACAAGAAGTGAATCGTGGATTCTCATAATAAACCATAATATAAATGGATGTTCCCCTAAATGTGGACGTCACATAATACCTAACTTTAAAAACCATATATATTTTTTAGCTTAGCCCATCAAGATAGTTTACTCTACTAAACGAGTATTTAGAACAGTGCGTAGAGTTCAGAGATCAATGGTACAAGACTCATCTTTGTCACAAAGCCCCCAAAATCCCAAAATAAATTTGGTTCCGTATCCGTCTGTCTGTCCGCATTTACTTGTTACAGCCATTATCTTCCAGAATTTTCCTCCGATATTCTTAAATTTTCAGGTATTATGAGAGTAGGGCCCCATGAGGTCCCATATGAATTTCATCATGATTGAATCAACGATACGTTCTGCCCATGCGTCAACATAGTGGTTGCCACAAAAATTCGCTCTGTATATACCCGAGGCCTAACCCCTATGGAGGATGGATACTAAATAGTGACTGTAGATACACACCCTCCATCGAGACAGACAAGAAAGAGCTATTCGGCAGGTGCTCTAACGCAGGTTACAACAAATTAAAGGTGTTTGAGTAAAAGGTAAAGATTAAAAGTACTTAATACCCATCAGGGCTATCTACTTTCAGAATAATGCAATCAAGGTGTGACTTAAAATTCAATAAATAAACATGTACCTACCTAAACTGCTACGCTGATCAAATAACCAATAGCTGTTTTTGCATGAACCAGTAGGCAATGCTGAGGAAGTCGATTTGTTACAGAGTCGAATGAGGTATGCGCATGATAATTTGTCGGTTAAAGATTGTCAAAAAGGTCTTATAGGAAGGGAGTATCGAATGCCCGAAAGTGTGCCATGTCTGAATACAGGTAGGTACTGAATACAGGTTTTGATATTGCGATGCAGTCGTAAAGGTGGATACCGGATACCTCACCTCTTTCCATCTAATCGTGGACTAAGACTTAGATTGAGTTGTAAGGTGTTTTTTTGTAAGGTAGTACAGTAAACATGAGATTCTCAACTCACGGACTCATGAAAATTCGAGATGGTGGAAATGATTGAAAGAAACAGACCTCATTATCAATGCTGTCCAGTTAAGTGGGCATTCTCATAAAAAAGACGTGGTTTTCAGCAATTCGTTACGGCTATAGCATAAAAAGGAAAAATCCAATCAATTAGTACGGCTACCACAGAATCTGGTAAGAAAATGGTCGATGTTAATGCCAGTAGAATACTCTCAATCCAGTACGTTTATATCATGTAGGATTAGGCAGATAAAGGCCAGAATCTCATGGACTTATCACTGAGTGAAAAGTTAAAGCCCTCGGAGAAAGAAAATCATGAATCCGCTGTAATAATGCACTGTTAAGGTGATTTTCGGTCCTTCCAGCACATTTTGGGGAACTTAGTAAATAGTGGTGACAAGGGACTTCAGTTTCAAGGGGCGGGACCCAGAGAAATCACGTAAAAGCAATAATTTCCCAGAGTTCCATCTCAGATTCCAGTTATTCATCTCCATTGTTGCAGAGAAAGTTTAAATGGATTTTCGTGGGCGAAGCGTTTTCAGGTAAAACGAACGAGATATAGACATTGCGCTATTCAGGCCTTGGGAAGTCCCTGGCAGGGAGGAGCGGCAACGTCGCGCATGGGCTGAAAGATTGGGGGGACCGGTAGAGGGGAAGAGAGGGGTACGGCTGGTGGTGGGGCCAAAAGTCCAGGGGTGGGGGTTAGTGCATTAAAACACAAAAACCCCTTGGCAGAGGTTGAATGGAAACTGGAGGGGGTAAAGAGGGGAAGGAGATTTTTTTTTTATGGCCGACCCCTTCCACAGCGCAGGATCCACAGATGCAAATAGAGCGGCGGCCATCTTGGATCGCCTCCTACCACAGCCTCCACGACTGCGCTGATCGCCGCATCCCCTCTATGCCGATGTCGTCCCCACCCTGGATATCCTGGCCCTTCGAACGATCGAGCCCCAACCATTCGTTTAGCAGTGGTCCTCATGTTCATAACCCAACCGCAGTTTCTGTTCGAGCCACAGTGCCCTGCCCAGTTGACACCAAATCCCCGGGGAGTGGTCCTGACACAAAATTGTGTTGCGTGCTTTCTTGTTTTTTACTCTATTTTCTCTTTTCAGATCAAATAAAAATCGCAATTACCAACCTGTGTAATTTTAATGCGTTTTACATAACCTGCGAGGTTGTTATCAATCGATGCTGCCACCTGGATGAAGCGAAGATACTCACTCTACAGCTCAACAAATTCTCAGCTCAAAACCAAATTTATCAATGCAATAATATCGCAACTAAATAGTAGAAATATAAGAATCTAGTTGATAATTTAATAGTAGGTATCTATGGGTTGAGCCACTACGCTCGCCTTGAAGAACAATACCTACCCAGGGATTTCATGGCCTGAGCGAATAGGACCAACGTAAGTATGCTTAATTGATAATTTCGTACTATACGGGAGATTGCAGTTAATAATAAGCGTAATGGAAGGAAAAGCTTTTAGGTTGAATTTAGACCGTCGTTGCCGTTATTGATTTTTGGTGCAACGAACGGATACAAATAGGGCAAGCATCCCCTTATGAAAAAAAAATCTTATTTCTAGTTGGAGGAATATTCGTAACAATATATATCTTATTCACAAGAGTATTCATTACCATTTTCAAAAATCCCGTGGTATAAAACAAATCCGATGTCTCCCGAATAGAAGAACGAGGATACCCGAGGTTGATAAGGAGGGGAAATCCCCCCTTTTAAAGCACGGGGGGAGGGGGGGGGGGGGGGGGGGGGGGGGGGGTGCCGGAGCAAGGAGGGGAGTGTACTCTTGACAGGGTTCAAGGCGGCGTTGCCAGATGTTGCTGGGTGGATCTGGCAACACGGCAAGTGGATTGTGAGTCAGAGAAATATACGTGACCGGCTCACACAACCTGAGTATGGAGTGTAACGGGCAGACTGCTGACTTTCTACTTCTGGATTTTAAACTTCATTTTCACTTCCGATGCATCATCATTTCTGGGGTTTTGTGATCCATATTATAGGAGGTACGATCAAAATGTGCTCAATAGCCGACAATAATTACTTATTTTTATTTATCTTGAGAATTTAAACAAAAAAAACTGAAAATTTAAACCATAAAAACTGCAGATATTGGTCCAAAATTCAAATCATGGCCCACCAGTCAATTGAACATTCATAAATAGGTATGTAGTAGATTATTTATGTTTGGTAAGTCTGCTAATTTTCGTCTTCGGACATCTAACTAACAAATACTGGGCTACTTAGAATTTCATTAACTCTAACGCAGTGGGGAGGAGAAGGGAACGTGTTGTTCGTCAGTTTGGATAAACATGATGATGATAAACATGATTTTTGTTCAAGCTCAGAGAAAGAAGCCAAGTGCCCCCACTTGAACCTGAGAGGGATTTTTACGAATGTGGTCGTCGGAATTTTGTCTAGTTTTTGCCATCATGTAATGACCGGATATCGGAATTATCCTTGTTATCATTAAATCTAAAGGGTTAGTTCCGCTAGTGATAAGAATGCAATCGTTAACCCACCTTGCTGGAGAATCCGTTCTTGACTAGCAAGCAAGCCAGATAATGTCTTCACCTCAAAAGCGCTCTCCACCAGTATTCGACTTGCTAGTTACGACGGATTCTCCATAAGGACTTTATCCTGTGCAACGCCCGGGGTAATCGGGCAGTTCTGTATATAATGAAACTTCACTTAATCTATGCAACCATGGTAATTCAAGTTCATATTAACCATTAAACCTGGTTCAAAAACTATAACACGAGTGTGAATTGTCATCCTCACAATCTAAGGTCTGTTCCAAATGAAAATGTGCAAGTTGAACAATGTAGGTACGTTTATTTTCAAATAGATAAGGGTCAGTTTCAAGGTCAAAGTGTGCGGATTGAACAGATAAGACATTATGTTCGAATTGTAAATTTCAGTTGGAACGCGGAAAAATGAGCAGTCCGCTAACGCGAAAACTTTTTCGGAGTGTGAAAACCTCGAGCTCGAAAAAGGCATGGAAAGAAAGTTTTCAGAAGGTTTCCCTGGGATCATTTTTACACAGGTTCACACATCCTCCTTCGCTTGGGCGAAAATGTGCGTTTATGCTCAATCTGCAGTCAGTTGGAACAGAATTCAAGTTCTTATCAGTTGATCACAAAAGCACACAAAAAACCGTATGGAACAGACAATTTTTGAGCATAAACGTACATTGTGCGCAGAGGGTTCTGCGCAGTCAAAATGTGGTGCGTTTATGATCGAACTGCACAGTCAGTTGGAATAGACCACTAGTCTTACTTCTACTTCCAGTCAATCAGACGGAAAGTTTGGGCAGTAAAAATCGTTGTGTTGTAAGTGGTTCTTGAAGATGGCCCAGTCGTCTTTGAGGACAAACACAGCATGTATGCTACGCATCCAAAGATACGAGTATATACATCTAGATACCATGACATAGTCGTAATATAGAAGTTGGAAAACGAAAATGTACAAGTGATCGCGATACAACTTAGCACCGAGATTAATGTACCAAAAAGCCATATCCTGATGTCCCTGCAACAGTTTCGAATTTAGAAGAGCCTGCAAAAAATAATTGAAATTTTCATCCGCAACTGCAGGTTGAACTGATCGATCCACTATGTTGCAATGAGTGTGGAAGTAACTAATAAACAACCTTCCGATTAGTACATTTATTTCCGATTTATTTCGCCTTGTTATGCCTCTTCAGGGGATACAGTATAATAATTTCGGATAATTTTACAAATAATTCGTATTTTTATTTAATAATAATTCAAACAGCTCTTTCTTCGTTCATCCTTTTCTATGACCTTCGACTATGGTATATCGAATTGACTTGAATCTGAGGACTCTCAAATAGAACGCTGTTGGTATAAGAAAGGGTATACAATCATGGCAAAATTAGACATTTAACATTTCAAGGAATACGTAATCGTGACCTAGTAAACCCACGAGTATCCACGCACTAGACTGAATCGAAAGGCTTCCCAAATAAACTTTAATTGGAACAGGTGTGGATACAATAATGGCAAGTTATCATTTCAAGGTCTAGGTGGATATGTGAGCAGAGGACCCATGAATAACACCAGCAATTTGATATAATGAGATGAACATGGCCGTGTAATCCAAACAATAGCTGTACTTGATTACACCCATAAACGTTTCCATTTCAAAGCTTTGCTAGCGGCAGGGAATTTCAAGCGCACTAAGGGAGATTTTTGACGTTTGTGCGTTTGTTCGAAGCCAGCGGATTGAAAAGGTCACCTCCAGACTGGCTCGAGGAACTTGGTGGAAATAATTCGACGTTCGTGCTGGGGGCGCAAGCATGACTGGTCACAGAACAGGACTATACTCTGCATTACAACCCTCTTATTTTCAAGATGCTTGTATAGGCTCTAGAATCCAAGTTCGTTGTCATCTCCTAGAAGGTCTAGAAAGAGGTCACAAAATCTAATAGGTGGGAGTCTCAGGCTAGAGAATGTGTTCAAGCAAGTAGTTCGGGGTCTCTGGCTTGATAAATTGAGCTGGTCGAGGATCGAGGTAATTAAGATTTTCAAAATATTGTTACTTGCTATACCAGCAGTTTTACATGTAACACCTACCTACTTGAGACCTCGGGCCAAAGTATAAACCGAATGTTACGAGGAAATAATTCAGTTAGTTATTGATTTCTAACAGACTGAATTCGACCTGACAACTCGACCACACTCGAACTGACACTTTTGACCACCAGAAAAAATAGGATTTTTTCTCGTAAACTATATTTGATTCACACATGGGAAATGTGGGAAAACATGGTTTTTCCTATCTTAATATTGCAATAGTTTAAATTATTCTCAACGTAAAAGTGGGAACAAAATTGTGGGCTAATGATACATTAGAATGAAGAAAGCAAAGCTTTTGCAATTGGTCTACAAATTTATTGTATTTGACACATTTAGGTCTCTACACAATATCCTACCTTCTTCAAATAGAGTTTTATTAAATTTGATCTTTCATTCTTTTACCTTTTATCCTTCAAATAGAGTTTTATTCAATTTTATCTTTCAAATAGAGTTTTATTTAAAAATCCAAAATATCGATATTTAATATCGGAAGAGAGGATGAGTTCGAAGTATAGCAATTTTGGAGGGTTCTCAGACGTTAATTTCATTTTCAATTGGTAAAATTAGGTTATAATTTATAAATAGCCTAACTTTTACAGAAAGTGGTTGGTTCTTTGCTCATCAAGTCATATATTGCCTTTACTCATGATTGTCTGAGTAGATTGACGAATAGATGAAACATAATATTTTTGAAAATTAATCAGCAGCCAACATTGGTAAGACCACACAGGAAAGATAAGGTAAAGGTGTCTTACCTAAGGTTCCTGAATGGATTTCCAACCCCCCATCCCTTCGAACCATGACTGTTCCTGACTAGTGACGACCAGGTACCTTCTTCGCTTCCTCTTGATTGTAGAGTATGTGTACCTAAGTATCGTAATTAATAGGATTGAAGTTTGTATATTTATTTTCTGAGTTGAGAAATGTGCAGGTTGGAGCAGATCAATTGGTTTCTACTCTCAGTATTTTCGTTTAGCGACGCCCCAAACCAAGCTAATGGAATCACCTCATTGTAGGGGATATTTAGGTGTGATTCTCCTACTAGATAATATTCTATATTACGTTCTAGGTTATTATTACCAAATTGAAATAGGTTCTAGCCTCTCGCTTATTTGACAAAACCCTCAAGATCTCCAGCAGCTGTTCTTCTACAAGACACGACCTTGATAGTCGTTTGAAAACAGCTCTCATGCCTTCATCTTTCTTATACACATTCTCTTAGAGTTCTTTTTGCGCGCTTGAAAAATCGCCATCCTATTTTTAACCCGTACGCCCAGAAGGCTTCGAAAATGCCGTTTGATGATGATAAATTCACCGGAGCGACCTGACCTTTCCCTTACTTAGACTCGTTAGGGGCGCCTTTAACTCAGTTGAACGCTGCTAACTGGATGTAACAATGTCGTAGCCCCAAGGCTCTTGTTAACTTTGAATTAAGGCAACATTATTACAATTAGTAGCATCGATAGGTATCGAATGTCAATTACAATGAAACGTAGACTACATCGCAATTGGCCGTGCCATGGTTTATCCGAAGTAAGAAGGAGGCCAAAATTCATGGAGAACGATACCTACTCATCGCGTACCTAAGTTAGGCAACGTGGAAAATTTGAATATTCGGGAAATATCAAGTCATATTACGATAAATTCAAAATACGATTAGTCGATATTATAGGTTACTGCAGACACAAGAGCCACAATTGAATGTCACATTTAGGATCTGGTTTATAACACGAATTCTACTAGCATTAACAATTCAAAAGCATAAAATTGGCATAGAGTTTTTCAACTTTCACCTAGATTTCAACAGCTGGATCTAATTTGAATTTCAACAAGAGTAGAAAGTAGGTACTACCCACCTGAGCAGAGTTAGTTCCATGCAATAATATCTCCAAGCTATAATTTTTAGAATGTTTTGAAGGTCAAACGGGTGCATTCAGAGGCTTGAGGAGTTGTTTGGGTCACAATCTTGACCGTGAGCACTCTCCAATACCTCATCATGACATAAATCGGAGTGATCGGTGGGTGGGTGAAACCATGCTTAAATTGAATTCCTTCAACCAAGTTCACACATACTAGTGATTCCACTACCAGCTTGTTGTTTTCAGATTGAAATGCAAGTGATCGTATATTATACTTCAGTTGCAAAAGTGTCTTTCCTACGCTGTAGACAAAAGGCAAGGGAAGTAATCCCAGCATTTTAAATTCTCTCCTACCACAGGGTACCTAATTCGAGAGATTTGCTAGACTTTTATACCGGCAGAACGGGAAGGAAGGTCGCACAGAAACAAACGATGTCTCGTTTATCAGCCCTGGAGGTCAACTCCAAGCAAGAAAACGGAGGTCGAAAAAATAGCTACGAGAGAAAAAATCGTAAAACGTGCTGGTAGTGGGGGAAATTTCCTGTAATAATTTAACCTGTTTTTTGTTCCTTTCTAAGGGATGCGACTAGGGGATTTTTTAAAGTCTTCTGGCAACATTTTCGGGAATTGCTTTTCGAGGGAGAAAGGGTGTTGGGGACTCAGGAAACGGAAAGAGGTGGAGCTGGGAGTGTTTTTTAAATCCCTTCTCCTCCCACCATCCAGAAGAAACAAAAGAACCCACCCATGCCTACTTTGTGTTGATGAATAGTTGGGAGGGAAACCCTTTCGGTGCGATTTTATGTAACCGAGGGGTTTGATAAGCAATACAAATAAACCTGAGAATAATACACTGGAGGGTGCGAACTATTCCGGCCGTATAAGAAGTGTCTATTCAACTGATTGATCGTTCAATTCAGAGTAAAAAGAGTGTTGAATCCCAGTAATGATTCATCGACTATTTCCGGAAGTAATAGTGATAAAGTGCTGCAGGAAATTACGTAACGGTTCCATTAACTGTTATCCAGAATGAATCAGGAATAATCAAGAGTCCCATTTCACAGAAAATACCTGAAGTATAGGTAGGGGTGGAAACATTGCTGTACAAACTTAATGCAAGAGGTTGGGTAAAGCAAACATATCCACTTCTTGCAAGAGGTTGGGTAAAGCAAAAATATCCTACTGCAAAATTGCCAAATGCTTCTTCCCATCGTATAGGGTACCCCATTAGCGGTAGAAAAAGCAACGAAGACCCCCCCCCGAAAAGAGGACCTTGCCCTCGGGGGTAGTTTGCATAACGATCATCCTGTATTGATTTATACTTTCCACCCTTTTTGGACGGGGTCATAGGGAAGATAAATCGTTCCTCTCCTGAAGAGGAATCGGGAGAGATATTATGAAAATGCCCTACTTTCCAAGATGCTCTTTTCCGGCTGAATGACCATTATTTATAGTGGGAAAAGGGGAATTCTGTGCCTCAGCCTTCTAGTATATGGGTGTAATTTTTGCTGAGAATAGGTTAGGAGATAATAACGCTACAAATTTGTTGGAAGTATCAATAATGGAAGGGAGATTAACCCTAGAGTAGTAGACTTCCCTGACAGATAGTTATTAGTAGACGACGTAAAAGTAACGTATGAAATAGAAAAAATCGTTTTACACACAAAAACGTGATAAAGTTGATTCATCCAAACAAAACATGAACATAAATTCATTCTTAGTATTTCAACATTTCAGGTAGCTTCTATACTAGTTTTGGTGGTCAAAAACTTTGATTTTTTTTTAGTTAAATCACATGAATGTTATCTTATCACAAACAAAACTTAATTTTTACTCCTGAAGATATATTTTCAATGATAAAATATATGTTCTGAAGTAAACAGACGTGAATTCTCCCCACTTCCTTCTTGAAACAATGGAGATACATATATTTCAATCATCACGAAACGAAGATAAACATAAGGATAGAATAAGGGAAAAAACGAATGCGCCAATCTCTAATATTTTGAAAATGAAAGACAATTTGAGAAAAAACGGAATTATCAGTATTCAATCTGTTGAAATGAAGAGTGAGTGAGGAATAAAGTAGTGTTTCATGTATATTTCATGATACACGAGCAGTTTTAATACGTATCAAAAAAAGAAAGAAAACATGACAGACCATGGCACATCGGCCCATGAAAAGTAGCTGAACAATGCTCATGTGGAGTAGACATTGAGTCTGAAACAGTAGACGTCTCGCAAAAATTGCGGGTTTGGGCAAATCGAGACCCTTCTGGGAAGAAGTGGGGGGAACGACATGACACCACCGAGATCACATTACTGATAGGTATAGTTATCACTGCAGAAGACCCAGGTAGGTAGGAAAAGAGGGGTGTGGATAGGGGTCTCTTATCTCCCCTCCACACGTAATTTTTACGTAGTCTATCACTCTAGGGTAATAGAAAATGTACGTAGGTACTCAAATTGAATTATAGATACATTGTAGATAGAAGTCACAATTGGGAATTTCCCATTCATAATGGGATTTTTCAAACTGAGATTCCAGTGTTTGTTGATTATTTCTGAATGGAGTGTGAAAATGGTTATTTTTTGTTTATCATTTTTAAAAATGGACCTTTGGAATCAAGCAAGAAATTCTTTTTTTTTAATGTTTTACGTTTCAAGATAACGCCCTAGCTCGAAAACTTTAAATCATTTTTTCCATCGATTTCAAATAGAACCCAATTTTTGGCGTCGAACGAGATTTACCTGTAGGGACTCCCTGTGAACGGAAAAAGAGCAGATACACAAGTGTGAATCGCAAATTTTCTCAAGAAAGTAAACCAACTCTTTTTTCGTTTTCAACTAATTGAGTTTCTTGTTTACTTGTATAAGCTTCCTTAGTTACCTACTGAATTTAGTTATGAATTACGTACAACTCTCGGATGATAATAATAAATTATTTACTGGTAGCTCCTCGGTGTACAAAAGAAATAATTATTGTTATAATTACTAATTGGAGGATATAATATATATGCCATTGGGATCTCTGGGTGATCTATTTGGAAAATAATAAACCGTTGTGTAATATTTGCAGCGTTTTTATTGTTCAAAATTATAGATCGTAGTGGGAGCTTTCCCAAATGGTGCAATGTGAACGGTATATTCTATGAAATTACTAATTATGACTCACTAACCTCCCTCCCGCGAGAAGGGGTTCCTCAACAACCAAATAATGACGTCACGCGCCACTTCCCAGCTATTTTCAAGGAAAGGAGGAGTTTTGGGCTGAAAATTGGCACATGGGGTTTTTCGAGAGCGCTATTCCTGAATTTTGGGTCAAGAATGATAATTTCCAACCTGTGCATATATATACTCTACATACTGACTGTAAGCTAGAATTCCTCACAACCTCATGTTCAGTTAAATTATTAAAATATGTCAACTCGGTATCAATAATTCACATCCCATGTTTTCGAGTAGAGAATGGAATTTATTTTTTTATGTGGTTAAGTATACAGTGTTTATGAACTCTAGGGGTGACTAACGTAAGATTGTACAGCCCGATGTTACCAATACAAGCTGAGTTTCAGAGGTCAGGGACGGGCCCTTGCAGACGAATCTTCCCTCTCCCAGGCACACATATCAAGGAGGGACCCAGGGATAAGTGGAGGCTGATAGACCCAGCACTGGCCACAGGATGTCATTCCAGCTTGTTAACTCTGATTTATCCCCTCCACTACCATCTTTACCTTCTCTTAACACGCCACGGCTCATCTTCAAGACCCGGTTTCCAAGGACGGTCCTCAACTCGAATGACAGTCTTCGTCTAATCCCAATTTACGCATCATAATGCACTCACTGTAGCGTACCATAAGTGTTATACCACCGCACTGGTACATTATACATTGGATAAGTAGCAAACCAAAGAAGTTTACACGAAATATAAGAGCCGTTCGTAAAACAATTACTTTAGTCATTTCAAACTTATTGAATAACTATCCGGTTACCCGTGCATTATATATTAAGAAGATAAGGAGGGGTCACCTGGGGCATCCTTGTCTGATGTAATATAATTAAGCAGCTTCAAAGTACACCTCCACCTTCAATATCACCTGCACTCCAGATGGAGAGTGCACCACTGTGAAATAAAAATTGGGCCAATATACGCTTCAAATGGCGGGTTAAATATTCAAAAGTTTATTGAAGAGGCTCAGGAGGGGCACAAGTATTGTGAGCAACTTTTGCTCACTTGAAGTTCTTCAGCCAACGCACTGTCACAGTGTTTTGATAATGCATGGCTTTAGTGAGGGGTTAAGTGAACAATTTGTAAGATCGACATTTTTGGACGGAAGTTGAAGTAGTATGCCACCAGGTTCAACTGGCAGTTCTCCGGATCTGAGACATGAGGCGGATTTCGACTATCTTCATGTGCTGTAGTCGGCTGCCCAAGGACAAAGTCTGCATATCAGTGATCTAGATGCTCTCTTCTAGCAACACGAATCAATCCGCTAGTAGGTTTGAGTAGCAGAAATTGGGGAGTAGGTATTTCGATGAGTTTATTTGTAATTAGTCAGTAACTGACTGTAACAATGATAAATTTGGGAGTAAAAGTTCATAAAACAGAGCAGTTGAGGTTTGTACGGAACGCCCCACCTCACGTCTCAGATTCGAAGAACGGAGTCTTATGAACTACCTACCAGAGACGATACGAAAGTTGGAGTGAGATTTGTCAGTAGGTTCGAAAAGGTTCCAAATGGTTCTTCCTGCATTTGACAAGTTCCCAACAGTAGGCTTGACCCTAGTTTGGCGAAATTTCAACTGCAGACTCGATTCTAGTTTTACAATGTTCCAACTGCAGGCTCGAGCCAAAGATTTTTTTTCAATAATTTAATCAAATTAGGTAGGTATAAGACCACTTTGCAGGAGGTTGGAGAAAATTACGGTAATTTTATGTAGGAGTGCAATATTCCCTTCATAGCCAAGATTAGTTGTTAGGATCAATACGTTCAGAAACCTTGGAATTGGGCTCCTCGTAAAAAATGTATAAAAGAAAAACAGTAGGGCACGATGGAGTGGGAGGGTGCAAAGGCTTCCAGAATGTCAAGATGGCAACGGCCTCGCGATATTCCGAAAACCTTCAGCCCGGCCAGTAAACCGTGTTACGTCAAGACCTTTCCAGATAATAAAATATCGTCAGGGCATCGTTTATTCATAGGCTGTCGGCCAAGGTTACTCCATGCTTTTCACTCTGAACACCAGAAACTTTCTGTACTCGTATCCTACTCCAGCTATCTATGACATTATTTCCTGGGGGAAGGAGAATTTTTTCTATTCCGAAAGGGAAACCCCGAATAATCTATGGGTTTGGCTAACTGACAATGATGCGATCGAGTTGGTGAATTACTGAATAAACCATAAGATTGGTTCGGCTTCTGAATCTAACGGTTTCCCAGGAGAGACTCAAACATCTCAGAACTTTCAACAACAAAATTCCCAATCTGATTAAAATGTGTGGCTTTACGGGTGAATGGAATAAACTCCATACATCCGAAAGAATAAAGTCAATAGATTTTGATGTATCCAAAGTGTAGAACTCCATCCTTTGGGCACTGCCTTAGTTCTAAACGACATACAGTCTTCACTATAGTTCTGGGGAACTTGAATGGTTATTTAGAGAATTTTCGAAGGAAATAAAGCTATGGCAATGGCTTAAAAATTTAAATAATCCAAATTTGTGAAACATTTCTTCATGGAAATCCGTTTCACACCATTCTAAAACGATTCCTGAAATTTAATAAATATATGTGTGTATATATATATATAAAACACATATATTTATATATGTGCCACCCCACACGATATCCGACCGAGGAATCGAGCTAAAAATCCGAAAAAAATTCTAAAAGTCAATAATATCAAAAGAAAGGATGAGTTCGTTGACCAGAATTTTGGGAGTACCTACTCCAAGGGTTCAAATTTTGAAAATTTAGAATCAAAAATCGCTAAAAACGCGTTTTTGATGTTTTTTGTGTGTAAATTACCATCTTAAACACAGGGACATTGTATATTCGGAATAAGCGTGCAATTTCCTATAAGAATCACCCACCAAATCGGTTAAAATGATTCTATGAAAATTCGATCATCAACTCATGCTGCATGGATGCGCACTGCGAAAATACAAGGACGCAACTCCGAAAAATGCGATTTTGAGTTAGGACAATTGTGTGATACTCCAAGACCAGCTCTTTGCGTAGCTCCGACGGGCTTATTTCTATATCTGATCTGGTTGCGATATTACAGCAGGATAAGTCTCTTTCATTTTGGAACAAATTGTTTGTAAGGGTGCCTTACAAGGGGCGCAAGACGAAGCTCCCAGTGTGCTGCGGGATTTCATAGAGTGAGAGAGTCAACACAACAGGCGCATTTTTGACTTGTGTCCATTGTAACCAACAATGTGGCTGTAACCAACTTTGCAGGTAATTGAAAATTGCTAGTTGAGCCCTTTGTAATTCAATCTTCAACCAATACTTTTTACTGTTCACTGTCTATAACCTACGTTAGTTCCCATTTATTAATTACAGTAGATTGAAATTTATTAGTTTCTTCTAATGAAGTAAGTACCTATGCTAATTAATTCACTTGATGACGCCCCCAGGCATTATACATCGAATATAAGAGGGCAAGTGTTCCAGGATTTTTGTGTTTTTAAGGTGTTTTTGATTAGCATAAGTTACGAAGATCTAGAAAATTAAGACGTCACCTTAATTTTCTGATGTGATTTTGCCTAAGAATTGAGGTTGGTGCTGACATCGCTCATTGGCATCCCTCATTTCATGAATTTTATTTTATTTTTCAACCATGTTACAAAGATAGAAAGCTGTATTAAACCTACTAGTCAAAGTCAATTGCTACTCAAAAGATGGAGATATTTGGGTGTCGCTCCCTGCCAATATTGAAACTGGATCCTTCTTAGGTCCAGCAGATTTCAAGGATTTAGATGTCGCACAGCTGACAGTAACCTTACTGAGGAACGATGGAGTGCGAGAGGAGGAACAGAGTAGCTCTTGGAAGACAGAAAGTCTGATCAAAAGCCCTGAACCAAATGCGGCTCCCATGGACCTGAGCTATGAAATCGGAAACGTGCCTGATCTTCCAGCAAAGAATGATTCCAATTGATACGGACGTTATGCTGATCCTGACTTTAGCCTTGTGAATCAGGGAAACGCTAACTTGAATGATGATACAATGATGGAAAGTGAATCCCTGCTGGCAAAACCATTTTGTGAAGTCGGAATCGCCCGCTGTTGTAGCAGAAAGCGTTCAAGAGGATTCTTCGCTAGACTTCCTAGCAGAAGCCGGAATCGATAGTAATAATTCTGCAGGTGATCCATGTTACACCACTCTGAGCGAGGGAGATGACGATTGGGATGACGACCATGAAAATAATAATCAACCTCCGCCGAAAAGTGAGTGAAAAAACGTTACCTAATCCCTTTCAACATGTGATAAAGTTGAAACTATTTATCTACACGATGAAGCTATTTAATTATTGTTCCGGCCAATCATTGTGTACAATAATAATCTAAGGCATACCTACTTTGTTCTGTACCAGGAAGATGAAAGGCAACCCGTACTATTCCCCAAAGAGCTCAATCTAGAGTTACATTGGTTGATTACACAAGCTTTTCAGATGAAGACCCAGAAGATACATCTTCTTCATCATTATTTTCATGGTCGTCATCCCAATCGTCATCTCCCTCGCTCAGAGTGGTGTAACATGGATCACCTACAGAATCATCACTATCGATTCCGGCTTCTGCTAGGAAGTCTGGCGAAGAATCCTCTTGAACGCTTTCTGCTACAACAGCGGGCGATTCCGACTTCACAAAATGGTTTTGCCAGCAGGGATTCACTTTCCATCATTGTATCATCATTCAAGTTAGCGTTTCCCTGATTCACAAGGCTAAAGTCAGGATCAGCATGACGTCCGTATCAATTGGAATCATTCTGTGCTGGAAGTTCTGGCGCTTTTTCGATTTCACAGCTCAGGTCCATGGGAGCCGCATTTGGTTCAGGGCTTTTGA
>JAEMON010000002.1:21648351-21670821 GCA_030264115.1 Lygus lineolaris
TATCTCTTTCGGGTGCAGGAAAACAAAACTGTTACCGGGATATTAGATTACATAATATTAGATACGATACTAAATTATGATTGATCGGATCCGGTAAACCGGATCGTATGTATACCACCTAATACAACGGTGGTATCGACAATACGATACCACGCTGTTTCCAAGTACTCGGATCTACTAGGAACTCTCCAATATCTGAGGAGTGGCGGCAAGCAACATCAGGGTCATGGCCGCGACCTTGTCATGGCGCGGGGTATCGTGTGGGGAGGGTGCCACGAAGCACAGAGCAGCTCGAGTTGGGCATCTCAGCAGGTGTGCTCCGTGGTATTACCACCCGCGTCCTGCTCGGCTCCTATTTGTACTGGAGGTCGTTCTATAGGGGCACTTCCTTTCATCCCTCTCTCCCTCCCCCACTATCTTCTGCATCCCTTCCCCCTAGTCCAGGCGTCGGGTAATCCTGGGCTTCCTCCCCATTATCAGTTAATTTATTTAGTTCTTTTTTAATGGCGTGCGGGCCTCCGCCTTTGAGGGGAGTTTTATTTTTTTTTTTAAGTGTATGAACACGATTGCGGCCCCTACGAAAATTATTTAAAAATTCCGATTTCGAGAATTGGCTCCTAACGTCTGAAGATGAGACCCTAAGATTTCAGCCCTCCAGGTCAATTATAAGGGGGAGAAAATATTCCAAATAGGTGAAAAAACGTCGTTTTTAGCCCATTTTTTAGCTTTTCTCTCAAACTACTCTAACGGTTTTTGATGAAATTCACAGGATTTACTTTTCTTACAAGTAGAAACAAGTTCCAATACCCCTCATCACCACAAAAATAGAGGCCCGAAATCAGCGTTAAAATCCGCAAAAATAGCCATTTTTTCAGATTTTTACGGATGTTTTATAATGAATAAGAATGCATTATAAAATACTTGAATGCAATAGACCTACTGCCTAGGTATCTGCCAGGCTATTAGAGACGGGCATCTTTAAATAATGTTTAGTTTCTTCAACTCGTTTCTTCTTTTCACGCCTGCGTCACGGAATTCACATACGCGGTTTTCCCACAAAATTACATAACGGTGCGCCTCGCTATCTAATATACACAAGATTTAACTCCTTTTTCCTTATGCAGACATACGTTTAAATATCTTCCAGAAAACAGTTATTTTCTTACTTGTCGACAGTAAAATTCGTTAGGTCTCAACATCACTTGAAAAGTTATTTTCAAGTGAATGGCGATAATTCGCTATGTAACTACATTTTTTATCTTTCCTGTCGTTTTTTCGAATTCTAATAACTTCCAATAGTAATAATTTTTTAATAACCGTGTGGAAAGGAGCAGTTTTTAGAGCTTCGCGAGTTAATCCCATCTTTCATATTCTGGACACAACTTATATGTCTTCTCTGGTAAATTAGGAAATTAATGTGAGATTACTACCATCCCATACAGGTAACTTCGATAGCTCAATCCACAAATCATATAAAATATAAGTAGCAGCGTGATGAGGTTGAGAGTGGAAGACAATAAATTGGTTTGGCTTCTTCTATGTTCATGTATTAGTACTCGAACTAGTATGTTGTTATACAGGGTGGTCCCAAACGAAACCGACTAACTTTGAGGTCTTATAGGAAATTTAACGCTCTTTCCAATGGTATATTTATTTTCAACTTTACACTGTAAATTGAGGGGGTTATGGCTGTTTTAGTGATATAAAGTCAAAAGAAAACACAAAATCTTAAAATTGAAAAAACTCACGAAAATAGGGGGTTAAAAAAAAACTCTAAGAGACATTTTTTGCTGGAAATGACCTGAAGAATCGATTCCTAGCCGGTGGTGCGACCGAACATGAGACACCCTGTATAGCTTTGGCTCGCACTCTACTTGAGTACATTAGCACGTTTTGTATTCCTTATTACTAAGAGCATAAATAAAGCGTATTGAACCTGCCCAACTCAAGTTTCTTCTTTATGTTGCTTTCCGTCAAGAAACTTACATAATATAGGTAGCTCTTTGATGGCCGATGATGAACGGATAATTTATGCAATGCATTCTTAGGCATTTTCCGTTGAAGGGGTACTGTCATCGGCCTAAAATGCCCTGAAAAAATCCTGAATTTCGGCTAACAAAGAGTTAATAGGAATATTATTATAACCTTATTACTATTTGGGACTAATAGGTTGAAAAAAGGGAAAACGATGTCCTTCCCCTATCGATTTTAGCCTTGAAAAGTTGTTCAAACTTTTCGCCATTAATAATCAATCCATTTCAAATCTGTTTTCGGCAATCTTCTATCATTCAATTCTTCCAAGAGCAGTGAGCTAATGAAATTACAAATTTTAAATTAAATTCAAAATTTTGGAAATTTAAAATTTGGATAGCACATAGCTCTAGAGATTCGAAAAAAAGAAGAATTGCGATAAACAGAAATAAAATTGTTAAAACATTAACTGAGTAAAGTTTTAAAAACTGTTCAACACCCCTCCAATTAATACCACTGGAGAATGACATTATAACCACCTAATATCGACAAAGATATTAGGTACAAATAATCATCACGTGCCAGGCACTTCATAATTCAAGTAGAAAATTGATTTACTGAGCACGTGGGACACTGTCCCAATATCAGATAGGATCAGTCTGTAGAGTCGGAGCCGCAACACAAAGGAGGAGCAGACTCATGGTCATGGAATCGCATTACTTCTGAATCCACTCAACGAGAAACCATTTCGGAGATTCTTTAGGTACGAAAATAAGAAAAGATAAGAGTAAACTGAAGCCTCTTCAACAGCCATTGGCCCTAAGTGAGACAGATGGCAGAGTTCGAGAATAATTTGGAATCCATTACCTCACCAAAACGCCCCAACGCCAAAGACTTCGGCAACGTTCCGATCACAATTTCAGCAGAAATGGGATTAGACTGTGAATAAAACGACCTTAAGAAAAAGGAATGATCAAAACAGATGGCTTCTTTATTGTTTTGTCTTTATTGTTGTTCTATGTTAAAAAATAATTACACTCCTTCTTTCCAAAAGCTATTTCCTATTCATAATCGGTTTTGACTGAAGAAAAAACTATGACCTACCTACACAGAAAAAAAAGTATTTTATTTCCGTTCTTCTCTCACGCCTTAACTACTTAGGTACCACCTCCTGAAATCAGGGGAGAACCAAATTTTTAAGAAGATTTTAGTAACATCAGTTCTTGAAGAGTTCAGGGGTTTTGAACGGTGCTGAATCACATTTTGAGGTTCAAAATACAAAATTCCTACCCATGCAAGTTCCCCATTGTCGAAATACAGGCTATGTAATATAGCGTTGCTGACCTTCAAGTAAACTGAAGATACTGGCCAGAGAGATTTACGACAATTTGATTGTTTATTTCTCCCTCGAACAAGTTCATGAATTGTTTTTTACTTTCTCCCGGTGTTGGTGTGCCTGTTGCAATTCCGCGCTTTAAAAATTAATGGATTTCTGTTGTTCCAAAGGTGAATGGAATCTCGTGAGCGGCACAGGAGTGCATTTGAATACGCACGTGATTAATACTTAAGTACCTCAACCATAATCATGTTCATGTGCGTTAAATTCAAATTCAATATTTCAAAGCTTTTATTCGGAAGTACATGGGTCCTCCTGGATCCCATCAACCGTAATCGTTACCTATGCCTCCATCACTGATAAAGACCAGCACAATACCGAAACACAAGTATTTCTTCGAACCGCAAGAATCAATAATAAATATTTGTACACGGCCACCAATCGGTAAATCTTGAAGTCCCCAGTTGCATACATACAATTTAGGACTTTCAAAACAACATTTCATTCTGAGTTATTTGAAGTGGAGACACATTATTTATATCAATACTATGGTTCACATCCTGGCCACTGAGAAACCAAAAATCAAGATATGAACTGTTTTCCTTTTTATGGTGGTCCCCAACCATGTTCCCAACCACTCAAATTCATGAAGAAATCCTATTTTTGGAAAAATCAATAAATTACCCCTCACGGATTCGGTTCTTTGTTAATGAGAAATGAGCATGACCTAACTAATATCCCAACAACACAATTCGTTTCTTACCACCAAGAAACTATTAGGTACTGTGTGTCTATAGCGGTTTGTAGAAATAAAAATTCCAGTTCAAGGGATTCGCAAACAATTTTGGAAATTAAAAAACGTGTATCAGATTCAGAAGTCCCATGCTAAATATTGAATTAGATATCTACTGGTTTGCACAAGTTCAGGTAAAATTCCTGAATTTGTAGGAAGATTTTTCCCGATGAAAATAATGTACACTGGCTATGCTCAGCAAACATTTATATTTTGGCCTGACAGGAAGTTGCGTTACGACGTTAGGACGTAATTGGTAATGAGACAGGGAGAGAGACAATTGCGCTCAATTCGACCGGGGCAGGAGGCTTAATTCGATTTGTCCCCCTCCTCTTCATTCGGTGTAATCGTAATCAGTCAATTTCAACCCCTTTTGTGACATTAAGGTCCGTCAGATGCAATTTGCCCCGATTATAATCACCCCCTACCCTATACCTTCATCACAATTGGAATCATGCAGCACAATACGGAAGGATGGTCGTCATGCGCTATTTGGCCTATCGTTATTTTCAGAAAATTTCGTAATAGCACATGACCTTGTCCACATTGAACTTTGCTTAACTGCGCCAAGGAACAACATAGGTAAAGGTGGGTAAAGATGAGATGTTACGTATTCTTAAAATAGTGGCAATATTGTAGATGGAAGGGATTTGCTGGTTTCAAGAACCGGTGAAAATGGATTCCTTCCAGCACTCCACCCTGGCCACACTTCAATAATCATCAATATTATTACTGACCTCATCGTCCAACCATTAGGGAAAAATAACTAGAACTTAGGTACCTACTCTATCCTCAAATGATAGAAGCAAAATTTTGGAAGAAAAAATAGAAAGAAACGCTACTTTGAGGCGAATTGGGTCATCCTCGTGTGGAGAGGTAGAAGATTTGAAATTATAACTAAGGCACTCACAGCGTCCTTCTGATTCTTGCTAAAAAGGTCAGATCGACGGTATACCTAAAACAGAAAAACAGAGGAAAAGGTTAATAGATTCACAGACGTCTTGTGAGAAGGTTAACTTTTGAGTACTCCACTCCAAAGTAACCGCAAACGTATAACCGCTAAGGTAAGAAACATAAAATATAATGTATATTGCTTTAATACATTTATGTCCCTTACCTTAGAACAATACGTTTGCAGTTACTGCAAACGTATTGTTCTAAGGTAAGGAACATTAATAATACAGCAATTATAAAAATAATATTACATAAATATTACAGATATGAGATCTCTACAGGGTGTCCGGTCTAGTAACGACGAAACTTCAGGGATCGATTCTACAACTAATTTGCAACAAAAAATGTCTCATAGCAATTTCTTTGTAACCCCTTGTTTTTTCAAGTTTTTTCACATTTATGTTTTTTTTCGTGTATTCGACCTTGTCTCACTAAAATGACCATAACTTCCTTAATCGTCCATGTAACGTAAAAAAAAGGATACCGTTGGAAAGGGCAATACATTTCCCATCAGATGGGCTACCACATACCTTTCTAAATCCGTGAAAAATCAGTTTGTTTCTAGTCCAAACTTCCAACTTGGTACTTTTTAATGTTTTTTGAGAAAATTCGTAAGAGATTTTCACTCATTTTTCGTAGCGGGAAAGCGATCAGCTCTTCGGATAAAACATCCTGAAACCCTATAAAACGGTATAATCAAATTTAAATTTACCCGTAAATTGATGGAGAAAAATGCGTTTAAATGCTGAAAAATGCGGGTTTTTTTTGGGTATTTTAGGGTGTTATACAGCCACTCATGTTTTGAGGTGGTAGGTATCGTTTTCCATGTAATTTTTGACGCTGAATCGAATGGTCAAACTCCCAAATAATTTTGACTATCAAAAAGCTCATTTTTGGGCTAAATAGTGCATATTTTGACCATATTTGCCCAAAAATGAGCTTTTTGATAGTCAAAATTATTTGGGAGTTTGACCATTTGATTCAGCGTCAAAAATAACATGGAAAACGATGCCTACCACCTCAAAACATGAGTAGCTGTAAAACACCTTAAAATACCCCATTTCCCCGGGAAAAAAACGCATTTTCAGCATTTAAACGCATTTTTCTCCATCAATTTACGGGTAAATTTAAATTTGATGTAAATTTGATGTACATTTAAAATTGATGTAATATTTATGGATTTAGAAAGGTATGTGGTAGGCCATCTGATGGGAAATTTAATGCCCTTTCCGACGGTATCCTTTTTTTAAGTTACATGGACGATTAAGGAAGATATGGTCATTTTAGTGAGACAAGGTCGAACACACGAAAAAAACTCAAATGTGAATAAACTTGAAAAAACAAGGGGTTATAAAGAAATTGCTATGGGACATTTTTTGTTGCAAATTTGTTGTAGAATCGATCCCTGAAGTTTCGTCGTTACTGGGCCGGACACCCTGTATAGATAGCGTAAACTATACAGGTGGGGTGGGGGTACAGGTGGGGTTCTTTCATGGAATATCTATGTATTACGAGATCTATGAGAGGTATTGTCTGGACCCACAATAGACTAGAATCTAGATTCAGGATGGTCTGAGAGAGATCTAGATTCAGGATGGTCTGAAAAAGATTATTTGTTGAGTGTGGTTCTTCTCACTCTCAAGTTTCTGTTGATCTGTTCCAATCATGATCAAAACCATAAGTACATCTAAAATCATCTTGCAACTCTGAGGGACGGCCTAAAAACCCATAATCATACTTCGTTGTTTGTAGAATTGTGGTAAAATATATTCTGCAAAAATCTGCAATGCCTATCTTCAACAACATTATGATACTTCCTCCAGTTCACCTTCGGTTCGTTCTTTTTTTTTTTTGCAAGTGACAACTTTTATGGAACCATTAGTAGCTAGCACAAAGTCCTTAGGATCGTACGGCCAAAAATTTGCACCTGACGATATTAATTCAGTTTTTTCGGCTCGTTGAGCCATCGTCCGATCTGTTTATTTTAGTTTCTATTCCTAGTTATTTTCGACCAATATTTAAAACTCTGCGTTGAATTCGCGGTCCACTCAACGGGTTTTCTCATCCTGTATCCAAATTTACGACCTCGACAACCCTTGCCAGTTGGCAATTTCCTCGCTACGCGGTTCCTATTGATAGACAGGGGTCGCCCACCTATAGATAGTTCTAAAGCATCTATTTAGGCCTCTCACAACGCCATCAATGATTCTACAGAAAGAAGTTTTTACTCACAGTATTTAGTACATAGCAGAATATGGATAGGCTAATTTCTTCCTTGGCGCTGCCCATGACGGAAAACGGAGAATAATCGTAAAATGCTAAAAATCCGTTACTTTAAAATCAATCGATGATAATGAAATTTTCAGTTTTCAATCAAGGGGTTTGCTCTGAATTATAATTATTGTCTCTAAACATTGCGGATTTCATATGACTAGGCGATCGCATATCAATTGAATATACAACATAGCGCAGTCAACACTGTACTCATGTTTCATCACAAATAGATACTAATAACCAAAAGCACCACAAAATTCACGTCAATAACTACTTACAACTGACAACCGTTATCAATCGAAAACACGCAAACTGCCTCCAAATCGGCGGTTAAATGCCTCCATGATACCGTTAAATCATCACGATGCGACATGCAATAACGACACCGCTAATGATTTTTTTTTTTTTTTTTTTTTTTTCATTCTACCCAAAACTCTTTGTTAATATTATTATTATTATTACTAGTATTGTATCGTTTACGGTCTCTGCTTATGTAGGTAGTTTACCTGAAAAGACTACTAGAATCAGTGGAAACAGAGACCCCACCTGTTCAACGGGTATTTTCGGACTCTGCACCTAGAGATATGTATCTTATCCCAGGACCCCATGAAGCGATGAGCCAAGTTTCGAATGATTGTTCCGGGAGGAACCTATGAGCTTGGGCCCCCTGATGAAGTCTGCCCTACTCATAGAGGGAGCGGAGAGAAAGTTTTAAGGGGTACGATTGTTACTCTTTTATCATTCGAGAGAGGGAAGACTTCACTTTCATCGACTGATTTCAGAACATGACGGTGACGATGAAAACCATGGAACAGGCAGACTCAGGATGATGAATTTTATGTTCACGACGAACGTCATGAACAATCATGAATCATGAACAATCTACATTTTTACTGATCACCAAAACAACAAACAAGAATTTTCGGTCATACAGCAAGTCTAAGAGCGAACTTCAAAAGAATCAATCACTTTCTAGCATTTGTTAGCCATATGAACGGACCTGTTCCAACAATAGTATACCTACTTACTTGCACCTATGTAGAATTTCACGATTCAATTCAGAATAAGGTACCTACTTACTCTAAAATGGGGAAGATTTTCGAAAATTTGTCTACCTAAACTTATGACTAAATATTATCCTCAAAAAATTAGCTAGAAGTAGAAAACCAAAGGTACTTAATTTGAAGTAGAAGAACATTCATGTATAATTCATTAAAATATATAATTTGTCGATCTGATTGATACAGCACCCTCGAAAACAATTATATCCCAATTACCAGCTCAGAAATTCAATGAGTTTGGCGGGAATAAGCTACAGAAAGAACGCATGACATCATCAGCATGTATCTGCCTCCCACTCGCTTCCCATATATCTATGCGGGAGCGAGAGGACAATAATTCTACCAGATGACTTTTTTCCTTCCCGTTCATTTCCAACCATTCATATGGCACCTTTTTGGAAAGCTCTTCGTTAGACCTTCAATTTGAAAATGGACTTCTGTTTCCTAATGGTATCTGTTCTACTGTATTTCCAATTCATTCTAGCAACGTACTTCAATCCTGGAACTTGAACATAAAATAAACCACGATATTTCCTCGTCCCTGGACTGGCTCATCACAAGAGCATTTCCATCCCCATCGGTTTCAGTTCATTTTACACAAGCGGCCTTCATTCTTTCGAGAATTCGAGAGAAAGCTCTGGAAAGTCCAGTTTTGTGTCATGAACATTTCATGATGAGGAAAGAACCAAAAGCTTGGCTTTGATTGATTATTATGGTTGGGAATCGGCCCCTAAATGAAACAATATCATTTCATTATTATTTTGTCATAATTGAATCATCATTGTCATAATTTTAATAATTTTTGTAATAATGGGGGATGGATTTCCAACCATAACAATCAATCAAATTCAATCCATCGGCCGACTAATCTAAAGAGAACAAAAGCTTGGCCGAGTAAACGTCAATTATGGATACAGAGAAACTTGAGTAACTTCCTGTAAAGCCTTCTAAATTAAGCAGGCAGAGGAAAAGTCCCTTTCACTGTCTGATACCACCTTGTTCCAGACAACAGAAAACCTTTTAAGATCACGACCCCGGCAAAAGGTCTCAACTTGAAGAATTAAAAGCGAATCACGATCGTCTTGTTAGAGATGTTGAGCTCCTTTGCAGCTCATGAGTCGCTCTTTGACTTCCCAAGTGGCACCGTTGCATCAGAACACCCTCTAGCCGCGGATAACAGTGGATACAGGTCCGCAAATGACCCTTTTATACTTCGCAGTTACGAAATGGCATTCCGCTGGGGCAGAAACTTTTAAAGGCTAATGAAGAAATTAACATGGTCACGATCATCGGGATTAACCAAGCGTTCCACTTGCGCAAAGGAGGTTCGCCAAGCGGAACGGGTGCGTTGACATCGATGATGATATGTTTTGTTCCAAAAGAACAATGGATGAAAGGGGACAGACTACCACATGACCGTGTGGAGTAATATTTAAGGCCGTCTTTCACCATAATATTTAAAACTCCTACTAGAATTTTCTAACCCTCATAACGTACATACCTATTAATATTGACCCATTAGACAACGCCAATAGAGTGTGCGCATAGGTCGGAAATTGTCATTTTTGACCTCGAATTCGGGTTCGGCGTTCTCAAAAAGAGAAAGAGACGCGTGACGTCAGAATTGAATTTGCACTGAGACCCCCCCCCCCAGGCATGAGGAGGGTCGGTGACGTCATAATTATTAACTTAAAGATCCTTGTATGCTAATAGGATAGGTACCCTTCACGTTGCACCATTTCGGAAAGCTATAGCTAAGATCTATCATTTCGAAAAGGAAACAAAACTATGCGCACACCCGATTGGATCCTATACAAAGTACTTACTGGCTGTTTAATGAATTAATAAATGGAAAAAGGCGTTTGTTGAAGTATAAATATTACCTATACCTATGTATAAAATAAAAGTATCTTCTTGACCTTCGAGTAGGCGCATAATCTAATTTATCTGGAGCCAAAGTCGACAATAAATCACCATAATGACTAAGTGTTTGTACTTATAGGTACGTTTCTTTCTATATTGGTTCAATCCAAAGTCTTCATAGGTCTAATTTCTATACCAATACCATAGTTTTTCCCGAAAAATTAAGGCGTCAACGTCAAGTTAGAAGACGGAAGAAAAATACGGTAGGAGAAAATGTTTGGTTTTCAAGAGGAGGAGGAGGAAGCGGTGTTTGCCCAAGAGCTCCTATGTCAACATTTCAGCCCTAACGCACATGTTACGAGCGAACGTTTTACGGGCTTTGCCGGCGTGAAATGGGGCAATTTAGGGATGTTGAGGATGGGAAGGAATCCTGAAGGTGGAAATTCCTGGGATGTTTGCACTTCCGAGTGGGTACACACTCCAGACAATCTGCATTCCTAGAGGCCCCTCTATCGTACAGAGATGGTACTGGTTGATTGTCGTAGCGGGGTTTTATAATTTCGAGATAATAGATACTTTCATAATCCCATAAAGATTGGAAGATAAGAATACGGAATAGCAGCAGCCATATTGATAGTTGTTCGATGTTTTAATGAGGGGGGAATGTTGGGGTTGGATCCCGAAAGTTTTATAGTTGGTTCCCTACCCCTTTTTTCGGGCACTCGAATTGGGTCCAGCCTTGCGTTGCGGTAGACAAAGCTGTCAAGTTGCGGTTTTGGATGAAAACCCCATGATATTATTTCCCAGATCGTTCAGAGACAGATTAGGACAGTTTCCCTCAGTGTTGGTGCTGGTTCATCGTGTCAAGAGCAGTTTGTGTTTCCTGTATGCCCTTATATAAATATGGGTGAAGAACTCAACGAGAGTATGATGTATGTTGATTCATACATTCATGTCCATTCATTTTATGTTCTTCATTCTTACCATACCTATCTCCTCGGCTCGGCTCGAATGAGCTTCGAAGGTGGTGCAGAAATACTACGAAAGTAGTAGGTACTGCTTTTCTTTTAACTGAGTTGCCAATGTTTTTATCGGAATCTCACCTTCACATTTCAGCCTCTCTGATATTACGAAGCTGGATGAGACTTTCAGAAGAAAATTAAACGAATTTCGGCCTAAATAACACCTATTCACGCATCTGTTCAACGGTGGCCAGTGGACCCCATTCGAGGAGTAGGAAACAACAACAGCGGACTCACTTCATCCCAATATATCGGGACTTGACTGGAGTTTATCCGATGAGTAAGGTATGATCTACTAGTCACACAAATGATTTTAATGCTTCATGCATAATTTTAATGCCACTCATTCGAACACGGTTTTTTTTTTTTTTTAACTAAGAGTACAAGATCCATGTGTCTCTGTATGGGAACCCATGCGTGAATAAGCAGATTTTACAGGAAGTTGAGATAATATATAATCCCGTGATGTCTGGATAAATTATCACGTAAATCCATTTCATACCAGAAAATTTCATTTAAAGTAGACTTCAGATCAGAAATATGCGTTGAGATAAATTCACTGTGACGGCTCAAGGCTGCATACTAATTACATTAAGCGCAGATGGCGCCACTTTGGAGCCAGTCACAACTTCCTTAATAATCCTAGAATCCCTTCCTAGTGGTAAATACTAGAATAATGAGAGCAATTATTGTGTATGTCGGGAGGGTATTTTTTCAATGTTGCCTGCGTTCCCTTCCCAGCAGCGCTCTAATTGGTTCCAGGGGGTTTATTACTGTTTGACGTCTGACGCGCTGAGAAGTGATTCTTGTAATGGAAATACTATCATTTTTCTGAGTGACATTTATGGATGGTAAATGTTCGTTATACCACATGATATATTAAATAAAATGAGAGTAGACTATGAGTAATAATGTTTGAACTTTAACATGGTCAACAAAGGACCATGAACTTCGATAACCTACCAATTTATTAGGTAGAGTAGGTACGCACCATGGATCATGAAAACGTATGACATACTTACACTACCAACATATCCAAAGTTCCAAAGTATCCGCAACTTCTTTCAGAATTTTGGACAAATTCCTTGTACAAAAATCTACTTATTCCTGTTGATTTCTCAAAACCTTCTATCCGAATGATATTGGAGGTATCCTACGTTCTCCCCCCCCCCCCCCCCCCCCCCCCTCTCACTCTCTCTCTCTAAAGGATTCTAAAGGTCAATTTCAAACAAAACATTGGGCCTTCTGCAACTCTCAACTTTCAGACTTAAAATTCAACATCTCTAAATATTCGTTGCCAGGGGAAATAATGTGAATAGAACCTAAATTTATATACAAAAATGTAAATCGCTTCAACTGATCGGAGGTCAGTGCACCTAATCGGGCCAGGTTCACTCATCATCAGTACGCGGCAAAGACCTATGTATTATATTTTTGCTCATCACCAAGGATTCGCGTGGGTCAGTCTAAAATGAGAAAGATAGCCATTGACCGCAACAACCGCAGAAATCGCGCACAGGTACCTTACAGAGGCTGGATCGAAATAATTCAGTGGAATTGTACTGGTCGCAGCCAATCATTGCTAGTTGCTAAGTATCAATGTCAACTGATTTCTACGTTTTTAGTTGCAATTATGAGGAAATCATAAATAATTTATCGCCGCCGATCGAGCATGACATTTTCTTGAAGTTGATTCCGTATCATCTTTCGAAAAGTGATGCTGGTTGATCCCGACAGAAGATTACCTAGTTGAATCCAAATAGTGCATAGGAGAATAGCTGTACAGATTGAAATAGTTGATTGCAAATAAGGGTAACTTTGAACAAAAAGGTCATATAGGTAAAAACAAACACAGGTATCTGTGCACACTTTGACCTGACTAATCCTTGAAGGCTCTGCATACTACAGAAAGTGGAGCTACAGAAATCTTAAGGAGACAAACTTCGCCCGAGTAAGCAAAACGTTCAAGGTTCAACGTTCAGGTTACAAGGTTTTTATTGGGTGTACGGTGTACCTGAAAGCGTATATTTATTCGTTGCATCCTCTGATCCTAAAATAAAATGTTTTGCAGCAAACCTCAGCGACCATGATGTATCTTTGGTCCATTATTTTCAACAGTAAACAAACCTTTTAAATCCAGAAAGAAATACTTCCTTCCACAAACATTTTACACCAATTTGCAAGATACACGTGGAATCCAAAAATCTAATTAAAATAAAGCCCTTAGTTGCCATGAACCAAAGCCTTCATCACGCCGTTCGCCACTAGCTACGTGCCTACTCATTCCAATGTTGCATCTCCGTTACTCTTCGTACACATTCCCTGGATTTCACCACATTCAATTCCAACATTAATTTGAATCAAGTTCTTGCTCCTTTCGATCAACCGGTTCAAACATAAATATACCAGATCATGTATTGAAATTCCGTTCATTCCAAACGCCACGTCTTACAGACTTGCAGTGTTTGTATTGTACGCTAGGTTCATCAATACTAAGGCACTTGAATTCATGAGACATTGACGGTAGAATGGGAAAGCGTTGGATACAACTGAACAGGAACAACATTACACCGAGTAACCAGTTCCCGTTACCAAGGAACAATCGGAGAATACGTGACTCATTGTTCGCGGAGGCGGTCCACAAAGAACTCTAACCAGAGGTGAAGGTGGGAAGCAAAGAGGCTGACAAGTGACCCACCTTGGGATTATGGTAATCACAACTTCAAGTCGACGACAAACAGAACTTTTTTTCGTTCTCTTTGCGAGCAGGCAAACTCGGACCATTCAACTGAATAAGCCCCATTGGTGCCGGATAATAGCTTGCCGGGGCGTCCTTGCAGGTGGAAATTTTAATGGATGTTTCTCCGGGTCCCCTTAAAAACGTCTTTACAGCTTTCCAAATTACGGTGGGAGGTGTTACTACCTAATTACAAATTCATGACACAGTTGCAGCACAGTTGTGTCGAGAGGAAATGTCGAACGAACCACCAGCTGTAATTGCAACTGAGAATGAACAACTACTGCTGATGAGTAAAGCGGTGAAATCACTCAGTAAATTCCTTCAATTCCTTGACATTCCAGTTGATTCAAACTCGACATGGAGAATGTAGAACATGCAAGAGAATTTGAGTATCATAAATATAATTATATAAGAGAAGTATAAATAATATAAGCATATAAATCAAAGGAGCAGAATCATTGACACGCTCGTATGTAATATGATTGAATAGGTACCTAACGCCTGATTTCAGCGTTGGGTAAACACGATTTGACAACTACTTTTGTTGTGGCTCTAACATCTCCACATCCATATCGTTAGAATTAGAACCCCCTGAGTCTCTAAAATATAATAAAACTATAGAATAATATACGACTGTTATTAATTCCATATAATATTCAGGTTGGTTCATTCCATAATTCTAGGAACTGAAGAGTAATAATTACGTAGGTGACGTTTAGAACTACCCACCTACATTTGTGTAGTTACAACATCACAACTAACGGAGAGGTACCTACAACATGAATATTATGTTGTAGATCCTAGTTGGGCATCCTACAGATTTTTTAACAGGGATAGGCAGCAGGGTTTTGTGTAGGAACAACTAACTACTAAAAATGTCTCCAAGCGTTATTTTCCTGTTTATCGTGCAAGAAGTCCCAAAAAGATTTGTCCTCAAAAATCAAAATAGCTAGCTAGCTTTTTGCCTTTCAAACATTTCTCAACAATCTTGGTTCCTTGACTGTCTGTCTGAATGTAGTCAATGCCTTGTCCCAGGCAAAACAATAGACGGTACGAAATTATGGTCCATTTTGATGAAATTTACATGGGATTATGCAGCCCTTAGCCGGTCCCCCTTAGACGGAAATGGACCGATTTCGCTCAAATTTTGAGGGTAGTTGGGGGCTGGCTTGCCGAGATAGAACGGATTCAATTATGCATCTTTCCTCTCACTCGCACAACTGTAGTCCACATTAGCCTTAATTTCGTCGATATTAGATCAGTAATAGCTAGTACACACGCGCAACCTTGTAATTGTTGTCACAACCAAAGGCAAAAATCTGGAGCCAGTTGACCGATTTCGGGATTTTCCAGGGATTGTTAGTCCTACAACAATCCTAGGATTGTTAGTACACGCGCAAACTTTAAATTTGTGTCATATTATCCATAACTCATATCCATACTATACCTACCAATTTCTGTAACATATTCAGCGATTGTGAGGGTTAGCATCCAAGGCAATCCTACAAGAATTTATTCACCGTCGAACCAATGGTAGCGTGTTCGCAAGCGCAAGCGTCATATTCCCGAAATATTGTAAGAGTGAACAATTGAAATGTGCATGTTTCGGACATAACATCACTACCTATAGTCCAACTTTACGGGGGCTCCGTGCCGACCCATAATATTTTTTGTACCTTACTTCCGACCTAGGTTTTGCTTGAACATCGGGTCATAAGTGCTGCTTTTACCAAAATATGCAGATAATTCAAGTTATTGTAAAACGTGGAAGACACAGAAAATCGTCTATTTTGTCCTGAGGTCTTGACAGACCAATCCGTTCACAACGGACGTAGAGGACATAGAGGTCGTGTGGCCGTCCCGTTAATGTAGAGGGGCATAAAACCGGATGCTATTTTCTCGACGAACTGAAGTCTTTAATTCTAATCGATTAAACGTCGGTTATCGAATAGAGCACCCCCCTCCGAATCGATTTTCTTCAAAACAAGGTTAGCCCCTCAGGGCCCTGCAGCAGCTACGCAGCAAACTGCCTTCAAAACCCGACCGACCTGTTTCGGTAATTGCTTCGTTCGGCCGGTTGTGCCCTTTTTTAATTTTTTTTGTTTTTGGTTTTTTAATACGAGGTCCACGCGGCCACCTCCTACTACACCCACTATGGTCAGCTTGTTTTTGTGGGTTTTTTCGTTACTGAAAAAGAAGAATAAATGATGAGGTGCCTGGATGGACTTTGAACACCTGTCCACCGAGAGATGGATTCACCTGCTACGCAGCATAAAATATCCTACTAGTGACCTGGGCGGGTTACAGTAACGTGAATCATAACGTAAGTTCAACAGATCACGAATCAAGAGAACTGGGAGAGTACAATTATCTTCCGATATTCTTGTAAAGTTAAAAGAAAATTAATGAACCTGTTTAGATCCCATTTGGGTCTGATTGTTCTTAAAAGCTTGGTGTTACTGTCATTTACCTCTATCAAGGGGTGGAAAATGGGGGGAATCACTACGACCCAGATAATCACATAAACAACGGCAATAAGATAATTATCGACGTGCAGCTATCTGAAGTTTGATACTTCAAACTTTACATACCCCTTCGTTCAAAATGGAATTTTATTGGAATTTAGAAAATAATTTTTTAACTTTGTTTTAACTTTGTTTACTTTCAACTTTGTTTTAACTTTTAACTTTGTTAACTTTTAACTGTGTTTTAACTTTGAACATTGTTAACTTTTAGCTTTTTATTTTGTTAACTTTTAATGTATTTTAACTTTGTTAACTTTTAACTTGTTGGTATTCTCTGTTTTTCATCAACAATCATTTTGGGTTTTGTCCTCAAAGGAATAAGGATATAACTTTGATAAGTGGAAGTAATTTGACTCGGTTTTTCGGAAACCCGAGTCAATTTTATAGATGGAATTCGATGTTTTTTCCAAAATTTTAAAAGGGCCTGTCCGAATTTCATCAAGTTTATTTCGATTCAGGCTGTTGCCATGAGTGACATAAACCATGTCCCCACTTCAAAAGTTGGCATTTTCCGGTTTTTATCAAACCTCTTTTTATTAAGTTCATGTATTGAATGGAAATTTTCAAAAGCTGTCCTCCTGTCTTCTTCCAAATCTCTTTTAACTTGACAACCGTCGGGAACAATTATGTGTATATCTATGCGGTTTAATAGATAATTAGGACTGAACTTAGTGGATGTATGAATTGTGTTACTGTATTCTTCAACGCATTGCTCTGCAATTATCGACCATGGGCGCTTCGTGCCCGATGATTCGTCGTTTATTCTGCATCGAATACGGTTAACTAAAGTTTGATTCAGTCTTTCGGTAAGTCCATTGAAAATGCACAATCAACAGCGGTAAAAACCAAATTAACATGATGTTGTTTTAAAAATAATTTGAATTCTTTCGAATTAATTCCACTATATAGGTCAGCTAATAAAGTGCCTATTCTGATGCCTTTTGATAAAATTTTGTTCAAGAGCGTAATAAAGTCATGTGCTTTTTGGTTTTTTGAAGTAAGGATATACGCAAATCTAGTGAAATGGTCGACCAAGAGATGTAGATAGCGTTTAGGCGAGCGATTGCCCCCAAAACCCCCAATCGTGTCTAGAGACATGTATTCATAGTATTCATAAGGTCGTGTGGCAGGTCCTAATTGAGAAAGATGGCCGTAGACGAAAGGTATTCTTGACTTGTTCTTAATACAAATAATGCAAGTTTGGGAATAGTTTGCTATTATTTTTTGTATGCCCTTGCAGAAGTAGAAAGGAGTTATTTTTATAATTTTTTATTAAATTGAAACTCTTTTCGCATTCATTGTCCCAAATAAAATTTACATTTTTTCTCAATAAATTGTGGAAAGGTTCGAGAATCTGAGTTGCTTTAGGGATATAGCTACGGTAAAAATTTATTTTCCCCAAAAATTGCCTTACGTTTTTCTTAGTTTTAGGTGTTGGAAATTGTTTTATTGGCAACACGTTGTCATTTATTGTCTTTGTTACGTTATTTTCAATTATATGACCAAGATATTTCACACTATTGGATTGGTTGCAAGGTTGCACTTCGAAAGCTTAAATCTGAAACCTTCTTTAATATTATTGCTTTCAAGAGTTGTTCGATATGCTCTATGTGATCCTCAAACGTTCTTGAGAAAATCAATATATCGTCTATGAAGTTTACACAATAAGAATCTAAGCCATTTCGACGAATAATATTTTTTAATATTCTTTGGAAAATTGCTGGTGATGTTTTCAAACCAAAAGGTGAGCATTTCCAATTATAATGACCAGTTTGTGAAACGAAATCGGTTTTATAATAATCTTTGCTTCGGAGGGGAATTGACCAGAATGCGCTATTAATATCCAGTACTGAAAACCATTTACAATCTCTGGTTTTCACTATTAAGTCAGTTATTAATGGAAAAGGTTGGCTCTCAGGCACAACTAATTTATTTAATTCTGAAAAATCAATGTAAAGCCTATTTTTTCTATTTTCATTTCTTTTGTAAGCTAGTGTAACAGGGTACTGCAAAAGGAGAGGTTGATTCTTCGATAAGGTTGGCTGATAATAACCTTGCTATTTGAGATTCAATTTCTTTTTGATCCTCTATAGAGCACCTGTATGGTCTTTTTGAAACTGTACCAATATCATATTTATCTTTTGCAATAACCGTTTTGTATTTTCTAAGAATATCGTGGATTGCTTGTTTTTGTTGTTTGTTTAAATGATTCAAATTTGCTTGAAAATCATCTACGTTAATGTACTCGTTGACATTTATAGTACAAGAACTGTTTGTGTCACTCCTCGAAGAAGCATAGCTAGATTTCGAAAGCTCAGATATGTTCTGAGTGATTTCCAATTTTTCGTTTTGGCATAATTTGAATAGGTAGTACTATCAAATCCAAACCTATTAGAAAATCGTGACGAAATCCTTCACTTTTCACTACGAAAACTGATACATTTTTACAAAGATTCATTATTCTAATATCAACGTTAACGATTCCGCTAACTTTTCCAATACTACTGACCATATTAAATTTGCTATCATCAGCCTTAGAAACGTTAAGACCAGATTTCTTTAGAAAATTGTAATTTATCAACGAAATATTTGCTCCAGAATCATAGATTTCAATACATTTATGGCTATTATTGATAAGCAAATCAACTTTAATCAGTGGTATCATTACAAGTTTTTTTGATCGCTGATTTTCGAATTTAATTCCGACTCTATTTCCAAGTTATAGACAGTTTTAATTTTGTTCGTATCTTTAAACCAACAGTTCTTTTCCAGATGGTAACGAGTGACTCAATTTCCTTTGTCGCAAATAGAACAAGCTTTTGGTTTATTATTTTCAATAATGAACCTTTGTTTTCACTTCGGTAGGAGATGCTTTCTGGAATTTTCGGGAAGTTTCAGAAATTTCTGCTTTGTTCTCCGCATTATCCGTTGAACCGGTTCGCCTTGGGGATTCATAGTCGAACTTCTTCAATTTTGAAATTAGAACTTTCACTGAGGTGATAGATGACCTACGCAGCTCGTCCTGGATTCTAATCGGAAGACCCAGGGCTATGAGGTTCACATTATTTTTTCCGGAATTTCGTGGTCGAGGTCAAGAAGCAACCGTTCTTTCTTCACAACGAAGTCGATGAAAGAACCTGCTATATATCGGAAATTGTAGGCGAATCGAAGTGGTGTCCATGAATCGTTGCTGAAGGTAGAAATCAATTTTTTTTTCCAGCAGTCCCACTCGGCTCCGATACCTAGCCTCTTCTGAGCATTCGAAAACCAATCATTCATTGATTGATCCAAACATAATCTAAAAACTTCAATCAACCTGGAACCTCTTAAAGAAGCCTGAACCTTGACCGAAGCCTGAACGTTCCGGTTCCGAGTTGAAAATTTTTCGATCAAGAAATGCTTCATAATTTCCTTTAGGGATTCTTCTCGTCCAACCTCGGAACCGGAACGTTCAGGCTTGGGTCAAAGATTTTGAACGTGAAGTGACCCGGTTTTCTTCTCATCAATTTCAGGATCGTCGTCTTCTCAACTGGGCTGCTAGCTTCTGCTACAATGTAAAGCTGGTATTTCGACATCTTTATTGTCGGGGATTTTTGTATTTTCGATTTATAAGATTCTTACTCGGAATGAATTCACGCTTGATTGCATCTGTAAAGAAGTATTTATTTCGTGAGTAGGTAAATACAATGGGTAAGTACATGATAAATACTTAGTATAGGACTAAAGAAACTAAACATACCTGTAAAGAAGAAATCCAAAATACATGATCGTTCGAGTATGAATCAAAAAAAGACCACGTCCATCTAGGTAGGTTCGAATCCAAACATCAACTGATTGAAAGGGAATGTAAGAGTGACTTGGCTGTGAAGACAGGAATCACTACGACCCAGATAATCACATAAACAACGGCGATAAGATAATAAATTATCGACGTGCAGCTATCTGAAGTTTGATACTTCAAACTTTGCAAGTGTTATAGTGTTTATATAGTCGATGCATATATAAATATAGTCTATGAATATGAGTTACCATGGATAAATTTTAATTAAATTTGCTACATAGATCCGATTCGGGATTATCTCACAAGCATAGAGTGCTTGTATGAAAAAAACGCAATCGTGAATCGCAAATAAATTTTGAATGACGGGAGCACCTTCAAGGAAGCATCCGATTAAATGTGTATATAAAATAACAAGTAATACACCGTTGGGTAACCATTCACAATAAAGTCAATAATAATGCTTGTTCATAGGTACCTAAATTCATAATAAATTGTTATCGAAAGTGATGGTTGCCGAGCACATGAAATCTTTTCGTGGAAAGCAAACAGTTTTTTGACGAACTGTCGAAAATTTCCAGAGCATCAAATTGTTATACTAGGCACCATAAAACAACTGACTATGAAGATTATCAAGTTCTTGAAGACTCCAGAATTGAAATTTGAAAACACAAGAGTCATAATGATAATACACAAGATAAAAGATGAAGACAATACTGAAGATGAAATTACAAGACAATCAGCAAAACTAAAGAACAGGAGAAGAATTCAGAAAACCAGAAGTGAAGAAGACAGAAAACGAAACAAGTCGTGAACAATATTGAATTTCTGTGCTGGTGTTTGTACGGTACCGATATATACTAAAACCTACTTAAATAATTTTTAAAAACAGTATTCGTGTGAAACATGTGAGGTGAATGGAATTGATATTGGATTAAAAAACCGATTCAAGTTCTAGGATCATTCGGTCCGATACAATCCTAACTATATCGACCTCCTCCGAGCCTTTGGGTATGACTCCTCCCTTATCGACCCCCAACATATCAGGTGATTTGCATCGGCCCCTCCCGTCATTTCCCAACTGCATCACTGGGGTTGTCTAGGTTTTTTTAACGATCCCCTCGGGATCCAGAACATTGGAACATCTCCGTTGTAGCTTGGGGTAGCAAAAGCAAGTTTGCTTTTACGAGGTAGTAAATTCGTAGGGACAAGGTTTTTTTGGGGAGGGACAAGTTCGTTCGGTGGATCTACTCATTTATTCAAAGGGGTTGGCAGTATCGAACTAGGGGAAAAACCAACAGATTCTGATGGTGAATCGATAAACGTCGTAAATGTTGACATAACGGTTCATTGTACCGCGTGGAGCAACTAAATAAAAAAATATACGAACGTTATCTGTCGACCTCCACGTCTAAAATCACCGTTTTGGCTATGAAGAATTTTAACTTTCCTTACTTGACCCGAAGAATAAAGGGACAGTACTGCTATCGGCCTGAAATACAATGTCTGGATAAGAGTTTAAATACTCAGATTGAAACCAAATTTATACGTCCCGAAGTATGTGTGTTATATTTTTACACAACACAATCCCAAAGGTTCAATGTTGGAAAACAAAAAACAAAAACTTGTCCTCACAATACCAGTTACTTTAAAATACCAATAATCCTACCAAATTATCGTCCATAAAATCAACATTGCAATTTCAAGATTAATAGGTAATGATAATGAAACATTTTTCAAAACGCCCTCTATGGGACGGAATGGTTTTCCAACAGCGAGCAAAATCACTAGCAAAACGGATTATTTTCACAGGCAGCTAGACAAGGCATTTTCACTCCGAGGCCCAACCCATCTTTTCCCTTCCGGATGCACCGATGCGATTTCACTTCGGTGCGTTTGACCTTATTGTATGGGTCCAGGTGAAAATAAAACTGGCGCCTACCTACTTGGTAGTACTGTCGATCAAAAACTGTTATGCGGAGATACCTATCTAATTATTTTGCTATCAACGAAATCATTTTCCGAGACTTTGTAATTTAATCATTAGGTAAAGGATATTCTAACTCTTGGAGGTACCTACCTAACTCCTGGACATCTAACAACATTCCAGGAGCAACATGTAGGTACAATAAACCCACATTTCATTTTGCTTC
>JAEMON010000002.1:21670831-21699403 GCA_030264115.1 Lygus lineolaris
CACCCAACAGACGTTTTCTATTTTGATTTTTTAAATAGAAAATTCTGAAATTCTAAAGCGGTTTTGACTTTTGTTCGAATAGCAACAGGAGTAGCTACTGGCTACATGAGAGGGTAGAATAATTATACCTTTACCTTCCATTCGTTTATTGTAAATATGCCAATTTTTATCACCGAGGAGATTGTTTGATTGATTGATTCACTATCTATTGATTTTTTTTAACCAGTTAAGAACCTTTTATTTTCCATTAATAATCATTTAAAATTATTAGAAAGAATAGAAAGGTAATTAATGGCAATAAGGAAAGCAGTAGATTGATGCAATGGAAAATCGTGATGGACCCATTCATACTAAAGTGTTCCATCAATTTGAGGGGTGTGTCAAATGAAACAAACCTGATAAACCACGTTTTATTTCAGGTGCCTATACTAATTTATTTTCGTTTGATAGCACTTGTAGTAGTAGGTACCTAGCTAGTATCCGTAATTCACGTGCCTAGTCTATTTATGATTAGAAAAAAATCAAGTACAGGTTGAGAGTATTAGGTAAGTATAGATTATCACGGTTATATGATAATTATAAAGTAATTATTGAGGGCTGAAATATGTATGGGATCACGTAGAGTTCAAACCCCCAACTCCTAAAAAATTAATAAAAACGCTGCAAATTATTACACAACGGTTTATTATTTTCTGTATAGATCGCCCATCTACAAAGATCCTATTGACATAAAATACCCACCTACCGCGAGGTTCACAATCATCTCTTGGCGACAATGAGTAGGCACCTTCTTGTAATTATTATTATTGGAGAGTTGTATCATTCATTCTTAATGAAATTCAGAAACTAAGGAAGCTTCTGACTGAAAGTAAACAACAAACTTGGTTCGGTGGAATCGGAAGAAAGTTGCATTTGAACAGCGGATATTTGAACGGAGCCTACTCGGGAAGAATTGCGATTCACACTCGTGTTTCTGCTTTTTTTTTCGTTCAACCCTTAAGTCCTTACAGGGAGCGAACGGTTGGTCCTAAAACGCTTCGCAAGGTCTCATTCGACGCTAAAAATTGTGTTCTATTTTAAGTCGATGGAAAAAATATACCTTCCTATTTGAAATTTTCGAGCTAGGGCGTTTTGAAAATTGCATCCCCTATTTTCTACCCCTTAGAGAAGACTGACGATAACGCCAAGCTTCGCGGCGTTACCCCGAATGGGACCGGTATACCAAATTTCATTCATTTTGGACCATGCTAACTAAGGAAAGTGCCGCGTACGGCGGACGGACGGATTTTTTAATTCGATTTTTGGATTCTACGTATCTTGAAACGCAAAACCTAAAATTTTGAGGGGGGGGGGTTAAAAAACTTTTTGAAAATAATAGACCAAAATTGGATACTGGGGAAGTTATGCGTGTTGTAAGGATTCGCTGATAGGCAGACAAGAAACCAAATTTATTCAGAAAGATCTACCAAAAACATCATTGCGAAAGGAATTTCGCGAGCCCCATACTGCTTATACGACTACGACTTCTGTGATTGATTGAGTTGGCAAATATAAGACAGTTCTGACCAGTTTGGTGTTCAATTTACAAGTGATGAACTATTATTTCACGTTATGGCCCGGCTCCAACAACTGTTGACAGTAGTTATTGTCGTCGAATTCCGAATAATAAATACGAGTTACCTTTGGTGGTGCTCAAATGTTCCGACTATCCATTTTGGGTAAGCAATAGGCGCAGCACAGAAGTGATGGAGTCGAGAATTCGAGGCCTGGCTCTAGGGCCAAACTATTCCCTGGTAAAAGATAAAAAAGGTTCACCCAGACCACGGACAGTTGGGGACATGCGTGCGCATGCTTTCCGCGCACATACTGACCCCAAACTACCTGTGGCTGACGCGTTTCAGCCATTGTTATTATGGTATCTCCCAACAGGATTGAAAGTTGTGTGAACTTCAGGTCAGTCTTCACTCCTCAGTCGGTGCCCGGATCTCATAGTGATAGTTGCTCAAGTACATAGATCCTTGGTGTTCTACGGTGTTGAATCAACTCACGCGTCCCATATAGCAGATTATAAGTGCATTGGAGATTCATCCAGCCGTTTAACAATGATGAAAAAGTATGAAGTATTTTCAAAGTACGATGTGACAAAATGTGCAATATCTGGTTGTGAAAATAAGAGTAACCATGTAGGAACCAACCTTAGATTCTATTTTTTCCCGAACCGAGATAAATTTCCTCTCACATGGAAGAAGTGGGTGAAAGCATGTGGAAGACCAGGATATAACTTCCCACGTAATGGTGTAGCGGCGGCTGTATGTGGCGAACATTTTACTTACAAGGATTTCGAGCTGTCTGGAAAGAAGATTCGTCTCAACCCCAGAGCTATTCCCAATCGCAGGTTACCATTGCCGGATTGTAACGTTGCATTTACAACTTGGGACAGGCAAAAACCACTCAAACCTTGCCGAAGCCTTGAAGCAGTTAGTGGCAGCCCTGTGAACTCCAATAAATGCTCCGAAACTCTCACTCCGTTTTTAAGCACGGACCAGTACGGACCAGCCAGAAATTTCGAAATGGTTCTGAAAACTAGAATGATAAACGAGGAAAATTTAAATAAAGATATAACAAGGCGTATCATCCACTTGTCAACGACCAATGAAGTCGAAGCAATGCAGGTCTACCGTGAAATGTACAAAGCTAAACAGAAGAAAGAAGAAGATGAATTAAAAGCCCGTCCACCAAATTACCTCATTGACAAGTACAAGGCTTTAGAATCATTCGAAGTGATACCAGTGAGTTTGGACACCACAAACTCTTCAAAAAGATCAGAACCTTCAGCACAGGAACTATCAGACAGATCTGCAGACTTCAGTGTGAGTCTCCAGCCGACCGGAAAACCGATATACAGAACTTTTGCTGAGTACCGAACAAAACCCAAAAAACACCAGTTCGATATAAATGCCATTTTAAGAAATGCTCCAGCAACCACAATGTTCACTTCAACATTATCTAATGCTATTGGCACCACAATGGCCCCAAAAAATAACGGAGGTGTACGGGGAACGATGGAAGGCGATGGGATGCCTCCAACGGGTCCTCACGCCGCTTACATTCGAGGACTTAACTCTTTGAATACGGCTGTGATCCCTGTAGGTTCTACAAAGTCATCAATGAGCGCCACAAATAGGACAAAACCGACTGACTTCAGAGTCACGTTACGGCAGGCTGCAAATTGGACAACATTCTCCGGAAAAGGCGTTCAATGCGAGTTGGGCTACGAAAAGTACCGTACTGTGCAGAAGCTGCTTACAATCACCAAGCGCGAAGTTGTGCGTGACATCCCGGTGGTCACCTACAACCTCCCAAACGACCACAGAGAGGAGAAGATTCAATGCGAGTTGGGCGTGGAAGCTCTGTCGACCACGAAAACGTTGAATTCATTCCTCGGTCAACTTCACTAAGAACCTAATTAAAAATCAGTCGATGTTACTTGAATTTATGTAAGTAAATTGTGAAAGTATTTTGTAAGGCTGATAATATTTCGTAAATTAATATAACTAAATTTATGTGTTTTAAGGTTGAATTTATTCCTTGTTCGACGTCACTAAGTACCTAATTAAAAATCAGTCGATGTTACCTGAATTGATGTAAGTAAATTGTGGAAATATTTTGTAAGGTTGATAACATTTTGTAAATTAATATTATATAAGTTTATGTGTTTTAAAAGGTTTGTCGTTTTTATTGACCTTAATATATTTTGAATCAAGCAAAAGTTGGAAGAGTTGATTGATTCGAAAAGGGAAATTAGATCGATTATTTTTACTTCATCTCCATAATGCACAGGGTTTTTTATAACATTGTACAGCAAATGTTGGACATTTTCTCCGTGGATATCCTCTTCAGTGTTCTGAATCGAATCCTCTAGTTTCCTCATTGTTTCGTGTACAAATGTAATACGTCGTGTGGGTGCGTGCCACTCCAAAATGAATGATGAGTTCGTGGGCCAGTAGTTTTGGTGAATTTGGCCTAAGTCAAGGGTTTACATTGCTGTTGAAAATTGTCCCCGGAAAAAGCTAGAAAAACATGCATACATTATTTCTTCGAAAATTTGCTCATACAGACATGCATCGAGAGGTAATGGAATGGTACCTCTCAAGTCCTGGACGATTCTCGAGGGCCTATGATTAGCAGAAAAACGTTGGAAAATAGGGTGTTTCATTTTACAGGAATACTTTCAAAGAAAGTAGTGTGCAGCTTCACACACGCCCCATGTCTTGTTAGTTTTATGCCAGTCATTTGCAGTACTCTCCTATCACACTTCGATAAGATATGATTGCACTTGACCCCTTTTAACGAGGAGAAACAAATGTATATTAGAGATTATTGGTTTATCCAGAGTTCATACGAACGCAGAAGCTGTAGGAGAATATATTTATATTCTCATACAGTAATTAAGTAATGATTAGGTAGCACTATATTTAAGAATATAATTAAGTTATTATTTAAGTACTTAACTGTAAATTTCAATATACCTACTTACAAACAAGCTATATTAATTAACCCGGAACAATATAGCGCAGTACTGAGCATCTCAGTAGTTACTAAAAACCATGTGATATCACTACATAGTGATGATATAACACCAGGCCCCAACCGAAGCTAAATTCAGAAATGTCACCAGAAAAATGTTATTAAAATTCATATAGAACCCTCTGTCTAAGGGCTAACCAATGCAATTTAATCAAATCAAAGTCTAGATGTGAATATTACAGGTATACGACGATCGAGGACCTAAGCCGCAGATCCGGAAAAATTGTATGCGTGGAAGTAATGCGTACGCCGTCTGCATGGATTCATAGACGCAGACACTAGCGAGGTCCATGTGGTAGGTGTATATTATTATTAAATTTAGGAATAATCTCACAAATCGTTCAAACCTAGCGCTCTCAAAAATAATAATAAATTCTCATCAAATTTAAAGTAAAACATCCTTAAAAACAAGTTGCCCTCAAACGGTTCTGTCAAAAGATACAGGCATACAGGGCGAAAAGGGGTTACAGGAGAACACATTTGAAGTGTCAAAAACTAATGGTAGAAAGTTATTAGGTACCTTGAAATTGAAAAACCTGCCTAGGTTTTTTGTAATTCGCTCATAAGGTGATACCTACTGCATGAAATGGAATTTCTTATTCATCCCTGCAGTGCATGAAACCAGAAATTAGCAAGATATGTGCAAACAAATTGCATTAGTTCACATAATTTTAATACAACTTTTAAGTAGGTACCTCACAAAACTTAGTTAATTATTATCCAAGAATGTGAGAATATTAATCTTTTTATTGAAAAGTGGAAACTGTTGTCATTCCGAGGCCATAAAACGGTTTCACCCCGAAAACCTCCAAATCGAGAGAAGGTTGGGATCGGGGAAATCCCCACGAGAACGACCGCACCAGGCGATACGAGGAGAGATCCGGCAACGCCGCTCACCGAAGAAAGAGAAGGCGAGAGCGTGCGAGCGAGACGGAAGAATCAAGGGGGTTTGAAGCAACGTTGCCGGATCGACCTCCACCGACCGTGTCGGTGGGTTCGGGGCGGGTTGCGATGTTGCCGGACCTCTGCGACCCTCCAACTCACCGGCCCCAGTTCTTTTCGGCCTTCGTTTTCTCTCGGCTGTTCTCCTCGACGAGAGGTTTTTTGGGAGCTCCAAACTGCGGTCCAATAAATCCATATGACGGTTACGTTAAAGTACCAAATCATTGGAGCAGTTGCAATATTATCATTCAATAATCTGGAATTGATCGTGTTTTATCTATTAGACATTCACAATGAATTGACTATTTTTCAATGATTCCTACTGTTATTGAAAGAACTAGGTAAGCTGTGTGCCACATCAATAGAACCTTCATACTACGATATGCGGGGAAACTATAATACTGCCCACCTACTTAGTATACATTTTTTATTGTCATGCTACAATCTACAAATATTTAAAATAAAATAAAAAGGAATTTTTATATTAGGTGGGGGTTTCTTTTTGAAATAAACCCCACATTAAACTAATCCACAAGGTAAAGACCTGCTATGTGCATTTTACGGGTCAGGGTATCTAAACGAACAAAGAAAGGGGGGGATCACGAATAAATTATTTACATCTACATAGGTAGAATGTTCCCCCTGACTGAGATTCGAACAACACACAACAAATCGAACACGTATTTATTAACTTCTTCAGATTGTATTCGGGCTCAAATTTAGATATAAATGCAATAAACACGATACATGCTAAAAGGATGAAAAATGTGGAGGGGATTATGAGTTTCGGAAAACTCCAAACGAGGAATCATTTGAACAAGCTTATTTTTCACAGTCCATTACAGCAAGAAATTTTCATGGTACCGGCAATGAATATAGACAACTCTAGGCGATTCTTATGCCAGGGTAATAATTCACACAACATGGCTACCTACATTGTTTCACTTTCGGTTTCTAAACTAGGACGTATATTACCAGGGTGGGTCAAAAGGCGGGAGCACACCCCTTAAAACCTAAACATGTCCTGGAAAACCAGTACTACTGATGACCCAAGTAAAAATGATTCTAGAACCCTGTGGTCAAGGTCAACAGAACTATCAATCAAGTATGGCTGAAGGGTTGAACACAAAATCTATAATAGGTCTCATCAACTGAGATAATGTGACTCACGATACCATCATTCATCAGCAGTGCCAGACGAGTTGCGGTCAGTCACGTGAAGCGGAGGGGAAGCCCGAGGAAGGCCGAGAACGACCGACCAGAGCCGAGCCGAGTTCGGCCGATCTCTCAAAAGCTGGGAGTGAACAGTGAAGGAGTGATGGACCCCGGGACAGGGAATAAAGTTCCCAACGCAGTATGGCTTGAATGAGCGAATTATCTGGCTATTTTGGGCAATCCTAGGTACTCGAACAATAATTGCAAATACTTGTGATTGAAATGCCAATGTACAAGTACGTGATTACTCAAATCGCAAGTACAAGTTACTGCAGGACTTGTTCTTGTCCAGGGCGAAAGTACAAGTACTTGTACTTTGTAATTCATTATTGTACTCAAGTATCTGCTCTTTGGTGGAGCATCAGGAATTTGGTGTGGTTAAAACAAAAAATTAGGAATTCGAGGCTCAATTTCATATAAAAAATGAGAATATCCTGAAAAAATTCGACTTTACAAAAGTTTGCAAGTACATACTTGTAATTAGGAGTAGGTACAACAAGTACAATTACACGTACACGTACAATTGCAGGCACAAGTACTGAACTTACTTGTACTCGTTCCTTCTAGAAGTGGAAGTGAAAGTACTGCAATTGTACTTGCAAGTACTTTTGAAGTACCTACTTGTGTGCTTGTATCTTTTAAATCACTGTTCCTCCCGTACTTCTTATGCTAATGTTCCCGAAGTAAAAAAAGTACTATACGTTTACACAAGTATTTGAAGGAAGTACCTACTCATTCACGTACTTAAGTTACACCCAACTCTGCTATATAAACACCACTTAGTGCAAAACATAATATAACGAAAAAGAAAACCTGCATTCGAACATTCATTGGCATGTGAATGATCACACTGGTCACATATATCTATTTTTATACTTCTTAAGTTCTCTTATTCTCAAAAACTGTGTGATTCCTAGAATTTCATTGTTTCCTCAATAGTAAGGTACCTATTTTAGTTAGGTAGGAACTAGTTAATTCTATTCTCACTGGTACCTTCCACAAACGATCTCACTGGCACTTACGGAACTAACACTAGAGAGGTATTGAAAAGTACCCGATATGCTGTATGACTTATATAATAAGAGAATTTTGAAAAAAAAAAAATCAAATCAAACAGTTGAGCAATCTTTGACAATTTTATCCTACATTCATTGACTACCGTTACCGACATTTTGATTTGGTTACAAAAAATACAACTCATACTTACAGAGATTGTAAGTTTATCATACTATTATAGATTGCTGCTAATTTCCCCAAAACCTCTAAAATGTGCGGCTTTTCGCGACTTTGGATCCACATTCATATTTTTCGACTGAAAATAGGTGCCTACTTTAGAAAATGTTCAGGAGGGCTTCGATGGGAGGATATCAATGACTGCCTCGTGATTTGACTTTTTTGATAAGGCAGCATTGACCCCTATTATTCTTCTAGAAAATACAGTCTCATACTTGATGAAGACAATGAAGCAAGCTGCTCATGAGCTGAAGTTGTTTATGAGCTGATTTGGTCGAGTAACGTTTTGGTAATCTACTGAAAAAGGCAGGTAACCCCTTTTTGAAAAGATTGAATATTATTTATACCCGACTAGCCCAGAGGAAGGTTGGTTTTTCTCCCACAAATTTGCCTCATTATTATTCGATGTTCAACCTACAGTTTCTTGATTTATGGCATTTACCTTTAATGTCTTCCCGAAAGTTTGCCACAACAAATATTTATAATAGGTAACTAGGTAGGTAGATGTTTTAGATGAACGGCCTGAATCATGTTACTTGCCTACAATGTGTAGAACAAGCTAAAATTTATTGTTTCTTCCTTCATGATGAGGATTTTAAAAGTATTTCTAGCAGCCTCTGAAAGATGATTATATACTCGTTCGTTCCTGAATTTCACTTAGAGGACAAACACAAATAAGGATGTTTCTTAGGAAGGGACATAATGTAGTATTCCCTGAATCCGCTAGCACCCTGTTACCTGGTGTAAAATCTCGAATATAAAACTACCTAATTCGAACTGATTTGAAACCACCGTACAGATATAGGTACCTATATTATTGAAACCAAGAATGCGGATTCAAAATCGCGAAGGTTTACCCATTAACAACTTCCCGCAGGTTGTTATTCTCTTTAGAGAAACGGTGCCTACTGGAAATCTGTAGCGCCTTCTAAAATTAGAATCTCGTTAGCATTGACGTCAAACGGTACCAGACAGCATAAACATATTGTTGACACTCACCACGTTGATAGATGGAAAATGAGCCGTTGTACATACCTGAAACAGAAAAAAATCGTAGTTAGTCGAATGCTGACAACATGGCGATATTAGAAAATAATAATTGTTTAATGGGCCAATTGAATTAATCAGTTGTACACCGTTAGGGCAGCGTTCAGGGCGTAATAGATACAAAATTGATAGGAACAATAGAGACGGCATACGTGCAATTAGTATGTGATGAGGATAATGGTAATGAGAGTGCGAACAGCACGAGGCACTAAGTTCCTCACTTGACCTGTCAGATGAATGTTTAACCTCGTGTTATCGAAAAAGAAAAGATCGAATTAGGTCAGGTCACACCGACCAATTAGTTCTTAGAACTTGACTAGATAATCATCACGTTATAGGTTCATTGTGAAAAGGTACGAAAGTTGTTGAAATGGATCCCCTTAAGAGGACAATGTCGGTTAGGTGTCTAGAAAGAAGACGCAAAATATCAAAAGGAGCTGAGCAAGCAACCAATTTATCGTGAACCTGAGTTCATTATTCCTGGATCGGAAATGTTCATTTGAATGTTCATTGAGTGAATCGCCACCTGAAATGAATGAATAAAATTTGCTAAGAGTAACTTTTTGTTGGATAGTAACATTTTCTTGGTCGTAGAATCGATCCCCGAAGTTTCTGTACTCAATCCTGGGACACCCTGAATATCTAATTACGGCCATGTTCCAAATTAGGCACTTACACGAGATAATTTGCGTACACGACTTAGGTTCTAAATACGAACGATTTTCTAAAGGGCCCTCACACTGGTAACAATTTTACACAACATTTAGAAGATGTCGTGTTTGTGCACAAATATTGAGAGTGTGAGGAGAAATATGGTGCAAAAAAGGGCGTTCAATATTTTTCTGGAAGATTTAAAATTTTTTGCGGACCGTTCAATATTTTTGTATTTAGGGAGCGCGGTGTGAGGGGTTTTCCATAGCGAGTTGAATCGGCACTGAAATATTGTGCAATATTTGGAGTCTGAGGGCTCCCGACCATTCAATATTTTTGCTCAAAATATTGAATGCATTTTTTTTGCTCAAAATATCGAATGCATTTTTTTTTGCCAGTGTGAGGGCCGTGAGGGGCATTGTTCATTACAAGCAGGTTAGTAGGTTATCTTAGAGGCCTGTAAACGATTTCGAACGATTTACTAACGCACATTATTCACTAGCATGTAGGTTACATATCTAAGGCCCGAAAAAGAAACGAACGGTACTACCTCAAATTGTTCATTAGAAGCATAGATAGTAGGTTGGTTATCTTAGGCCCGTAAACAAATTCAATCGATTCACTAACTCACATTATTCATAGGAGGTTATCTTTGGCCTGTAAACAAATTTGAACGGTGTGGTAACTCACATTGTTCATTATAAGCATGTAGACAACTCTTCTAATCGAACATGATGACCCATGTGAAATGTGAGATAATAATATAGCTATATAAATAATAGGCATGTAATTGCTAAAGTGTTCCTTCCAATGATCAGTTCCAAACATCTTATTCTATGGATCAATGTGTCCAACTAAAACCAAACGAGGGCAAAGTTCTCTGCCAAGTTATAGTCGATGTCGTAACCCCTCCAACTTCCTTAATCTTGAAATCCGTCTTCTTATGGTGATTGAGTAAACACGTTTGTTTGTAGGTTAGGTCGTACAATTTTACATTTCAAATTCAGACCTGATGGGATTCGACGAAGAATTCCACGATACCAGAACGATTTCTGTAGGTTAAGAAGTTAATATATTTCATTAATCGGTATAAATCGTTGACAATTTATAACGAGACAATTTCCAAACCAAAACACAGTTTCCCACGTAGATTGTCAAGCACATCGGTTGGTGACTACGAACATGTTAAAGTTATCGACCTGCTTCACAACAATAACATACAGTCGAGCTTTGGTTGAGCCACAATATTATTGTTACCATCAGAATGGTTAGGATTACGGAGGAAAGATTTTTGAGAATCTTTCTCCGTACGTTCACCTGAAAAGTTCGACGAATCCTTTTCAGCTTGAAATAGAACAGGACACGTATTCCGGAAAGTTTAGTAATAACAAGAAGGAAAAAAGAAGGAGCGAATCGGAAAACAAAGATGGAACGATAATAATAACCGAGATACGTCTACAGGTAGATATATGTATATATAAACGAGCTTATGGAAGGTTAGTTAACACAGTTCATATAATATGGAAATTATTCAGACATAATTTCCACTCATTTTCAGGTATAGATCATCGAGAAGATCTGAAGCCTTATTAATTATAAATATGTAACTTGGATTTTCGTGATTTGGTAGGAAATTTAGCTTTTCCCTATAAAATGTTTCCGATTTTTTTTCTGGTCCAGACAACAAATTTAAAGAATCGACTGATGCGTTTTTTGTTCAAAGAACCCAATAAAAGTAATAAAAATGATAAATCATTAAAAAATGATGCATATGGTGTTTTGCATAGTTTTCATAAGATGTAAGCTAACAAAAATTGTCTAATATAGGACCGGCAAAAACAGCTTTACGGAGCGTTACTCTCGCAGTATTTTCACGTATTTTCAGTATTTTCACCCAGTATAGTTGACCATTAAAGGATGGTATTATGTAAGTTTGGTCGCCGTTTACGGCCTAAGTGTTCACCGTTCGCATTTTAACTTGCCGTGCAGAGTGTGGTAGTGGGAAAGTTGAGTACAAGATTCCGCGGGTTCTGTTGTACTCGTAAATACTGCGGTACTTGTTGTTCTACGGTACAGGCACCTAGATCATGAGGTTATAATATAATTTTGATAATTACGTGATTTAAGTGTAATTTTTCTGGGGACGACAAGGTTATAGTGGTTTCTCTACAGTGTTATGAAAAATGTCGTGTTTTGTGTGAAATGTTCTTCAAAATGGGCAGCCAAGAGCATTTTCAACATCTAATAAATCCGTTTAATAAGCCGTGAGATCGTGGAACAATTTTGACCGAATTCCGTTCATTTGCTATTTTCTGTCATAAACATTTATACATTTTTTTGAAAATCATGTTTCAACTTTTCAAAATAAAAGTTTTGCAATTTTTCTTCCTTGCCTTTTCAGGCAACGTTACGGCTTTTTAGCGCGGAAAAAATACGGATTTCAATTTATCTCACTTACTTATTTTGAGTGAATAGAGGACAAATATGTTGTTGTTGTTATTTTATGACCCTTTTCTGATGTTTTGAATCAAAACCACAGCAAAAATTGGGGTTCAGTGCATAGAAAAAAAAAAGTCTGTTGGCTGATGATGTATATCAGCCAAAATACTGTGTACAGTATTTTGAGAACAAATTTGGCTGAAACTCATTTACATCAATCCTAATCACCGAATAGACCAAATATTTCGATTCAGCAAGAAAAAATACTAAAGGAATCACATCAAACCACCAAAGATTCGATCAATTATGTTTTTTCCCCGAAATCGAGTTTTTTTTCTCCACTGTGCGCCGTCCAGGGCACTCTGAAAAGTTTCCATAGACCAAAATTAATGAAATTTGGTATACCGGCTCCATTTGGGATCTGGTTGTGCATAGAAGCAGGGCGTTACCACCGTCAGTCAGCCTTCTCTAAGGGGTAGAAAATACGGGATGAAATTTTCTAAACGCCCCTAGCTTGAAAACTTCAACTAGGAAGGTATATTACTTCCTTCGATTTCGAATATAACGCATTTTTTAGCGTCAAATGAGACCTCGCGGAGCTTTTTAGGACCAACCGTTTGTTCCCTGTAAGGACTCAAGGGTGAAAATAGCAGAAACATGAGTGTGAATCGCAAATCTTCCCGAGTAGGCCTAATCCCCGTTCAAAGATCAACTGAGAAAAAATGTAACTTTCCTCGATTTCGAATATACATAAATACCAACGTTATTTCTGCTGAGATCATAAAGACACTAGAGGATACTTCATAAACACACCAATGGACGTTAGATAGGTACTACGAAAGGATTCTGAATCCTGAGTACATAAGAAATTTTGGTAAGCGAGAAATGGTAAGAGAAACACATCATCCTTCTAGTTTAATCATTGAGATTCAAGCCAAATAATAAAGTAGGTACCTAATCCAACATGGGCACCCAAAGTTGAACAAGAAATCATTAGAAGAGAGAAGAGAAGAAAGAGAGGAAAAGTTCAAGATGAACAACAACGATGGCACATGTACGCATAGTACAGGTCAATCAACGAATATAAAACAAAGTACGTAGTTCACGCTGATAGTTTTCAATTGTAGACCAGTTAACAACTTCTGAGCATTTATCCACTGATTATTTGGCAGCATTTCTTACAACTTATGGAAACTGTCCACATTTTTTTGTGATTTATAACAATTTTTTTTTTCTTTTTCCACTGCCCTACGATCCTTCCTCATTCAGGTAATTATTTATATTTTATTTAATGTTTTATACCGCTTTCATGTTTCGATTTCGTATAGAGTGATTCATAAACTTATATCGCTACCGCGCGTGAAGAAGGAGTTATGTCAATTTCTGTCATTTTGAGAAATCAGCATTTTTGAAGTATCACTCAACATTTCCTATCGTTTCTCGGGAGCCCGAAACGTTATATTTATGCGACCTGTTTTTTCTCAGTTACACTAATTTTACTATTCAGAACCTAGTTCTGAATTATAATTTTTAATCAGAGTTTTACTAAATATTTTGTTGTTGACATGGCCCCTTTGGCACGATGGAAATCACGACTTAACCCCTTTTACACCAGGTGGAGGAAACAGAAATTAATCATGAAAATTCAGTTCAGCGAATGAAAATATAGCATAACGAGATAAATCGACTTAGCTCTTTATTACCGCTAACCAACAAGTGACATAGCTCCTAGGGTGATTTTCAAAATGCCGAAACTAGAGCAGATACGACTTAACTCGTTATTGCAAACGAAAGAGCTGGTCAAGTATAGTCGGAAATGGGCATAACCCCATTATCACCCCAAAGTGAAAACTCCTTAACTTCTTCTTCATGCGCGGTAGCGATATATCGCACCTATAATTAACAACCATACCTGCAAATAAAATATGTAGGCAATACAAATGAATCCTTCGGGACCAATAAGGATTGAAATCGACCATAATACCTTTCAACGATAAGAATATGAAAGGATGGTTTAAATCACAAAAGAGTGAAATAAGATAAGCACTCGGGAGTAAGTACAGGGCTTGTGGGTAAGGATCCCCCCTCCCCCCATAAACATAATATACAGCCAACAAACCATCGAATATAAATGAATCGATGAGTAACGAAATTTACCACACGACAACAATATTATATTATAGCCGTGTGAGACAGACAACCTTGTTCCGCCAACTATGAATAGACATGAGTTCATACCGAATAATTTTCATTTAAAAGGCGCCAGGAAACACCTTCTAAATCTTCTCTTTGAAATTACGCACGACATACTCGTAGAAAGATCTCTAAAAATAGGAATGTAAAAAAATAAAGTAGAATCCACATCTATAATGTTCAAAGGAGTAGCTAACTACAAACAACGAATATGAATGAATGGCATCTGAAACATAACGTACTAGGTATCTCCAATGTACCATAAAATAGCTTCATTATACTCGTAATTCCAAAAATTTTAAGTGAACGAGAGGCCAAATTTCAAAAGAACGTTCAAAAGAGAAAGTTTAAAGAAGGTTCAAAAGAACCTACGGTAGAGGATATTTTGGAAGTTATATAATCCATGAATTATGGCGTAACATTATTGCGGGCGTACATCTGAACTCATATTTTGTGTATTCAAAATGGGATCGAAGGAAAAACACCGAGCGTGTCCGCCCCCGTTGAGGTGTCGTATGCCAAGAAAATATGATTTCTCGGGGCAGATGCGAGGGAAATCTAGATTTAGAAATTTAATAAAACGGGCGCATTGCCATAGTACATACCAACTACTATGTCGTGTAGTGTACAAGGAGGATAGAAGACTGCTATAAGCTGCGATAACTTACAGGTCAACAAATCAAGACCACCAGAAAAAAGTAATTTTTAAGGAAAATAGTTTCCGTGCGAAAACTAAATTTTTTTGAAAAGTTGGTCCTCGTATTCTTACGTGGGGTTTGAGAATGGAGGATATTAGGCTCTAGAAGCCATCCAACTGAGTGGAGCAGTAGAGCGAGGAAAATACAATCTCGAAAAAGACAGCTCAACACTCAAATGAAGGGGCTGATGCAACAGTCCAGGCAAGATGTGCATGCATTAGCCGACTCGATCGGCCAGGGGCCACCGCTTTCACTTTTAAAATCGTTAGGCTATCACGTAGACTACTTTTCTTAGGGCTGTCCATAATTTTTCCGACATCTTCTGATTGATAAACACACTTGGCAAAAGGTGCACGTCCCAAGTCCTTCTTTGCTTGGACCTAACTGATACCAGGAGGGAAATCAATTCTTGAAGGGAACAGGTAAACAAAACCTATTGACACCGTGTGCGTACAGAGGCGGCAAACAAGTTGATTCATAGTGTTCTGTGGTGCCATAGTAATTCTACGGTCGTTGGGGGAAAATAAACATGCTGGCTTCTTCAGTAGGTACCTAGTTCAAATAAGTTCAAGTTTTTTAGTTAACCAGCTCTTCAGTACCACGTACACCGTTTTTGAAATTTTTAAATAAAAAATGACCTACCTATACTTCAACTACTATTTACCATGGTGTCTAGCCAGCCAAGTTGATACACTTGCCTTCGCCCACCCACTTGCATAGTACTGTACCAGAACCCAATATGCAACACAATTGTGTTCCATAATAAGTGTCCCTGATAAGGGCGAACAAAGAATGGCGAAACAATAGTCGGCCTGAACTACTGAAGAAGCCAGCATTTTTCTTTTGATCCATTTCTCTTAGCACGATAACTTGTCTCAAGAAGTGCTAACTTGTAGGAGTAGGTGAGGTCTGTGAAGTATGAAGCAATGCCTCAGCACAAGGTGGCTTGACCGGCGAACGGCCTTCACGGGCCCAATGACTCAGTACAAGTCGATTTCACGTCGATTAAGCTCAACGTTGAAAGAAAAAACAGACAAGAAGTCAGCCATTTGACAAGGTCTCTTGAGTTTAGATAGAAAAACGACAGCTCTTCTATACCAGGTTAACTTCAAAACAAGGTGCCAGAGCTCCCAACTAAGTAAACCACTACTACAGGTATCTACCTGAAAAAAAGTTTACAGAACAAACAAGAAGTTTCAGTAATTCTGGCAATATGACTTGTGCCCATTCTTAGTAGTAACCTTTCTCCTTTTTTCAAGTCGGTCAAAATCCAATGAATTATTTGGTGTGTCAACGCATATATCCTGCATACTTAAGACAATTTGACTTTTAAGATTCCGAATAAATTCCACATCATTTTCCAATTACTAAAATGTGGATTTCCCCATAAACTTAAAAAATAACAGATTTTAAACGACTTTTGACCTCACAATTTAAAATCCATTAGGACGCACAAATGTAGTTGGCTTTTTTTGTGTAAAATGAAACATGAACATTCATAGAGAACGTTTTTTCGAACACTGGGAATAATGTGTATTCGGTTAGGTTTTTCTCTTGTGAATCGAAGGTGGAGCATCAATACGTTTGTAGCATTTTCAAGCCAAATCCCCTATTTACAAGACAAATTCACATGTTTACAATCAAATTAACTTCTAGAAGGTAAATCTGATATGTAAAAAGGTTAATTTAATTTGTAGAAAGGGTAATTTAATTGTAAAAAGTTCCATTCATGCAGCATAATTTTAACCAATTTTGTGGGTGATTCTTATAGGAAATTTCACGGTGATTCCGAATATACCATAATGTTCCTATGTTTAAGATGGTACTTCACACCAAAAACCTCAAAAAACACGTTTTTGTTTAGCGATTTTTGAAACTAAATTTTCAAAATTTGACCCCATGGAGTACTCCAAAAATTCTGGCCAACGAACTCATCCTTACTTTTGATATTATTGACATTTTAACATTTTTTTGGATTTTTCACCTCGATCCCTCGGGCAGATATCGTCTGGAGTGACACACACACACACACACACACACACACACACACACACACACACACACACACACATATATATAATATGTGAAATATATGAATGTATATTATACATATGAAAAATTGTTAAATATCAGGAATCGTTCTAGAACGGTCTGAAACGGATTTCCATGAAGAAAATTGTCAAAAATTTTGAAGCCATTGCAATAGGTTCATTTTCTTCGAAAATTCGCTAAAAGGTTCATTTGATTTGTAAAACTATTAATCTCACTTGTACAACGGAGAATTTTACTTGAAAATACAGCACATCCAAAGATGAGCAGTTATTCGGCGTAAGGTGGTACACAGTATTATTAGGTTTAGGTACCCGAAAAACTAGCTCAGTGAACTAGCTCTTAGTGAGTAGGTAGGTATGAAGTCTCGCGCCAGTAGATATGCATTCTACGACCTCCAAGCTATGACTCCCTGTTTGTTGTCTCCTCGCTCTTCATAATCATAACCAAGCTGCTGTGCTGCTATGTACCTTGGCAGGAGTAGCAATAAATAAACTATAATATAATCCAGGACGATAATGTTTTCCCTTCGTTCTCGACTCTTAAAACGCCTTATCTTTCATAATAAACCCTGCAGTTCCTTCTGAAGGCGCGGTAAACTCGTTATTTTTACTATTTTATCAAGTTAGTAGATTTATAGTTCGAGTTGTCTTCACTCCAGGTTTATTTGTTGATCCGCTATCACGAGAACGGCTCATAAATGTTGCTTAGCTACTTCAGCGATGCGAGCTGACACTTCGTTAGCGCTAATACGGTTAGCGTCGTTTTGTCCCGCGATCTCGATGCGAGATGGTCGTGGGTGTTTACTTATACTTACCCGCCAGTGTGAACGACCCTCAGATGAGTTGTGTCCGTCACCACCTGTTATGGACAGGATAGCAGAAAAGGAGGATAATCAAATCAATCAACCGAACAGGTAGGTAATTAATGGATAAGATTGAATCAGTCGCGGACTAGCGGCTCTCTGGCAGGCCAGCAAAGGATAGTCGACAATCACTCAATTTACCAAGGAGGCAGAAAGTGGAGCCAATTTATTTATAGATTCACATGTTCTTAGATTCAGGGTGTAAATTTGCGCACTTAAGAATTAGAGTTAGGCAGTTTTCCATGAAATGTATGGTAGAATCCTAATCTTTAGTAAATAACGGGGGCAATTCAGAATAAGGAAGTTGGTGCGGATTGCGCACGTGCGCAAAAATGTGTGCTCGTTATTTTTTGAATCCTCATAGAAAACTACTGGACCTAATTATTGGTTCCTTCGGGGTGGACTAGCCTGCACATGGTGACCAGCAAATTTCACAGGGGACCACTTCCCTTAAAACAAAATAAATATGCGGGTTCCTTTTCGATCAGGAAGGTCTAATTAAAACGTAAAATGCGAGTGGAAATTATTGATTTTAGAGGTAAACAAATGTTTCCTCCCAAATTGATGAATAGCTTTCACAACGTTTGGTAGACTTGGAAACCGTAGGCAGTGATTTTAGTACATAAATACATTTTTTCTATATTTTTTATTTTTTATTGTTGTTCCAAAATCAGGTTGTTAGCTGAACAAATTAATCTGAATTTCCACTCTGGCATGATAGTAATAATTATAAATAAATGAAACTGACTGCTTATCGATTTAGAAAACTGTATCAGGTTTTCCAAACTGTTCCAAGCTTGTCAAAAGACAGCCAGGGCCGGCGGAGTATCCAATAGATCGCTTAGATCGATCGATACAGTCTCAAACATTATTCTAGACAAACGCAAGAACGATATCGATGCCTGAACCCTTTGATGGATGGCTCAGAATGACGTCACGAAATGAAAGCGGTTCCTTATCAACCATATGGTGGCCCTCCCCTTCATACACGCGTCCCCACTTGAAATTTCGATGGCTCTTGGTTTTGTTCCCTTTGTGCGCTGAAATATGCTTTCTTCAGCGCAGATCGATCGCAGATTTGTTCTCTACTCCACATTCTTTTTGCTAATTTCGGGAGCTGTTCACGCTCGTAATACAACAAAATAGGACAAGGGGTTCAGTGAACTCCCGATATCGCAGAAATGAAATGCGGCCAACGCCAACAATCATATTTGACATGTTTTCATCCTATACGTCTTCTTTGATCGTTCTTTTTCTCAAAATTTTATAGTAAACCCTCCGAATCCTGCCAAGCTAGTTCAAGTATCACTTTGCTTAGGAACTCTTAGAACAAATTGGACATTCCAGCGTCGAATCTTGTTATCTCCCAGCATGAACAATATAATGAACGATTTCAGGGACTCTTGAGCCTTTGGTTGAGTTTTTGATTAACTATGTATAAAAAGCTGCCTATCAAAAGCCCGTAACAATCGTCACCTTCAAATCACTTTCAATTCGTTTAAGTGGGATTCAAAATACGCAAAGCAATGGCTAAACAAAAGGGTGGTTTAAATGATTAGTAACAAGGGCTTTAGTTCAAAATGGCATCCCAATTAATATATTAGATCACTGAAAGATTTGAAATAACAAAGAGTGGGAACATATAACATTGTGCAACAAGTGGGAAGCACAACAACTTTGAAATCTAAAAGAAAATAGGAAGGTAATCTGATGTTCCGACGAAAATGCAATCCAGGGCCCATATTCTCAAATTCAAGAATATAATTTTTATTGAAACCCAAGTCCATGCTGTTGGAATTCATATTCTTAATGATGCATTCGTTATATTTAGTTAAATGCTCAACGGTTAGGTAGGTACTATTTCATATATCACCCAAACATACTATCAATCTACCTATTCATTATTAACCGATGATGGTCTTGCCTGACAAACCGTAATAATTATGCACCATGATTTGGCACCTACTAAATCACGCTAACAGCAGAACCTTGTGACGAACTGTGCTCGGTATATCGGAACACTCAGATATTACGAAACAAAGAGCATCTCTGCGAACCAGACCTATCAAGTTTGGCGTAAAAATATCGACATTTAAGAAAACTGATATCTACAAAACTCCTACTACTCTTACCAGTTCCATCTAATATCTTCTCTTTCACCCCAAGTCCAATGGTCTTGGCATTAATATGCTGTATTCAGAACATGCTCAAATTGTAGCATGTCATATTCATCATGAACTTGTGAATGCACATGTAGTTTTTGCTGGAAAAATAGTAATATTATGCACCTGCTCAATCCCGCTGCCAGAAGAACCTTGTGACGAACTGTGCTCGGTATATCAGATCACTCGTAGATCTTACATAACAAAGGGCAGCTCTGGAAAACCCATAAATTTGTCCTCGACAGACCTCTCCGCCAGCAAACACAGAGCTCTGGATGGAAGGCATTACTTTCTAATCCGGTTCGTTCCCAGACGGGGTACCCTGGAGGCTCCACCACCGGCCCGCGGTTGCCACATTGTTATATCGACCCTTCCCTCCCCAGTCCTCTCGTTTGGAAGCCTCTTTCGCAAAAAAAGATTGAATTTCAGCTTCTCTCCGGTTTCCCACATGAAAGTTGTTGACCTCACGTCTTTCGGGGGCGGTGGGTTTCACTAACGAGCTTCCCACATGTCTCTGCCGCCTCACCTTTGTCATACGGGACCGTATCTCAAATCTCGGGCTAGAAAACGTTTTCTGGGGTTAAACTAGTCTGGCACAACTCGTTTTGGACAACAGGTGGTGTTACGATGTAAAGGTCGAAAAAGATCAACTGCCGAACGAAATCAGTTGTTTCAAAGCTGAGCAACCCGTGTTTCAACTACTAACTAGATTTTTGATGAATCCTGGTGCGATTCCTGCCAACACAATCTGATCAAGTTTGGTGTGATGGGGCAAAGCAATAATTTTACCTATGCTGCAAATCACGAACTGTGAAAAATGACCTTAGATTGTCGTAAACCTTCTCGAACTGTCCAACCTGATAAGCCATCCACAAAACAGACCCTCAAGAACATGATTGTTATACTGAAAGACACCGTTCCTAAAGTTAAACTAAGATAGTAATAGTAACCTAACTAGCAGGTTTTATATGTGAACTATAATAGATTAGTTATCCATTCTATCTATAAACCAATTATAGATTGGTTATCAAGGAGATATTGGTTGGCTCTCATTTATATTCTAAACGTCAAGGTCTCATTTTCAAATTCTCCTTTCAAATTCTCATTTCCTTCAGAATCTAACAAGAAAGTGTTTCTGTCAGGAGTGGGAAACTAGGGATTGACATTTTCGAAAACTTGTAGCTCGGAAGTTTTTCAAAGCATGGTGTTTTTTTTCTATTCTGAATGAATTCGAATTCTTGGAAAAGGATGAGAGCATCCATATGTGTCTCAGGGAGCACGAAGCAAAGGAAGAAAATCTGTTATCTCTGCGGTTGGATTAATAGGTACTTCTTTCGAATGAAAATAATAAAAGTAGACCCAGTTACTGGGGTAGAGAATTTTCGTTATTTATGAACATTACCACTACTTGTTGGTTGAGGAACTTGGCACGCAGTCGTGGCTGTTTGAACGACTATCTATCAATGACCCCCTCCTTGAATCCTGTTCAGGGAAACGTGACGGGGATATAATGGGATGAAAAAACATCTGTCAGGCTTGTGCCGGCGTTTGAAAAGAAGGTCGTGCGAGTCAGCCCCGTTCACCTTTTCAACTAGGGGTCATTTATATTTCGTGGCGCATGCGTTCGTTTAGTTTAAGGCACGCTGCTCATTTTCAAACGTCGAAAACATCATCTCAGAAACTTCAAAAATTCCTTCTAATCAACAATACAACACCCAACATATGGATCAAATCCGTAACCCCCGGGGGTTCTTGCCCAAGGACTGAATTAATTTCGTTTGTAACAAAACAAACAGTGAGAAGATCAATTTTAAAATATCCTGCAAACTATTACCCAAAGGTTCAATATTTTACCTATACAGGGACAATCACTGGTCAGAGCCATCGTGATAATTTGATAATTTTGCTTCCTCACCACCCAACTTGGCAACCATTTTTTTATTAGCCTGACAGTTGTCGAGATTAATAAAGTGGGTTGATGCCGTAATATCGCGTGGTTCCCAATCACATTTCTCTCGTACAATGATTATCTAATAGGTACCAAGCTAAGTAACCGCCAGTAATATCCGAAAATTGTAGGTATGAATACCTACGAAACCACCTGAAGAAAACAAAAAAGTAACATAAAACAACTTGAAAAATGATGATATGAAGAACGATGTAGGGTGATGTATTTAAAGTTTGACAAAACAGGTTGAATAATACCACCTCGCTGATTATACCACCCCCGAACTGTGATCCTCAACTAGAACGCGAATGGAATCTACTAACCAAAATTCCATATTTCATCAATTTTGGTCCATGGTATGGGATGATATCTAGATTCGAAGAGCAGTTAATTTTGAAGGGGTATGAATGGATTAAGGTTTCATCCATTTCAAAATTGTATCGTTTTCAGATTAAAATGCCGGAAGGTTTAATTTTTATACGTATCAGGTACCTAACTACCTGGATACCCTTCAATAATCTCTAAAGGTAGATATATACCTAATGCATTTGCATCTACAAAAAAATAAAATTAATGAACATTTAAAATCAACTCTGTAAACCCGTAATTTATTCTTCTAGAACCAGCGACTAAGAAACCACGGGCAGACGCTCAGAACTAGAAATAAGACGATTTCTAAGCACTTTGCAAAATAAACTCCGACAAACTTGAACGATGGCGGCTGAGCTACTAATCCTATTTGCATTCAAATAAAAAATGCAAATTTTTCAACTCGGAAACACGTTCTACGAGGCGTGTAAGCTGCTTCAGTAATTCACCATGTTGTTGGAAGAACGAATAGAAACAAAACTGCAACGTGTGCTGTTTGTGACGGCTAACGAGTATTAATTCATCTGCAATGCATGAAGTCAGACGTCGTAAAAACCCTTGCAATTTCACTCAGTTGTCGTGTTTGAACAAAGTTGTGAAAATGAGTTATGGGCCGAAGGGGGGTTTCTGAGCTGAAGGGTCAATAATAGTTGGGTGTCGCCGGTTTAGTGGTGGGTTGACAACATTATTATGATACTATTAAATAGGGTAATCGTGAATTCGCGAATAGGAGTTTCCGTACAGAAACGACAGGAATAATAAACCCTGGACATGTGTAGACAATGATGAATAGATACCAGAAGAGTTTTGACTCTTACGTGAATCAATAACCCACCTCGAGGCTCGATTTCTATATACGAGTACCTAGGTAACTAACCACCATAGGAAGCCCCTGTAGAAATTTCAGATGACAAAGTCTAATGTTTAGATTAACAAAAACATACCCTACAAAAATGTCGTAAGCACTTTTTTGAAGCTCCATCAAAAGGCTTCCTTTTTGATTCACTGTCTTCATAAATACAAATTATATCAGACCCTCCTTCATCCTCAGAAAAATACTCTCAAAAGGGTCGTACGAATAAGAAACTCGTACCACAACAGCAATTTTAATTCTTCTTCTTGCAATACGAGTAGGTAAGGGGAGTAGTAGGTAGGTAGTGAAATTCAATTTGGTTTAAAGAATGCAGTTGTAACATCAAGCTGCTTTTAAATTTCACGATCACTATAGGTAACCACCGATATGTTTCGCACATAATCCTCAACATTATACTGTGATCAGGCGTACATCACATACATGAGTGAATGAGTACGAAACTCAGACGACAGTTCATTTCCCAACTTTGTGAGGAGCAGGTTTGGATCACAGCGTTGTGGCAGAGATTTCACCGAATTTTAATAACGCAAATTACTTTGGTTTGGTTGTTTGTTAAGGAAAATACTCTGCCAAGTGAAAATGGCATAAATGGCTTCGTTGCGTCCAAGAAAGAAAGAAATCAAAACTCTTGATCGTGTTGAATTTTGTCAGTTAAGACAAAATGTTAACACAATCGTGAACGAATTTTACGTTAGCCCATGCGTAGAGAGTACCGTTGATTCGACCAAGATGAAATGCACATGGGACCTCAAGGAACCTACTCGCTAAAATCCCTGAAAATTTGAACGAAATCGGATGAAAACTCTGGAGGATAATATGGCTGTAGCATAGGGTAGCCATAATAGTCTAGGTTCTTACTACTACTCGTCCAATTTCGGTGAAATTTCAGAGAGGGTCCCCTATGAATTTCATAGCAATCGTTCTACCAGCAGCGTGAGGGCATGCGCAAACGTGATCGTCCTGAAACTACGATTTCCTAATCGACCGATTCCGCTCTAATTCAGAGTATAGTTCAGGGCTGACTCCAAGACAACTAAGAATATCGCCACAATTGGATGAGTGAAATTTATTGTCATAGGCATAACTCCGGAACTACTCTACCGAATTTGCTGAAATTCTCATTAACAAATTCTATACGTCCATGTTACAAAAGTGACGAACCTATGCTGCCCACCCAACTTGGCTGACGTTTTCACTTTGCGTCTAAACTGTTGTCTAAACTGACAAACATTAATACGATCAAGAGTTTTGAACTTGTACAGTTTTGATAAAATTGTTTATTTCACTTTTTCTTGGACGCGAGGAAGTCATGTGCCATTTCCACTTGGCAGAGTATTATAGATTATAATCTATTAACCAGTAACGCCGAAGAAAGTAGATCGAACGTGGAAAGTAACTATTAGAAGTGGTTGACACTGATGTTTCTGAGCTGAAGTTACAGGTCCACAATATTTCTGAGGATTCATTCAATGCAGGCCATTACCATGTCTACATATTTTTCATTGCGCGAGAAAGTATCGACAGCTAAGTACTACATATATCATTTTCATGGGTCCATGGTGTTTTACATAATGAAAACAAGAGCACTCTCTAAGGCAATAATATAACCCTTGGACGTCTCCGTGACGGGGATGTTGGATGCCTGACCTCGGTCCAGACTCCCGCACACACGAAATTCGATCAGGGCCGAGTGAACGTTCAGCATCAATTCGAAACGGGTGCCGAAGCTAAATTCAGCATGAATGATCACTACATATTTACATCGGTATGTACGGCGATTCGCTCAAATAGATCCCTGTCAGATACCATGTCACAGAAATTTTCGGAACGAGTTGAAAACGGGTACTTGTAATATTGCTACAGCTGAATAGCAATGAACGCCTATCACATAATGACCCATCGAAATACCAGCGGAAATCCATGACAGGAGGTAGGCACAGGTGGACGATTTGACAGGTTTTGATTTGATACGTACAGCACTTGTCAAATATCTTATTATAGTCAATTTTCTGGCTGGTCCATCTTTGAAGAATGCAGAATGGCTCAAATGTGAGGAAGAAGCTAGGAAGTGATTCAATTATATTTCAACCTAAGAATACTTTCGGTTACCACTAATTTCGGTGACAACCGTAGAAATAATTACGATACCACCAGAAAGATACCATGGAGACAAGTCTATGCAATGTAATTTCTACTATTTTTACTCCTCTTCCCTAACATTTTGTCAACGATATACAAACACTCAACATCAACATTGAAAATGTAAACAAACTTGGCTACGATGAGACCGACCTGACGGAAAACCTCTCCACGTTCAGCCGTTTGCTCACACCGTACAGCTTCAAGTTGCTGTGCCCAAGTTTCATTACGAACATCAAACAAGAAAATCAAGAAAAAAGTTTTTCGGTGTTAGTTCACAACCTGAGGCTCTTTCGATATTCCTTGATGAAAAGGTCATCAACACCGGCGTTTCTCAAGATTTGCAAGCTGTCGGGAATCCTTCGGCTGGCCTGGCAGCGAACGTAACCGCTCATTTGCGTAATCTCCCTGTAATCGGACACTTCGCAGTTCTCCTTGAAAGCCACTTCCATGTGATAAAGACTAGAAAGGCTGGAAGGAGTGAGTCAGGACATCTCAAACCGACCCTTCCAAGAGAGAGGATATCTGGGCACTTAATGGAAATTTTTCTTCAGAACAGTTATTTTAAAGTCACAAGAATCAATTGAAAAGATGAGGAGGTAATTTAGAAATTTTCAGCAGTGAATCGTAAGAATGGCCTACTTTGGAGCGAAAATGTAGACTTGCGTTATATTTCTCCAAGCAGGAAAATGAGATATTTCATTCTTTAAAAACGAGCAAACATAATCCTCAGAATTGAGAGGATACATTAGGGATGCAGTTATGATGTAAGCCTCACTATATAAGGTCAATGGGCAATTCCATTTTATTCGTTAATGAGACTTTTCCAAAAAGGTGCTATATGTGGGGTATCCGATGATTGGAAGTGAGCGAAAACATCGATACTGATTACGTCACCCACCCCGAGACCCGTTCTCTCCCGTTTTTCAGCCAACCTAATGAACATTATGAGCTGAAAATGAGAACTAAAAGGGTTTCAAGAGTGCTGAATCCGAATTCGAACTCGAAAATTCAAAATTATGCCACACCGGAAATTGTTATAATAGCGAAACACCGCATTGTTATTAAATTCGTCAGTCTATTTGCACACCGTTCTAGAACAAGAATTATTCCAATTCTATCTCTCAAGCATATATAGATATGCGGTAATTATTGTGGTTTCTACTAGTTAAAGGATTTACTACTAGGAGATTGTATAGGATTATTCCCTGGAGAGCAATCCGTCTACATTATTACGCCAGAGGTACTAAAAAAAACAATGTGCCCAAAAGCTGATTAACAACAAATTACAAAGTTCAAGTGGGGGTTATCGAAGGAACGGGGGTCCAGTCATTCTAGAAGTTTGAATCGTAGTACCCAAAGTCATAAAACATTCCGAAAGCCAGTTTGTGCAAAAAAGTTATACGACTTTCGTTTTGTGAACAATAGCAGAACAATAGCTAGGCACTTTTTAACGACCTTGGAAATAACAAGGTAGGTAACTCTTTATGACAGTAATTAAACCGAACCATCAACAATGTACAGATCACCTTGACATTGGCCATGCTACGTCAGGAGAGAATATTATTCGTGCTTTCATTCAATAATAATTGGTTTGTTCCACCAGCAGTGGTGCAAGTTGAGATTGAATATCTTACCAGCGCATAACCTTCTGCGCACCTTCTTGTGAAAAATATTCTTCTCAATTTTCTGTCTGGTCCAACTGATTTGTGGGCAACTTCAAGATAAGAACTGGATCCAGTCCCAGGACAAGTTCACTCAACTGCAATATTCTCCCTCTCCCGAGGAGGAAACCTTCTGCTACCTCAGGTTCGTCCCAACTAAGATGTTCAATTCGAATTGAGATCAAGCAGAAGATCGGACTAAACGTTCACCTTGAGATTATTCCCATACTGAATATTATTTGAACTGCACCTTTCAGATGAAACAAACCTAGTATAACCGATAATGGCAGACAAAAAAAGTTCCATTCATGCAGCATGAGTTGGTGAGCGAATTTTCAAAGAATAATTTTAACAGATTTTGTGGGTGATTCTTATAGGAAATTTCACGCTGATTCCGAATATACCATATGTTACTATGTTTAGGATGGTATATCACACCAAAAACACGGTTTTTTGCAATTTTTGAAACCAAATTTTCAAAATTTGATCCCTTGAAGTACTCCAAAAATTCTGGCCAACGAACTCATCCTTTCTTTTGATATTATTGACATTTTAAATTTTTTTTTGATTTTTTATCTCGATCCCTCGAGCAGATATCGTCTGGAAAGACACATATATAAATACATATATATACATATAAAAAAGTGTTAGTTTTTAGGAATCGTTTTAGAATGGTCTGAAACGGATTTCCATGAAGAACATTTTCAAAAATTTGCATTACAAAAATTTTGAAGTCATTGCAATAGCTTCATTTTCTTCGAAAATTGGCTAAAAGGTAGCTAATCGCAACTCCTCAATGTAAGCACGAAAACATAGAAGCAGAACAAAAGGAATTTGTTTGTACAAGTGAAGATGAGACTGACATGTTCTCATATTATATTATGTAACTCAACCCTGAGAGCGGAGAACTTTGTCAGCGAGTGAGTATTAGCATTCCAGAGAAGTCGATAGTGTCAGGTGAACCACCTGGTTTAGGTGTCAAGATTATACGAGTATTTTATTACACATTGCATGATATTCCTTTGGTAGGTAGGTACGTGAGCATGATGGGAGAAACTAAATAAAATACCTATTTCCTACAACGAAGGACAAGAACACCAGTAGTAGGACAGGATACCTAGTAGTTGTAATAGATGCATAGACTCCAATCTTAAGAAAAGGAAAATCAAATTATTGGCTTTCCGAAATTGGAATAATGCCCGTCAAAATGATGACCAGGAAGGGACAGTTACCTAGCTGTATTTTCGAAAAAAATATCGATTCCAGTAATCAAGGAATCAACGCGTAATACACGAATGGGCAACTTGCATGGTTCGGAATTTTGCATTTTGAAACTCAAAATCTGATTCAACGCCCTTCAAAAACCCCTAGTGTCAGTTTTCAGCTTGAAATTACAGCTGATTTGCCCAGAAAATCGGTTGAAAGGGAGCAGCGCGTGACGTCATTTAGGTTCCGGAAAAAGGGGTGCCCGCCCAGGCAGGCGGGGGGGGGGGGGGG
>JAEMON010000002.1:21714074-21726832 GCA_030264115.1 Lygus lineolaris
AATTATTCTTTGAAAATTCGCTCACCAATGAATGGAACTTTTATCGCTCACAATAGGTACCTGCTGTAAGACGCAAGTCCTCCTAAATCCCAAACTTTGCAAGAAAGCTTATCTACGTAAAGGCTGCAACATCATTGGACCAAACCTCGTTGTCATTAATGCAGCTCCTTTCTTCATTTGAGAACACTATCCTGGCAAAACGCCACAATTCAGTTTAATTAGTTTGTCTAGAAGTCCCATTACAACTTGAGTCCTTGACTCTGAATTAAGATCCCCTGATCATTCCAACTCCCATCTCTGCTTTCACTTCCTCTAGCTCCATTGTGGTACGCATAGTGTGTATTTATTCTGCAGTCCTTATCATCAATATTTATGGGCCTACTAACTAAATCACTCGTGATGAAGATGTGGAAACCCATTTCATTTTATTGCTTCCGAGTCTGCAAGGCAGCGGAAGCTTTGTTTTCACTTTCAAAATGAAAAAAAATGTGTGCTCCACAATCAAAATTTCAACTCGCATTCTGCGTTTCAGGGCCACCTGAACAAATTTTGTTTCGTGTTTGTCTTGTGTTTCTGTCAGATTTCCTTGCCACAGCCTTTTTATGATTTCAATCAAATTGTCAGGGACTGTGTGGGGTGGCCCCGTGGCGGTCCCCTATGAGTTTCATCGCCATTGGACTATTAGTAGCGTGAGAGCATGCGGAAACGTGAATTTCCGGAAACCCCGGTATCTCAGTTCCTAATTGACTTATTTCGCTCAAATTTGGAGGGTAGTTGGGGGCTGACTGCAAGACATTTCGGAGAGATCGCATCAGTAATAGCTACTACGCAAGTGAGAACTTGAAATTTGTTGTCATAGGCGTAGCTACGTAACCACCGGACCAATTTCGGTGAACTTTTCAGGGATTAATAGAGTTAGACCCTAGAGGGTACGTCCCCTATGAGTTGCATCGCCATCAGACCACTAGTAGCGTGCGCACATGCGCAAACGTAGATTCCCTGAAACTACGATTTCTTAGTTTCTAATGGACCGATTTCGCTCAAATTCGGAGTGTAGTTGAGGGCTGACAATTACGACTGTGTCAGTAATACTTACTGCCTAATAGGTACCTTTGCGCATGCGCAATTGTGAAATGTGTTTCATGGACATAACTCTGGAACTACTCAACTAGGGTAAACGTGCCCCTAGCGGACACCTCTCCAGTAGTGGACATTCCTCAAAAGATCTCAAAAAATATAAGGATACAAGCCACCCCAGGCTCTTGATCCTTGCACTGGTCGTTTCTACAACTTGTTTGTGTTCTAAGGCATGAAGAAGGAGCTGAATGTGAAAAAAAAAAAAAAAAACCTTCTCAGCGGCAAGCTGAAAATTAATTCCTGTGTTTTTCGCATTTCGTGTGTGGTTTCTTACAAAACATGGGAAGGAAACGTTGGTCAGTATTAAAGGAAATAAACCATTTCATTGACTATGCTAATGATTTCTATGTTTAATATTGCTCGTAGAACAATCCTAGATAGTAATTTCTCGCGGATTCATAAGTTTTCCTATTGAAATCTCACTTTTTTGGCTGTCCACCATAGGGTCATGGAAAACTCAGCCTGGGCCAGAAGTGGACACCTCTGTCCACTTCAGGAACACTTGTTGAATATTGAATATTGTTGAATATTTTCGTATTAATACCCATTCAGAGATGTCCAATACACACTAATATCAATCGATTCAAAAGTGAGCTCATTTTGAATAAACTGGGGGCAAAAAAAACTGACCATTTTTTCATGCTCACAAGGTGTACGTTTACCCTAATGGCGGTGAAATTTTCAGAGATTGTACGTAGAGACCCTATTAATTTCATAGCCATCGGACCACTGGTAGCGTGTGAGCATGCGCAAATGTGAATTTCCTGAAACTGCGACATCTCAGTTTCTAACGGACCGATATCGCTCAAAATCGGAGGGTAGTTGGGGGCTGACTGCAAGACATTTCGGAGAGATTGGATCAGTAATAGCTACTGCGCAAGCGCAAACTTTAAATTTGTTATCATAGGGATACCTCCGGAACTATTCTACCAATTACACTGAATTATTCACTAACCGATTCTATACGTCCGTGTAACAAAAGTGATGAAGTTATACAGCCCACCCAACTTGGTAGACGTTTTTCATTCGAGCAGGATGAATAAACTGTGAAACCCACCCTCACAATTTGATGTTCTATGACCTGTATGACGTTTGTAATAGCTAGCTGTTTTTGTATGATGTATGTAACATTTTCAATCAGGCCTAAACATAGAAACTATAGAGAAACGCCGTTTTTTTTTTCAGGCGAATTTGAGCAGTTGCGCGAGGGTATATGGCTGGTTAAAATCTTTTTGCCCCCGTGCTTTGTATCCAAAAATAACGAAATTTCAATTTTTGATTGCCCAGCATTTTATTGTCATGAGGATGGCGAACCGGTCATTTCTAGTTTTCTGAAAATGCAATGGTGACATACGGTGAAGGCCACGAGGAAGCTTCTGTGCCATGTCCTTGGCAGTGAACTTTTATTTGATTCTTTAGTACTTTCGCAGAAATTAGACAACGTTTTCATTGAATTTTTGATTTCCAGTTTCTACTTTGTAGTTTTTTTGTCACAAGTCGGAATCGGAAATGATTTCAAAGACCGTGGGCATCTGACTGAATTGCCAAAATAATATGCCCCATATACTTGACGACACTGCGCTGCGATTCAGTGCACATGAATGTAACAGAAATCCTACATAGATAACTACTTCTGAAAGGAGGAAAGCTATTGTGCCATTTCCATGATTGCACAACTGTTACCATCATCTGGACGTTCAATTCACAAGAACGGCGTAGGTACATCAACATCACAGATAAGAGAAAGGTAATATATATTGACAACCTCCTCGTACCCGAATGTGACCCTGAGCCTAGGGTAATCATGAATCCACTGCGGCCTCGATTCTTGGATTCGTAAACGTTAGACGCGTATCAACTCGCCGTGCGTTTAGTAAGGAACCGAGTTTTGTCCTTGTTTATTTTACCCATTATTCATGGGCAGCGGTAAGTACAACTACAACATTACCTACAACCTTACCAACATTACACCTTACACAACATTACCTACCTATTGTACCACGTATTTTGCTTCCTCACTACCGAAGGTAGGATGCCATGTATTCGTGCAAAAAATGATAAAATTTTCCTCCAAAAACAAAATTTCCACTTCCTTTTTTTTTTTACTTTTCAAAGCTTTCTGAACAATTTTGGTTCCATGTCTGTCCGTATGTGGTCAATTCCTTGTCCCAGGCAAAACTATATGAAACTATAGTCGATTCCGATGAAATTTTCGTGACGCCATTAGGTTCAAATTACAGGACCCATTTTCGGTAACTTTCAATCGTCGGATACCCCTCATAGCACTTTTTTAGAAAGCCCTCGTTAAGATCTTTCAAATTACGAAATAAAAAATAACCATACAAGTTCACCATTCACCTTCCTACAATCCATTATTTGGTATTAGTTCATCATCAGTGTTCAAGTATTCTTTTTGGTCAGGAAAACAAAACAGGAGTCGAAGATGGAAGATGGCTAATACAGACAGTTTTTCGGCACGATTTCCCACAGTTGGGAATATTGCGAGAATTATTACGCGGTTTTCGTTGGCTGCCTCGAAAGTGGGAATGACCCATTGTGAGAAAAACAGTTACACGAAATCGAGGAGAGTCTGTACGCCGTTGCAAAGGGATTCTTTTTTCACTTTGCTCTTCTATAGCAAATTATTCTTTTTACCGTGAATGTTACTCCGTAGATAACTAGTCCAAAAAAATAGAACAACTAGGTATGATGTGATTGAATGAATTGTTCCCTTTCGCAAGGGTTTAATTCAATTTCCATCTCATTGTGCATACAAAATACCTACCCCCAGAACGGAGGTGTTTCACCTTTGATTATTCATTTTTAAATTGTTCATCTTGAATACATACTAACATGTTCGGACTTACTCATCATATACGTGTGTTTGTTCATTCTTACTGCACATTCACTACCTATTTCCATGCCTCAAAATCTGTCACTACTATAACTGGGGATTCTTCTGGTACTAATAACTAGGAATTCTTTCCACTATTCCACTGAATGTCACGCATTTATGTACTGGTACGTCAACTCTCTTCCAAGTCCTTTATCATTTCGTTATCACCATAGGAAAGGTGTTCTATCCAGATTGCATAATATATTTCATATTTACTCATGGACACTAAAGGGTAAATTATAATATCCATGGTATGTTTTATTCTCACTTTCTAGGTGTTTATTCCTATAATTAATTTATTAAATTAGTTATTATTACTCGTGAATTTTCCGCGACGTTCCACACAAGTTTAGATCAATCTCCGTCAGAAGTTCGACATTATATGGCTATGTCTGCATCACTGAACTTTATATCAGAACAGGTACCTAGTTGTGGCAGCATCTTCACTCGTCTTTTATCCCTTGTTTGAAAAGAAATTCGTTATCAGTATCCATCTGCTGTCTCCAAGCTCAACATAGTGTGATTGCTGTATAATTTTAATCAGAATCGCGAGCAGATTTGTTTAAAATCATCACACAACAGTTTTCACCAAGAATTTCGTATTTTTCACGGTTGGCGATCTCTACATGGTGACTGGTATTACCAGGTAGTACTGGTAGTACCTATCATTCTGCCCTATATGCTGGAACTGCCTACCAGAGCCCAGAATTCTAGGCTCAGAGCTAGGAGGGTTAGAGAAGGGATTGATAAACTCAGCTCCAAAAATATCACATCGTCGTTCCATCAGGAAGTATCCTCCCCTTGCCCTGGCTGAATTGATTGAGCTGTTCAGTGAGTTTGGAGAAGGAAGTTGTAGAAAGGCGTTTGAAAAGTGAGATTCCAGGGGTTTCAAGAGCACTTGTTGTTTACGGGAGGGGGGAACCCGGAAAAAAAGGGTGGACTGAGGTGATGTAATGGCGGGGGTGCGATCAATGAAAAGGGGGTGTGGGACCATGAAGGGCGCAGCACGGAGGAAGATCCAGCCCTAGCTAGGGGAAGGACGAGCCCTCACCAAGTTTGCTCAATGGGGTTAGGATTCGATCTCCCCCAACTTCCCTTCTCTTATTTATGGCGAACAATGCCTCGGGAAAAAGGGAGTGGAGGCGAGGGGGAGAGGCTCCATTCTCCGACACCCATTTCGCAAACACGAAATAATTGACGGGGGCAAAGCCCCCTCTCCGCCCCTCGCCGCCCCTTTGAATGGGGATCCTTTCAGCTGACACGGCCCTGGGAAGGGTTTTCGAGTATAGAGCTATAAAACAAGTTTATACAGTCGACGTACAAACAACCATCCTACTGGGTCAACTCCATTAACATCGCATTACTGGTGAGCCATCGAGGAAATTAAGTCAAACACGGGCATATCTCTGGACGGAAATAACCGAATCTATAAGTGGGTTTAGAGCAAACTGCTGTTTTGGAAGTTTCTCTGATTAAATTCAGATCTACCTACTCCGTTAAAAGACTACAAACACATTACTTCCAAGGCATGTAATAGATTCATCAAAGGTTGTGACAAGGCAATCGAGCAAGAAAAAAGTGAAGTACAAGATACATGAAACTCCAAAAATAGAATTAAAACATTTGATTTATGGAGTATGTAACCCATGGATTACATGGCTAGGCCTTAGTACTGGGTAGGACCTAATAACAACAATAGGACCATATAGGATCTGAATCGAACTTGAGTGCCAAAATTCTGTATAGGTAAGTACCTACATTCTGTATATTTATATATTTAGTAAAGGAAGCTTGGCGTTCCTGTACGACGATGGCTATTCATGACAGATGGCAATGGAGGAAGTTCAAGGACTGAGGAAGTTCAAGTGCCAAATCAAATGTTTTTTTTTACAATACCTTAGGTAACCTTTACTTTATAATCACTGATAGATACATGAATACTAGACCACTTCAGATTGCGACTCCAAGCTACTACTCTGAATACATCTGAGTAGCAAATTCTTACGGTACGGGTCTTCTAAAAATGTAAAGACGGACTTAAATGACAACAAATGTACTCGAAGAAGAATAATGAAATTGATCGGTTCCATTTTTGACTGAACTTTCAAAGATTCATAGCTATTGAAAATCGAGTAAGGATTTTTGTTTTTCACTTACAAAGCATAGTCAACCCAGATATACATTTGTACACGGGAACAACTCTGAGGAAACATTTCAGGCATGTTATGTTGCCCCAGGGGGATTCGCCAGGCAAGCAGTCGTTTCAGTATCAGAAGAGGGATAGAACTACTGATCAACATTTCATTCTGAAAGAGTTCTCGAATGACCAACAGACCTCCATCATACCAACAAACTCCTTTTTTGTTAATCGCACACAAATAGAACGTTTACGAGCTGGGCGCATAAGGGCCTCTGAGCACAGAAGGCTCACTATCAGTACAAGGCCAGTTCATGGAAAGTCTCGCAAGATAAAGGGAAACTGATAGCCGTGAATGGTGCCTTTATCGCTGCGATGAATGCATCTCGTGCGTCAGCTCGGAATATATCTTTTTACGCTACTCAATGCCATGGAGCAGGTACTTGAGAACGGACAGAGAGAAGTGATACGGCTCAGCTCGTCAGAACACAACGGATAGATGTCTATGATCCCCTATGTACTTATGTGAATAGCCTCCAACCCTACTTGGTCTATGAATTTAATCGCAGACCAATGTTATGGGCATTCATAGAAAATTTCTAAAAACATCGATTTCTCACTACCTACTGGCGCGATTTGAGGTTCCAATACGATTGCCAGTATGTGTATCATACTGATTGGATCAGCAATGGCCACTGCGCGCGCGCGCAAACTTGGAATTAATTGTCGTACACAACACTCCAAAACGACTAATATAGAATAGTCTACCAATTTTGATTATATTTTCAGTGATCGGCGGGGATTCCGAAAATCTCATTTTTCATTTGAGGAAGGACCATTCAACTTCTATACTCGCAGAAGAAATTACGAACGGTTCAACTTGAAAGCTACAGATACAGGTACGACCCTTGTAAAGCAATAAACAAGCGGAAATTCAGTCTGTAAACCCTTTGTGGCGGAAGTCAGTAACATTGTCAACATTTCCGAAAGATTCAACAGCTGGGGTACCTGGCAGGTCATCAGAGCCACGTAACACAACGGTGACACGGTTCAGAAGTACCTACCTGTCTACCTGCTCAAGAAAATACGTCCCCTTTGCCTACATTTCGAGTCAACAAAAGGACGTTTTTTCTTGTTTCCTTGGTAATGTGAGGACCCCACGTGAAGACGATCTTCTGCCTTTAGAAAGTAACCCCCCAAAGCATTTATGGCTAACCGTCCCAAGGGGTGATACAGGTAATGAAAGCCCAATACTTCAATAGCCAGAAGGGTTGGATGGAAAAAATGGAACTCTTTGAAGGCAGGGAGGGTCACAAACTCACCACAGAATTGAAGAGGATATAACTTTAAGAAAAACAAGCAACCATCAACTACTAATTTGGTATTCAATTTTTCTCATCAGTTCCAAGTGTTGAGGAAAGAAATTTAATTTTTTAGAGTTCAAAACAGAGCTTCTCCACACCTCTTTGCATCTTTGTTCCATAGACTTTCAAAAATTGGGACATTCAGAACATTTACAAACAACTCCAAATGACGAAATGTCACAATTTGATTTTGAATTGAAGGATTTTAATTTGAAGGCAGTAATTGGATTCTAGATCTAGAATGCAATTGGATGCCATTGTGGAATCAGTGTGCGCGAGGTGCATTTTGTATAATCGAGAGTAACAAATTCATAAACCATTTCATTCTCGAGAACGAATGAGAACGCAACAAGTACATAGATACCAGCCTGAAACAAGGGAGTAAGAAACCATTGGGAACTCCTCGTTTTACAAAACCTCAGATGATTATACCACGATCAGAACTTGATGGCTCTTATTATTATTCCACTGAAGAAGTGAATCGAGCTTTTCTGTTCGACAAACACTCAAACCAGACCATAAAGTTCAGGACAACAAAAATAAGATGTTTCTAACAGTATCCCAACGGAAACCCGAGTCGTAAAATTCAAATCGTGGCCCTAGTGAGGTTTAACAGCTTGATTTCTCTGCTGAAGAAGTATCCTAACAGGTCGTAAAGGAACATTCCTCTACTATAGCTACCTACGCTCTCAGATGGTGACGAATATCAATTCTTAAGTGAGGTAAGTAGAAGAAATGTATAAGAAAAAGTAGGTTTATAATTATTTATTTGTCACTAAGTTTCCACATAGATTCAACGTACTCATACAGGTAACCTATCAAGTTCTTCAGTAAGGGTTACTTTTAACTTATTAAAATCGAGTAAGGTATGCATGCTTCATATCAAAATTTGAATATCGAAAATAGTATGTATATTCAAGCCGTCGATGTTCGAATCATTAACGAATAAATTTCTCGTCAGTCCAATGAATTAGTTAAACTATTCATTGTGAGGAGTGGTGGGTTCAACGTGGTATTCAACAGCAATAAGAAACATATATTATGAAGGAAACAAAGCTCAAGTGAAATAAGTACAAATCGAATGACAAATACGTGCGATGAATCGGGGAATAGATCGTCAGATTTTGATAGGTTGTTTGTTTTCATGTGTTGACCAAATATTTTGCTCATGGTTATAGTGGAAACCAAACAATTTGAGACATTTTTAAAACAATTTCAAAATCCAAGTCATATCTATACAAGGCAATACCTATTGTGTTCCTATATCAAATCACGCTTGTATGTAGTACCTATCCGAAGAATGACGTCATCCCTTATTTTTTCGAAGCTGTTTGGCCTCCCATGTTATTCGTACGAAGCGTAAACCATTGATCGGGAGAAGTAAGCAAAACAAGTTTTCCTTCCTCCGAGGTAAACAACTCAAACCTTAAATCAACAGAGGTTGTAAAACAAACAAGTGAGTTGGAATCGATCTTGGGAACAGGCCATTTGCGAAGGGCCTTCCGTGGGTTTTGGAGATATCATCGTCAATTTAGGAACTAGCGTTCGATCAAGTGAAGGAAGTGTAAGCGAAAACTGGAGATAGTGAAAAAAGTCCCATTTATGCAGCATGAGTTGACGAGCGAACTTTCAAAGAACCATTCTAACCGATTTCTGGCCAACGAACTCATCGTCCTTTCTTTTGATATTATTGACATTTTGAAGTTTTCCGGACTTTTTAGATAGATTCCAGGGTCAGATATCGTCTGGAATGACAAATATTATATAAATAAAGTGTTAAATTTCAGGAATCGTTTTAGAATGGTCTGAAACGGATTTCTTTGGAGACATTTTTTAAAATTTTGCATTATTTAAATTTTGAAGCCATTGCAATAGCTTCATTTTCTTCGAAAATAAGCTAAAACTCGTAGATATCCTATTCCGCGCGACGCAACAATGAATAAAGATTAAAAGTTACTAAGGAAAGGATTGTTACCAAGTATCCTATGTTATGGAAACATTGTGGAGGAGGGGGAAATTGGCAGCAGGAGATGTGGTGCGATGTGTAATAAATTCAGAGCTTTCCAACGAGTGGTGAACTATTTTCGTGGGGTGGAAAATGAGGAAGAGCATTAGAAAATCTACGTGATTATTGCATTTTTTCGTGACTTGGCGTAACACTTGCAAAGCCAGATGTCCTGTCAATCATTTCGAATGATAAAAACTCTTCTGCACTGTAGGCCTATGTTTTGAATTTGAAATGACAATGAAGGCTATGCCTATAAAGCGAATTGGCAATTAGGGGTTTCAATTCGCTGCGCACGTTATTCAACGAACGTTCAATAAACTATAATATATTATGATATTCATTATATATTATATCACATAAATGCACTATAATCTAATACGAATCAATTGCCTTTGTAACCAAAATTCTGTACGTTTTATTTGTTTCCGTTTTCTCCTATTTGAAGACGATTTTTATCATTATTTCATAGTTTTCTGCCTGACTTTTTGTTCGCATTTTATGGCCACAAACATGTAAGATCGGGAGGCATCTTCTGATTAGTCCAACATACATTGGACAATTTAAATCAATTCAATACGTTCAGATTTGTAGGGACCAGAAGGGAATACAAACAATGATCAGGGATACGTCAAGACTGCAAAATGAACTAAAAAGGTGAAGAAGAACGTTCAAAGAAGAAAAAAATACCACGAAAACAACGTTGCAGGTTAAACGAAATTCAGCTTGGAATGATACGATACGAGCCTGCTAGGTCTCATTATTGTCATGCCCCCCAACACTTTTTCGATTGATCGAAAATTGGCGCGGTTGCTTCGCCTTTCAGGATAATGAATACTCAGTGGATTTAGGCTCTGATTTCACCTACAAGGAAAGATTATATTCGTGTATTTAACGAAAAAAATAGGTATGCCAAATTGAATCGAAATCTTGGATATTTGAATCTAGTGACCTCACCAAGTGGGTACAAACTTATGGCAAGAGAAGAGGAAGATGAATTGACATCGAAAATTCAATTTCCATAATCAGGTACCGTTGTATCAAGTCAATTCAGACATACCGACCGACTTAACAAAACTGAAAATCCGTATACTCTACTTCGTACACAATAGATGAGATGATATGACGATGGAAGCTGTAGGTACATAGAGGAGGTTCGAGTTGAGGCTCCAGGAAGGTCCGCTATGCCGTTGAAGAAACTAACTGTACCAGGAGATGGTCTACCGAGGGGGGTTACTGGAGGTGCCACGAATGGCTGCAGAGTCGATTGTCGCATAGTCCCATAACCGTTTGTGACCTCCACCACCTAAATACATAATTCTACGTGTCCACTGGTTAGGATGTATCAGAAGGATCGGAATGCGGTACGGAAATTCGATCTGCAAGACCCCGACCCCATCGACTCGCGAAGTGAGGGCTTACTCAGATATTTTTATTCATTTTTCAGTGCAGTTATTTCGTTATAACATTATTGTTCAACTTGCAATAAATTTCAGACCCTTCAGACTTGAGCGAATATATAGGACAAATCACTCAGGAGGGAACAATATTTTCATCTCCCCTCATAATTAATTTTCTATGTTTTGTAAAATCCAAAAAAACGGATAATTTCCCATCCGTACCTCCAAACCTATTTGACTGAAACGCATTGATGCAATTTCGTGTGTAATCGATCTGGGGGAATCGGAGAGCGGGGCCCTCAGGGATCGGCAATCTAACTGGGAGACGGGCTGTTGTGAATTAGCTACTGAACTGGGCAAAGTACCCTCGGCATGTAAACACTGAATCAACTGGCTTCGTTTGGCTGAAGTAGTTGTTCAGCTGCTCGTTACTGTACAATATGGAAATGCCGATTGAATCAAAATGTTATATATTTTCTCTCACTAGGAACCATCAATTTACCTAGAAGTGATGCTCGCGTAAATGACGAGTCGTTAGTGCGAAGCTGGAACACGTATCAAGAGGATAAAGTACGTATGGGATGATGCAAACAATACATACAAGCCAGCCGGCTGTTAGAAACTATAGAACAACGACGACGGGTCATTGCTGAATGACGACACTTCAATTAAAAGACAAAAAAAAAAGCGGTTTCCAGTTCGATTGGGGATTCCTAAAATCCTGCCCCCAGTTACATGCCAGAAGCTACCCCAGTTAGATTGTGTTACGGATACTTTTACCCCGGTTGAGGACCGCCCGAAATTTTCACAAAAATGTGCCAGCGACTGCATTAGACTCAGTAATTTCTTGAAAGTTAGGTGAAAAACAGGGGTAGACAATTCAAATATCTAAATTTAAGCCTGGAGTAACCCAAAGACAACATGGCTCCGCCTGATTACTCATATCAACTTGACGGTGTTCAAACAGGCGCATGCGCAGAGGGCTACGAATGATCAGGTAGTACCAAAATTCATATGGGACCATCTGTGACCCCAGATTACTTCTGTTTATAGAAAAGGGGTTTTTGTAATTGAAACCTACGTACGTTTGGAGAGGTTGACAAAAATCGTAGGCCTTTCAGTTCCACCAATGTTCTTCGAGGAGCCGCCGCCAGCTTCTCATCGGATCGATACGGCCGCCATTAGCATAATGAGATACCACCTCCATCCACATCTCCTACCTTAATTAGTTCGAATCCAGACTCAAGAGAGAGAACACCCACCAACTTGAAGGAAAGAAGTGAAGACAAAATATGTGAAAGAAAGTTTCGCTATTCATTGACGGAGCTTTGAAAGAAACGCTAACTAGGTGGTTTTAGCGAATTTTCGAAGAAAATGAAGCTAATGAAATGGCTTCAGAATTTAAATTATTCAAATTTTTGAACTTTTTCTTCATGGAAATCCGTTTCAGACCATTCTAAAACTATTCTTGAAATTTAACACTCACACGCACACACATACACATAATATGTGTGTGTGTGTGATTCCAGACGATATCTGACCCGAGGAATCGAGCTAAAAATCAGAAACAATTTCAAAATGTCAATAATATCAAAATAAAGGTTAAGTTCGTTGCCCAGAATTGTTGGAGTACTCCAAGGGTTCGAATTTTGAAAATTTAGAGTCAAAAATCGCGTTAAAAACGCGTTTTTAGGACAACATAGGAACATATGGTATATTTGGAATCAGCGGGAAATTTCTTATAAGAATCACCCACCACATCGGTTAAAATTATTTTTTGAAAATTCCTCATCAACTCATGCAGCCCGGGTCACACTTG
>JAEMON010000002.1:21761138-21793754 GCA_030264115.1 Lygus lineolaris
TAATACATTACTTATTCGAATAGTTTCAGTTTTTGACCCAAATAAAAAAGGCTAATACCCTACCAATGCTAATGCCCTACCACAGGCACCACATACTCAAGGGCACCTAAATTTTTCCCCTAGTCCAGAATTCTCGCAGGAGCGTATAATAAAAACTAAGAAACTGCAATGGTTGGGGACTAAAATCTACAACTTCATTCACAGTCATGGCCATTCACAGACGGTTTCCATTCAAATAATACTCCTTGAACCTGCAAAAGCATCCATGTTGCTTCAAATCAATCCCCAGTGAGAAAAAGGGCTTACAGATTAAATAGATACTTCACTTGTAGGTAGACACTGAATTTTTATAGAATATTTGGATGTAGAATTCATAAAATTTTGTGAATTTGAACAAACATTTTCATGGTCCCATTGAAAGGGTTCTTACCTGTATGCATAAGGGCATTAGCAGGCGAGTGACCCAGCTGGGGAACGGCAGGCCCTGGGGATGAGATGGGCATTGGTGAAGGGGCATGGAGGGGGGCGGACGGCGAATTGGCGGGGAAGGAGGGGCCACCTCCTGGAGACGGGTGGGGCATCGGAGGTAGGGAAGGTGGCGACGCCAAGTTGAACGAGGAAGTCGCAGGAGAGGAACCAAACTGGCTCTGCAACAAACAAGTACAACAGTTAGGCTTCTAAATAGATGTAAATAAGGAACTTCTTTAGAAACTTACAACAATGAACATGACACTTATCCAGTACGAAATCAAATTAATCACAGTCAGATTAATCAATTAATCACAATTAAAAACTAGTAAATTAGATTTCAAATAAACATCAGAATATTGATTAGAGGAATAACTCAGTCTACGGTACTAATGATCGGTGAGAGGGATACTTCTCCAAAAGAATAACTCCAATGAATACTCCGTTATAACTCAAATACTGAGAAAAACGTAGGCCAGGTTGGGAGGGCAGTACAGCAGTCCTCACTTTTGTAACATGGAAGTATAGAATCAGTTAATGAAAATGTCAACGAAATTGGTAGAATAGTTGCAGAGTTATGGATGTGACAACAAATTTCAAGTTTTTCGACTTCTTGCAAGAACTTTATGCAACCTTACCGTCAGGACTGAGGAAGTAAAACCTTACGTGTATATATCTACACAAGTAACTAGTAATCAGTAATATAACTGAAAAACATCTACACTAAGCTGATTTGGATAAGTTTTAGAAAAACTTTAAGCTGGAACCAGTCACGGTTTAAAACGAATGAATCATATCACAATGAGAAAATGTGACTGATAATATCGTAGATGACTGGTAAGTTACATTGATTTTACATAGGTCCCTATCAAACAAGTTAGAGAAGAAGTTTTTTAAAGAAAACTGCTAGGTAGTTATTTAATGTGGAAACATAAACTGGAAGCATCAATAATAATGAGTTTTACCTGAGAAATATTGGGAGTAGTGTGTGGTGAAGCGGGGGTGTGAGGGTTGGAAGGGGGCGTGTGGGGTGCCTGGAACCGCAGGGCCCCGCCCCACGGGGGATCCTGACTGCCAGGGGTACGCGCAGGGCTGCCAGGACCTCCGGATCCTCTGCCCAGGAAACCTCCACCTGTCGGGGTGTCGCCAGAGTCCAATGTGACAGGAGAGGGTGGGTTGTCATCTTCAGACTGCGATCTTCGACGATACATGACGCTCTCGTCAACGTACTTGCTTAAGAAGCTCTGCAAATACCCAAAATAATATTGCACAAGTAGTACAGATTGATGGCACAGTTATTTTCTACTACTAAATTGCTGTTGCCTTGGAGTCAGATGCACATTCTGCCTAAAATTACCTACTCACTCTTCAGGAGTTGGGATGACGAACAATATTTATCAAGTTAGCAAAAGTCTGCAGACCTACCAGGTCTTGTTTCATTATTCAAGGTTGAAATTGATTTGCGAATCCCAGTTTAGTATTTGAAAAAAATAATGAACCTTCAACTCCAAGGTGGCAACCAGAATTGAGAACTAAAACGGACTTGTCAAATCGTGAAAATTAAGAACGTCAGATGATTTTGAGCAGTGATTACCTTGAGGAACGGAGTTGGCGTGAAGTCACTGACGACAGTAGTACGATCGAATCTGGAAAAAGCGGCGTCTCGGATGGCAACAAGGCCTCCAGCTCGCAGTCTCATCTCCAGGCAGTAGAGACCTAGATAGGCTACTCTGATCACACATTCGGACTCAGCAATTACCGTAAACGTCTGCACTGGTACCTGTGGTCTCTGAAATGGTACAAGAAATGCATTAAATATGTAGGCACTACGGGCGGTCCTGCAGAGGAGAATCAAAGTATCGCGGGGACAGTTTTTTGCCACCTTCTTTAGGCTTGCTTCACACGTATTCGGTTTCATTCAGTTCGGTCTGTCTTCGATTCGTTTTCTGCCGCCGTTCGCTCGTTCACACGCATGAGGTTCCTATTAGGTTCCAGGGTTTTTCGAAGTTCAGCCGCCCCTCGCCCACCGAGAGAAGCGTTCGTTCTCCAAGAGAAGACTGAAACAAAACCGAATCAGAACCTTGCAAGTGTGAACGCACGGTGGACTTTGTATGCCTTGGACTCGAATACGCGCCGAATAGAAACCCGACAAAACCGATTCGTGTCGTGGGGGCGTTCGGTGCTATGTGGTTTCTATTAGGTTGCTGTTCGGTCAGAATACGCACCGAATGAATCGGTTCACACGCATTCGGCACTGCCGAAAACGAATCGAATACAGACCGAACCGAATGAAACCGAATAAGTGTGAAGCGAGCCTTAAAGTAGTTTGAGAGAGGAAGCATCACAAAATTACGTTCTTGGCCCAACAATGAATGAGGTATGTAGGTAATGTAGAATTAGTGAGTTGGGGTGAGTTCAGCAACAATAAGGCCATGCTTACGTTGTTGTGGACTCCGAGCTGAGGGATGGTTGGGAGCTTGCTGATGGAGAGCAGAGGTGAATAGGTGTCGTTGAGGAGGTGAATCAACTGTACGAGGTTTCTGGACCGGTTGAGTTCCCCTTCTAATTGCTCCCGCATAATGCTGTGCGCAGATGCGCAGTTTCCGCCGCCACCTGTCAAAGCAGAATGTCGTACTTATTCGCCTAGAAAAATTTGCTATCAGCCAAATTTGGGTTTCAGCCAAATCCACTGTACAACACTCCTCATCCGTACATTAAATTAGAAAGCAACGAGTAGTTTTTATAAATCATTTTGGAATCAAGAAATACATTTCCTATTCACAAGACGGCCAACAAATTCACAAAAATGATACTAACAAAAGCGCTTTTTCGGGCAACTCCAGTAGCCCTTAGAGTAGGTATTGTGAATTTGTTGTGAACGCTTTTGTTAGCCAAATAATGAGGAATTTCCATGTATTCAGGTTATCAAAGTAACGATTTATAGTTGAATTTAGAATGCGACCAGAGCTGATCAGAGTATTTTCGAAAAACAGGAATTACTTGATGTCGTGGTTACACGTTGCACTTGTGATGTATGTAACGTCCAAAATGGTTGACATTCTACCAGTTTGCACAAAATATAAGGAGTATATACATTTAAACTTTAAAAGGTTGAAAATACTGAAGAAAATAGATCGTCAAATCAATACTGACCAAAGATCAGGGTGAAGGCTTTGGTGGAGGAGTTCCACTGAACAGTTACGGTAGCTGCCCGCTCAGGACCGTACCCAAGGACAAGCTTGTTGTAACTATAGGACTTGACCGTTACCAACGAAGAGATGTTGTATTTGGCTGGAAAGAAAAAACAAATTATTTAGAGTGTAATGAAATGTACATCTACAAAATTTCAAGGTTCATTAGGCCTCTGCCATGAATGTGTGAAACTTGTCAACTTTTTCCAAGCCAAATTGAACATTTTTGAATTTAGAATCATCTGTTTCAACCAAAAATACTTAATCGAATGAGAAACATTTAATTTGAAATCAATGGGATCATTATTATTCAACGTGGAAAAAGTTTAAGTTGGCAATTGAATAGGTGGAAGCAAAAAAACGCGTTTTAGCCTGGTTAGATTGCTTTTGGACCAACCCACATGTTTGGTAGTCGTTTTTGGTAAAAAATTATCCTACATTAGATAACAAGGGATGAACATGTAAAAAAGGACCTGTGAGGGGAAAATATATTTTGAGAGCAATCTTGTTTTGCAACGGCCTGAATAATTTATACAAGTTATATACAATCCCGATTATTTATGAAGTCGACATATTAATGTGGGCTCTCAAGTTACAGGTTTTCCGAATTCATTAGGATATTAGTGGTAGAAAATATTGACTCACAAGTTTTGAAATATTCGGAGAGATCTTCGACGAGAGTGTACAGATGAACAATTTGAGCCCAGTCACTGAGGAGAGCATCAACAGTTTTAGACACAGATTCCGCTGGAAGCATGTCGTAGTTGAAATAGACTGGCCTCCGCATGCCTAGAATAGAGATAAGAAGTAGTTTGAACCAAAGCATGTATTATACTGTCTGTCCCCGGTAATATTCCTGACTTTTTGCCTCCAACTGAGCTCTTCTCCCACTATCTTAGAAAGGTCCATACAGTAGCTTCTCTTCTCTCTAGTGTGGTGTAGCAACCGTTTACTATTACCTAAGCCCGAAAGATTAACTTGTCATAAATGATATCTAATTTCCATGGTATCTTAACTGTAATTATATTCCTACGATCAATTTAGGATATTACAATACATAGCTCCTCCGAGATAAACAAATCTTCTCGACTAAAAAAATTAAAAAAAAAAAAAAAAAACCGTTGGCCTGTTCCCGCTTGGGATCCGCAAGGTGGCATCATCACGCTCGATTTGACATCCATGAATCATCCTATGCACTCTGGTGAGCAAATGTTCAACTTCGAACTACTCCCACGTTCTCGATTTGGTAGATCTCACTCGATTTGACATCTATTCAAGAGGGGTACCTTTGCACTCTGGTGAGCAAATGTTCAACTTCGAACTACTCCCACGTTCTCGATCACGCTCGATTTGACATCTATTCAAGAGAGGTACCTATGCATTCTAGTGAGCAAAATCCATGAATCCATGAATCATCCTATGCACTCTGGTGAGCAAATGTTCAACATCGAACTACTCCCACGTTCTCGATCTGGTGAATCTACACGACTTTGACAAGTGTTTTCTGGCTCGAGCAAATGTTCAACTTCACGCTCGATTTGTACCTAAGCACTCTGGTGAGCAAATGTTCAACTTCACGCTCGATTTGACATCTGTTCAAGAGGGGCACCTATGAACTCAGGTGAGCAAATGTACTGCCCACCATTCCACATCGCGTCCTCACCAGGAGGCCGCGGCGATTGGCAGATCACTTTTCCTTTTCGAGTCCACAACTTTTTCTTGGCTCCGACTTCATAAAGTTTGTTCTAGTTGATCTTAATTATATAAAAATGAATCCCAACAGCACGGGTAACCGGCTGGTTCTTCATATTTTCTGGCCGAAATATAGTTTTTTAAATCTTAATTGAAGTCTGTTCTTTCAGCAAGAAGTATAGGTGAATCCGTTTTTTGTTTTCCTTGTGATAAAACAATACAAGATGTTTAGATATCGTTGACTTCCTGCAGAGGATACTAAAGTTGAATAAATATTGGGAGCGTAATATTAATATCGATTATACCTACGAATAGCTGTGTTGGCTTACCCTGCTCTTTGGGGCTAAGTGTGACTAAAGGGCTTCCGAACATAACAAACTCCACGATCCAACTTTTACTGATACACTTGTTAGAGTGGACTCTGATGGATACGGACAGAAGGTGCTTTAGCAGGTGGTTCCAGGCAGGGGAGTTGATGGAGATGCCAGGAGGCGGAGGCATCTGGACGATCTTCAGAACCAGAGCTGTTGCATTAGCTTCGACTTGAAGTCCTTGATGGGCAATGTCTCGACGCCCAAGCTAATACAGAAAAGAGGGTTAAAATTGTACATATTATCAGGGGTGATTCTCTTTTTTAAACTCTCACTATATTTATAACAACATCAATAGTATTGCACTGCCGCTTTTGGATGGCAGGAGCTACCAAAAGTGGGGATATTGGGTCTCAAGGGACTGCGTACCTAATAGCAGAGATTTGTGACAGACAGCTCCGAATATTGAAGGATTGACTTTTAGAATGAAAAGAAATGGATTCGATTAACGTTCCAGAAGGAGTATAAGCTACCTATATAACCTACTCTCGCACAGTAGGAAACCAACTATTGAACCGGCAATGGATTGGATTACTCAAAATATCTGTATGTACTTGAATCTTGAACGCGGCTTCTTTAATCTAATCTCCAATGAAAAATTCAGCGAACAAAGAATGTGTACAACCTCTTGAGCCAAAGTGATGAAGGGTATTCTCTCGTCACACAATGCGACGACGTGGGCGAGTTCTGGAATGAAGTAGGCTGGATTTTTCAATCGCTTACTGGGGGTTCCTTCATTCTTCCATGGCATTTTCCTCTTCCCGTCAGTCCTTTCTTGCTCTATAAAATGGACATTTAGAAAATATGAAATTGTAGGTACCTACCCAAAACGAAGTCAATAAGAAAGAAAGCCAATAGAGGCGAATGTCAAATTTGTTTTGTTCCGATGGTTAGCAATTTAGAATTCAGATATATAAAATCAAAACCTAGAGCTAGATCTGTACTGGGCATGACAATTGTAATCCTGTTACGAAAAAAGCACTGTTGCGGTATATGAGAAATGAATGCGATTATGAAAACACCAATAAATATACTTACCATCGACGGGGGTGAAAGGTCCGTGGGTCGAAACGAAACTGTCGAATTCTATTAGTTTCAAAACCCTGAGGTACATCTTCGGTATTTCGTTTTCTATCGTTTCGTCGTTGGGATCGTCTTCGATAGACGAATGTTTTACAACGACAACGTAGAAAAAATAATCCATCTCTGTGCTGTTAAATTCCTTTTCTTTCAGCTCGACAATCTGAATAATACCAATTTATAACATCGGTAAGTAACGCTACAAATAAAGCAGTAAATGACTAATAATATTGTAATGGATGAAAGCATTGAAAATGTGATTTGCAAAAGTAAAAATATGGCATGTTACACCTAAAAATTACTACATAATATATGTGACGGTTTTCAGTTTTTAACCCTTCTCGTAAAAAAAAGGGTTTTAACCCGGGAACTAGTGATTGATCAGCTTAGCTCAGAGGACATGGAAGAAGGAGATGAAGTTTCTTCCATGCAGAGGAGATGCAGGGCTAGTGGTTCACACCTCATCATTCTCATCCCATAGGTTGCAAAATCGGGAGTCTACCAGTTGACATAACATGGTAAATCTCCTTTACTGTCACAATATGACAAAACATTATAATGGGCATATTATTATACGTATAGTACCTTGTAATAGTACTAGATTTCTAATAATCTTCCTCTACATGTTAGTTGTGATAATTGTGACGTTGAGGATTTAAGTTGTTTCTTGGACGGAGTAGATCCATCTGAAAAATGACGCTCAATGACGTTGTATGAAAAAACGCGGTGATTCGTCGGGGCTGCTGGTTATGTTAGCCAACCCCAATAAACGCCGAATCAGGAGGCCTCCAGCCTACCACTGCACGTATCCTGCACTACATGCCTCATGAGGCATTTTTTCGAGGAAAATAAAGCTATTGCAATGGCTTCAAAATTTCAATAATACAAATTTTTGAAAATTTTCTTCATGAAAATCCGTTTCAGACTATTCTAAAACGATTCCTGAAATTAAACACTTTTTATATGGATATACATGTATATATTTATATATGTGTCACTCCAGACGATATCGAACCGAGGGGAAAAGCTAAAAATCCGAAAAAATATCAATACTTAATATCAAAAGAAAGGATGAGTTCGTAGGCCAGAATTTTTGGAGTACTCCAAGGGTTCAAATTTTGAAAATTTATAGTAAAAAATCGCTGAAAAAACGAGTTTTTTGTGTAAATTAGGTACCATCTTAAACATAGGAACGTATGGTATATTCGGAATCAGCGTTATATTTCCTATAAGAATCACCCACCAAATCGGTTAAAGTAATTCCTTGAAAATTCGCTCATCAACTCATGCTGCATGAATGGGACTTTTTAAATCTTAATTTAAAGCCCTTTCATGCTCATAGGTACGTGTATATACAATTGTAAGAATAAATCTTGTAAAGAATCTTGTAAAGATGTACAAAATTAATAACTTTACCAAAATTATATTTCTGTGCTTATGAAGCCTGATGAACATCCTATGCTTCCCTATTTTACTCATTGGATGGTCAGGCGCGCGAAGGAGAGGAAGTCGTTCATGCGGGGTGGCAGGCAAATGCTGGAGGGTCTTTTCACAACGCCTTTGCACGATCCAATATCTGAAAATCGGAAAGAAACATTTTCATAAGAAGAGCGGTGCTGTAAACAGATTATGAATTTTCCACGTAAAATTTTGCAGCCATAAGCCATCAGATTCGTCAGAAAGCTCAGTAATTTATTTATTTGAACTAGCGGATAACAAAACCTCTAAGCTGGGTACTTTCATCCGTGGGATACACTAACTATGTTATCGAGACGTCTTATTCAATGTGTCGATTGATTTAGAGTAACAACCACGCACCTTTCAGATTATTACCGTTTATTTGTTCCTTCGCAACTCTTTTGTTGGGCATCATCAGGCACATCACTGCGAAACAAATGGAGTTCGTGTACTGACTAATGATATCAAGACTAGTTCTTGTCGTTTGTTGCCTAGTAGTCTCTCATTATCATGAGAAAGTAGTTCACATGGTACTCCAGTTGTTTTTTAGTAAAGTGCCTCATGATGCCCAAAATTCGCGTTGAAACTTTGCGAAGGAATAAATAAACAGTAATACTCTAAAAGGTCTAATTAATATTATTCTACACAATATAATGTTTAGATACATTTTGACATTTTCATGTCTTTACTTTGGCACACAACCGCAAAAATAGAGCAGAATAAGGAGCGACACTTTTTAGGGTAACGAAATTCTTTTTCCTGATGATTTTCAAACCAATCTTTCCTAGAAGAAAATAACTTCCTAATTTTACACCCCACATAAATCGTTCACCACTCGTTGGAAAGCTCTGAATTTATTACACTTACACCACACCTCATGCTACCAATTTCTCCCTCCTTCTACTTCCTTCTGAGAACTACTGGTACGTATACAAAAAAAGTTGGTTGGAGTTTTCAGTTTCTCAATGTTATAGGTAGGTACCTTTACAACATAATGAAGCACTTTCAATCAAGCGTTCCTGGGGAGAGCGTATGGAGCCTCTGTGGAACTGGTGGGTAAGAACGACGAGGTAGGGAGCATTCCCGATCATCTGAGTCTAAAATTGAGGTCCGAGATCAGCTGAGTCGAGAATTGAGCTCCGAGACCAGCTAAGTTGAAAATTGAGCGCCTAGGTCAGCTGAGTTGAAAATTGAGCGCCCAGGTCAGCTGAGTCAACAATTGAGCTCACAGATCAGCTGAGGGGAATACCCGCACATGAAAATGTCTCACTGTGTTTCGGACTTTACCCAATCAGTTATCTTCCGTTTCTACTAGGTTTGTTGGAGTTGGTTTCAATGATATCCCTACATTTTAGGATCAATCTCGTAATCTCGTCTGAGGCCGTACGAAAACTGACATGTACAATAAGTGTATGAATCATAGAGGGCATACCTCAGTTCAGAAATGAGAGTCGGAATTTTGGACTGGTCAGAGTTGAGGGCCGATTCCAATTCAGCGATGATGGGAGGGTCGTAGATTGGGACGTGGCACCTTAACATCCCAGTGTGCGTGTCGACGGTGATGAGCAGCTGCTCTGCCTTGAGGAAAGGATGAATCACTGGAACGGAGAGGACTGCAGGGCATCCATCCATGATACCTACAACGCAATATTCAGTTTGGGTAAAAACCAAAAACAGGGTAGACCAAAACCTCAGCGGAATTCTCCAAGAGTGAATCCTAACAGTTTGAACATAATTTCGTACGTTTGCCAACCTACAACATTTTCGACCCAATTGAACTACAGAGAAAAGGTTTTAGACAAACAATATTGGTAGGTACTAACAATTCAAATTGTTGACAATGCGCTGCAGGTGGGTTTTGAGTTCCGAGAGCCTAGAGCGTGTCCTGGTATAGATTGTCTGGATTAGCAAGTGTTCCATAGAGACCAGTTCTGGTTTAACACCTTTGTCCACCACTTCCGCGTCTTTGGTGCCCAGCATGGGGACGTGGCAGACTTGCAGAGGGCGAGCTGGGTCATGTTGGCACACCTGCAGGGTCAGTTTATAACCAAGCTCGGACTTGGGGTCTTTACTTGTGAGCTCCCTGAAAAAGAAATACATATAATAGAGATAATGAGTCAAAAGGAACAATAATGAAGTCATAAGGCAAAAATAGTCTATCTATAATTTTAAACAATTTATTGAAATATTTATTATTGTAACATGGCAGGGAAGTGATGTTGAAACGGGTGTCGTCTTTCATTGGCCAATTCCGTCCAAGATGCCAACCAAACAAAACGAAACACAAAGCCCATCACTGTTTGTGCTCCTGATTAGTGAGAATAGAATTTGCATGATTAATAAAATGATTGAATTAATAAATATTAATTAATTATTTAAATTATTCCTATGTTCACTGCTCTCCATGCGATCCCAACTAATTCTTTTTCGGTGCAGTTCTTTTAGTGTGACGTGGGAAAGGGTGTCTCAAGAGCCTTCGGAATTCCACCTGTTATTCAAACAGCTGAGATTTTATTCCAAGCTTTCTCCACACCCGAACGATAATTTATTCCAAATAACAATACGCAGAAATCATGTGATTATCCCATACACGATGATTCCCCATTCATACTCAAACTCGTTGTGCCCCTACCATAGGTAGAATCAATGTGCGGTGCAATGTGTGTGGTGCCTGTATGTCTGTATGATGAGTAATCTATCTTGTCTCAAATTTCAATTGCAACATCTTAAAATTATATAAGAAGATTTATTAGGTTACCTTTTTTTCATAATCTGAAGAAAAGTTGGAATTTCAAAACATTAACGGGACAACTATTAAAACTATCTACCTACTTACTCATCTAGCGTACAAATCATAAGACGTCATTTCTAAATACGAGTATTTTAGATTGATGGTATTTGAAGGATTTTTTCTAGTTATTGAGTAAAAAATATGGCACATCTCTACGTGGCAGGCTTAGACTCTCTTCTTACACTGATTATTTTCTCGCAGAATTTTCAGTCCCAGGTTACATCAAGCAAATAAATAATACAAAATGGCTGAAACTGCGGGAAACCAATACTAAAGAAGTATATTAATACTTGCATGGAATTGAGAAGAAGTACACTTAATACTGACAAGACATTTGAACTCACCTCCAGTACGAAATAGTGAGGCATTTTCCAGGAGAATACTCGTCAACATGGATGTGATTGTCAAGCCGATCCTTGCACAACCTCAGCGTTTGAGAGTACAATACCTGGAGAACAACAGTTCAAAACAATGTAGAAAAACTTGAAAGGCAAATGTAATAAGAGAAAGGTTCTAACGTCAAGTTTTACAACAAGTGATCTACATCTAGACTAAAGAAACGTAAATACATGTCTCTCTGTCTATTGAAGCTACATTATTCACCTCTAGCTGCAATGATTGACAGAAATAATGCAGAAAAGAGTAAACTTCGGCTAGCGGATTGGGGTGATCATGTAATCGGGCCTGCAGAACTTGATGAATGTAGTTCACTTGGAGAGAATGAACAAGAGCTTTGCCATCTGAAAAAATGATAACAATAATATTAAAAAATAAATAAACAACTTCTTGTGTAATATTATAGGTTTTTGAAATCAAATTCAGAATGGTGAACTTGCATGGTTATGTATTCTGAAGAATGACCTGAAAGAGACAAAAAAGTTCCATTCATGCAGCATGAGTTGGTGAGCGAATTTTCAAAGAATAAATTTAACTGTTTTTGTGGGTGATTCTTATAGGAAATTTCACGCTGATTCCGAATATACCATAAAAAAGTGTTAAATTTCAGGAATCGTTTTAGAATGGTCTGAAACGGATTTCCATGAAGAAAATTGTCAAAAATTTGCATTACAAACATTTTGAAGCCATTGCAATAGCTTAATTTTCTTCGAAAATTCGCTAAAAAAGGCGTTTTGTGGGAAAAGTGTTTTTTTAAATCATTTTAAAGAATTTATTGAAATTTTGTTATTTTGAATTCCCCCCCCCACCAGACCTGACTGGCATCATGAGCATGGAAGTAGTAACGTCCTCCTACTTCCTCCAGACAGTATGACCAACATACATCCCAGCTGACTGACCACGAATCCCCGCTCAATTTTTTTTCAGGTTGTGGTTACTTTTTGATCAGGTTAGAAAGACTCTCACATATTTTGGTTTCGTTTTTCGTTGCAACTATTCAAACTTTTGCATTAGAATTGTCTGTATTATTGGTTGAGGGCCTGGCGAATTTAGTGCTACATGTCGATCTTTTGCTTGTGTGATGTCGGTTAGGTTCTGCCAGCACGGCAGCTGTTAATTCGAACAGCTGAGCTTTTCATTAGAAACAACTAAATAATATTCTTTCCATGCCCCTAATCTTGTTTTCCATCCAGCCCCCAGTAAGAAGAAATGGGCAACCGAAGAGAAGCCATCTTGGCTACCAAAGAGTTTATAGGATCTCATTACCCCCCTCTCTTATTACTACTTGGGACTAATAAGTTGAAAAAAGGGACCTCCAACCCCCCCTTCTCTCAATTGCAAATGTTTTCGGCATTATTTCTATGAATAAATTCTTAAAAGAGCAGTGAGCAGTTGAAATTTCAAATTCCAGAAATTTGGATAGCACATTGCCCTCGAGATTCGAAAAAGAAGAATAAATAAGAAAACAGAAATAAAATAGGTAGGCAAATTATTAGCTGAGAAAACTTTGAAAAACTGTTAAACACCCCCTCGGTACCTACCTCTTTTATCCCAAGAAATTCTGAATTTGATTTGAAGAATTCTAAATTTGGTTTGGGAAAAAGTTCGAATAACAATGCCTATTTTTTTTAGGTACCCTACTCACATTGATTGTGTACCCAAACAGTATAATCATCCTGTACCTAGACCTTCAAGGTCTTCTGGCCAAAAGAAATTTTTAGCGATAAGAATAGGTTTGGAAAATTGAATGAAGTAGTTCCAAACCTAATTCTTTTTTTTCAAAATTGCATAGTGTTAGAAAATTACACAAATCTGAATTTGGAATGGAAAATTACGAATTTTACTCGGAAAATCTATAGGTAGATACAAGAAGTTATTCGTTTATTTTTTCGTTTTCCATTATCCACTACAAAAGATTGGTAGCATTTTTTCTTCGCATTGAATAGCGTACAACCACAACTCATAAATGTTGTATATTTTCGATTCCAAAAAGCCTCCAAAAATCGAGAGAAACCCGATAAATCGGTCAAAGTTGGCAACCCTGCCAGAAGGGTCAGTTGTCTGAATTCACCGTTCCCACGGCTACTACCCTTTTACGTGAACTCAAATATCATCAATGCAAAGGGGAAACATTTATTTTCTGTTTTCTCTACCTACTTAAGTAGTTTGATCCCCATGGATTATTGATCAACATAGGATAAACTCCAATGTTTGAACTTTTGAAATTCTTAATTATTTCAAGTAGGTTGGCTACATTGACATGAAAGGGTGGGAGTCATGACCGACATTGACGTAGAAAGGGACCTAGGTAGGTAAGTGGATACCCATCAATTATCAGTAGGTAATCAGGACCCAGAAGCGCGAGGAACTTAAGAGTGAAATAAGTTGACCCAAAATATTGCAATCCCTTACGGGTCTTTTCATAATTGTATTAGAACTCATTTTACGTTCTTTACAAACAGTAGGGAAGTGACATCCATGAAGCTAAATTGAAGGGGTGATGTGAAACTCGACCCCAAACTTTCATAATTGAAAATATTATAATCAATCAAAATGAGAAAACAAGAATGATGAATTTGTGCCGATTTCTTTCTTTCAAAGGAAAGATGTCATTGAGAGCATTCCAAAAGTTCCATTCATGCAGTATGAGTTGATGAGCAAATTCCCAAAGAATCATTTTCACCGATTTTGTGGGTGATTCTTTTAGGAAAAATTTACGCTGATTCCGAATATACATTTATATGTTCCTATGTTTAAGACGCTAATTTACACCAAAAACTTCAAAAAACACATCAATTCATTCAGCGTATCACGCGACCTATAGTGATAGTCCATAATAGAGATCAAGTGGGTTTTTCTTTTTCAAAAAATATTACCTTTAGATTAACACAAAATTTGTGTTAAAACATTTAATGTTTTTATTTTACGAAGTCATTTTCGGGAATATTTCATCCCATCTTCAGGTACAAACAATAAACACTGTTTGTTGTACGTTTGTACCTGAAGATGGGATGACGTATTCCCGAAAATGACTTCGTAAAATAAAAACATTTGTATTAATCTAAAGGTAATATTTTTGAAAAAGGAAAACTTACTTGATCTCTCAAAACGTTTTTGACCCTTATTTTCCAAAATTTGACCTCCTGGAGTACTCCAAAAATTCAGGCCAACGAACTCATCCTTTCTTTTGTTATTATTGACATTTTAGATTTTTTATTATGTATAGATATTTTAATATTTATAACTTGTGGAGAAAATTGAAAACACTCGCGTGATATTATAGGTAATACGACTTTGATACAGTTGGTTGAAAAAATAACTTTCGGAAAGAAAACATAAATCAAAACAACACATCGAGAATATTTCGCAGAGCGGCGTCTTGAGGCACTTGAGCTGACGACGCCGCTTGGCGAAATATTCTGGATTTTTTGTGAGTTTTTCATATTTATGTTTTCTTTCCAACGAATTTTTTTCAACCAACTGTTTCAAAATTGTATTTTATTATATATAATTATATTAAATATTTTAGATTTTCATTATATCTCATGCATCATGAGTTGATGAGCGAATTTTCAAAGCATCTTTTTAACCGAGTAGATAGGTGATACTTACAGGAAATTTGACGCTGATTCATAATATACCATTATTATGTCCAAGATGGTAATTCACACCAAAACCTAAAAACTACGTTTTTAACCTTATTTTTACAAAATTCAACCCCTTGGAGTACTCCAAAAATTCTAGCCAACGAACTAATCCTTACCTTTGATATTATTGACATTTTAAATTTTTTATCTCGATTCCTCGGCCAGATATCGACACACACACATTCAGGAATCGTTTTAGAATGGTCTGAAACGGATTTCCATGAAGAAAATTTTCAAAAATTTGCATCAACAAAATTTTGAAGCCATTACAATAACTTCATTTTTTCGAAAATTCGCTAATGAGAAATTAGAGAGTTCCAAAGGTGCTAACTCCGAAATCGAAAAAGCAAAATTACGTCACAACAGAATGCCCCATTATCCATAATTAGTAATATTTCAACTTTTTTATATATCAATTACCGGCTTCTCTACAGGTAATGTTGATCGAAAAAGTCCAATAAAATTTCGTGGAGTCAGTGTGAAATGACTCGTTTTCTGGTGTTTTATCGCAATCCTCTTTTGTTCCGACCAATTTTGAATAGAAATAATCTACCGACTTTTTCGGCCTCATTTACAGAAAAATGGTGTGGACACACTGCTTAATGCCCTCCGTTAGGTAGGTAATAACGTTCCAGAGGTGTAGGAAATTAAAATACAGTAATTTCAAAATAACATTGTAAGTAAATAACTATTTATTGAAAAAACCTTTTATACACAACAAATAATTTGAAGATCAATTTACAAAAACATATTTACAATGAAGAAAGTTATAAAGAAAAGTGTTCTAGTACGGGAATTTTGTACACCGGAATAGGATGCGCGAAGAAATTATGGATGTGATCTCTGCGTTATCTATTTATTTTCATACTAGTACCAACTCTTAATTACAAATCGGGTGACGCTAAATAAAATAATGCTGCGAAATAGCCAAAACAAATAAATACAAAGAACTTGCCTAGACGAAAGCACGAGTTACCATCAATGGGATTCCAATATATTAAAGACGCCAATCAAACGTTCACAATAACTTGAGAGAAGGTGTTTCCTATTTGCACATTACGTCAATGAAAAAAATTTATTTTACATATCACCAATATTTTTTACAGTTCTTTTACAGTTTTTTCAACTAACCATGGGAACGGAATCAAAATACGTGCTAGGTAAAATAAAATGTAATGCAAATAAAAATTGAAACAGTCTTCAGATCAGATTTTTAAATTCGTTGAGGACGACAATAATCAGTTGTAATACTGTCGAACAAATGAATAATTTTTCAGAGGAAGGTAAATGAAGAACTACTACTCGTGTGTAAGACTGGAGGAAACAGAAACTGATGATTCATTTGGGACAGATTATTCTACTAGGACATCCATTGGTTTTTCAGAGTCTTCCGCTTCTTCATTTACTTTGTCATCGTCTTTTTTAGCTTCAACCAGTTTTTTGTCTTCTAGCAGAGCATTGGTTTCAGTTTCTCCTTCTTTTTGAATTTCATGTTCGATTGTTCCTTCATCTGGAAGATCATCTTCTCTCGGAAGATTCTTCTTCTTTTTACGGGGTGGGAGTTCTTCTACAAAAGTTTCCCCGCTCAAAGCTGCTGCTCTACGCTTGTCAGAGACTGCTATAGCCCGACCATCGTCGCAAGTAACCATATGAGTCGCCATTCTGTTTCCGTTGGAGGTGGAGAAAAGGCAATATCCGCAGTACAAGGGCTTGGCCGAGAATGGACGCCCACCAATGAGGTTGGGACGCGTCAAAATGTTGGAGCCCACTGGGTGACTAGTTGCGTTGTGCTCCTTGATCGCATTGGCGCAGCACGTCTGGAACGCACATTTGGTACAAGTCATTCTCACGCAGAAGTGATTTGGGGTGATTGGCCCATCGCACTCGGCACATAGGAAGAATTTCAAATTCGGATGGATTTTGATCGAGGGGGTCAGAGGCATGCCTTTGAGGGTGAAATTTTCTGGATCATTCAATGCCATTGGTGGAGGGGGGTCTGTCAGTGGGGCTGCCATAAGTATAAAATCGTTCGGGTTACAATCGTACCTCTCAACATTTCCACTATTTGCACAACTCAAATGGAAGTACTCCTGGTGGTTTTTCAAAGTAGATAAATTTGTAAAAGACAACGCACACTTTTCACATTTTCTCACACTTTTTGAGATTGTGTGTTTTTGAACGTGTTGAATGAAATAGAGTTGGTTTCTCGGGATATCAACGCCGTTTCTCGAAGAAAATCTTACAACTTTCAAACAAAATGGACACTGCACGCTAGTGTCTTTATTGTGGAAACGACCAAAATGGGTCAACATATCTTGATATATTGAAGTACGGAACTCGCAAATCTCGCAATAATATGGCATGTCGAGTTCAACATGAGTGTAAATCATATGGCTGATCAAAGCTTTCTCGTCTCTCAAAATCTTGTTGCAAATTTTACACATAGTCTTCTTTGTCAAGTGTGAGTGTTTGTGGTAGTCCTTAACGTGAACGTCCAAATTGGCCACTGGTGCCATGCAGAACTTGCAGGTTAGTCTTAGGTTGCCCATGACACCCGCTGCCATGGCATCGTTGCTGTTGAGAGCATGGTGGACGAGGTGATTGGTGAAAGCTGTGCTGCTGTACAAATCTTTACTGCATAACACGCACTCCGTCAAAAATGCACCAAACAAACCAGTAGGCTTTTGCTTTGAGGGGTCCCCAGGAATTGACCCATAATAATAGGGCTCCAAAGCTATTTTAGCATGCTCGGCATATTCAACTGATTCCTCTGCGGAAGTTAATGGAGGAGGAGGAGATGGGATCTTTGCTGGACGGCTAACAGGAGTTAGCTTGGGCAAAGTCATCTTTTTGTTGCTCTGAAGTTTCTTCTTCAAAATGACTGATTTTGTCGAAGAAGAAGAAGATGAAATTGGATTGGGCAATGATACCAAACTCTGTTTGGTTTTGTTGTACTTCATGTTTTTGCTCCAATTGGCATACCTCCAATCTTTGTAAGGGTTGGATGAAATTAAAGTGTACTTGACGCTCATGTCTTGAGGCCCCTCTAGTTTGGTTTGTTCTGCCAGTTGTTCAATCATGCTTTCATACGCCCGGGAAGGGATTTGCCCCCAAGTCTCGCGCCAAACGAGCTCGTCCAAAAACTGCTGGATTATGTGCCGGGAGAGCAGGTTCAGCGTGTTTTGAAACATCCTAGGAACCACAAACCTCAGGTACTCCATGATATGGTTGTTATTCAAATCAGAATCGTTGCTCTGACACATTTTTGTGAAGCCATACCTGTTACACAGATTTCGATCTATTGCAAAGTCGGTGACAATGGTGCTTTTGGGGTTGACCCACTTCTGCAATGTTTCAAGAATCCTTTGGAACTTCTTCAAATAGACTTCAGATGCCTTGGTGTTGGGATCGGTCATGTTGAGATGATCTAGAGCTCGAAGTCTCAACTTCTTGTTTTCATGGTCCATCACTCCAAGAATATCTACCTTTACCTCCTTCACTCCTCCAGCCCCTGTAGATGTTCCGAGACTGATAACTCCCACCTAAAAAAAAAAAGATAAAAAAGGCGAAATTAGTTTATTCAAAATGCCAATTTATATTACATAACTAACCTAATAAACAAAGGTATGAAAGAAAATAATTTGTATAGTGCCCAATTAATAACATATTATATAAAAATGCTTGAATCACCAAAAATGATGTAAATAGTAGGTTACCCAAAAGAGAAACGTATTAAAAAATTTAAACTGTCATGATAATAAAGCGCATACGGTATACCAGCAGCGGTATACTTTCCCCACATATTTTCTGAGAGTTCAAATACCATGAGGTGGCTACTAGGCAGGTAGAGCAGAGAAAAGGACAATCTCGAGGCGATTAGGCAATGGGGTCTGCGCATGAGAAATAAAAATTGGAAAAAACCCATTAATTATGTTATTCGAGTTCCCATGACTAGTAAACTTTATTTATCAGGATAAAAAACTCCATGTGGTAGCAGAAATCGTCATGTTAAAATGGAATGTTTTGAATTTCGCGGTGGGGTGTGACGTAGGTACCTCCAGAGGTACGTACGTCACACCCCTTGCTGGCCCTCTCAAACACCGTTCCGATGGTTCCGGCATTCTCCGCATGGATGCGCTTCGACAAATCAGCGCGCTCCATTTCCGCGCGCATTTTTTCAAACGTTCACATTTTTCTTCGTCGATAAAAAAATAGGGAGACCACATAATTATGAAATAACCCCACTATGGGCATTTTGAATCAATTCCCTTTCAATAAAAATTGTAAACAAAAATCATGCGCAGACCCCATTCTAATGTTCCTTAATAGAAAATTAATAAATTTGTGTTTCAAACACTGAGGTAAGTAATTTCTCTTTGAAAACGCTTATTACTCATAATAAACGGTTTATTATATTCCATGAATAACCCTTCTTCCTAGATCCTCAGTCTTCTGTGTTAAAAAACGTCCCATTCATGCAGCATAAGTTGATGAGCGAATTTTCAAAGAATCATTTTAACCGATTTGGTGGGAGATTCTTATAGGAAATTTCCCGCCGATTCCGAATATACCATACGCTCCTATGTTTAAGATGGTACCTAATTTACAAAAAAAAAAAAAAAAAAACACAAAAAACTCGTTTTTTAAAGCGATTTTTGACTCTATATTTTCAAAATTTGAACCCAAGGAGTACTCAAAAAATTCTGGCCTACGAACTCATCCGTTCCTTTGAAACATTTTGAAATTTTTTCGGATTTTCAGCTCGATTTCTTGGTCAGATACCTATCGTTTGGAGTGAATCATAAAATTTGCATTAATAAAATTTTGAAGCCATTGCAATGGCTTCATTTTCTTCGAAAATTCGCTATAATGAGGTACAATTATGTTTAATCCAAACAAGGAGTACCTATCAGCAATATTCATGAGTCTTTAACTTTGTGTTGCTTTTAGAGTTTTAGAGGTCTAAAACCAAACTCCTGCAAAGTGAAAAAGTTACATTAAAGAAGAAGAAAATATGAAATTTGATTGTATATTTACCTCAAGTCGCTTGCATTTGGGATTGTTTCCCAGGATCTCGTATTTTTCGTGAACAGCAGCGACGCAAGAGGCTCTCAAGTACATGTAGAAGGTCTTGAGAAAGCTGTTATCCACTTTGACCCACTGCAGCACGTTAGAGACGGACGTCTGACATGACCAATGGTATAGGAGCTTGAGGATGACCGTCGGAGGATGAGGGCCGATCTCGAAAATTGATCCCTTGAACACGGAGGTAAAGGAGCCCCCGCAACAGTCTCCAATCCAGACGTAGCCCCCAGAGTATGGGAATTTGGTTGAATCGGAGTACATACCAAGTTTGAGCTTTTTCTCGGGGTGCTCGGTGCAGTATTGATCGCATTTTAAGAGCCTTTGCTGGAGTAAGTGCTCAGTGAAAACTGCTGAGTTCATCTGCAATACTTTCTTCATTTTGTTGTCAAGAACTTGTCGTTCCGTGTTCGTCACTGCCTGGGTGAAGGTCTTGGCACTCAAGCTGGTTCTAGCCACCACCACAAGTGAAGGGTATGTTTTTTCCTGAGTCCCGTCTTTCTTATTTGTCCCTGCAGCACCAGGTACGACCGCAGGAAGTTCTTCTGGGGCGACTTCCACTTCGGAGCGGTCATCGTCGGTAAGATCGACCACTGCAGAAGTCCTTGTGGCCACAGCAGTGCTCGTAATTGGCCTGAACGTTCTGTTAGGAATGGAGGAAGCTAGAGGCGCCGTCGTGTTCACTGGTGCTACTTGCCGGGGTTTGGTGAAAGAGCCAGCTGTCGCTGTAGAGATTGGCGAGTTGGCAAACTTCTGCTGCAAATTTAAAGTCTGTGCTCTATATTTATGTGGTACCTTAGAAGCGGGAGTGGCCTGGGGTCCTGCTATTCGGATGGTCGCCCTGGGCGTCGATTGCGTAGGTGATGCCACAGCAGTACTCACAGCCTGGCCGCCAACCATCAGTTTCATATTAGGGTCCAACACGACGAATCCGCCGTTTTGAAATCCATTTTGAGGGGAAATGAGCATAGGACTAGAAGAAGCAATATTTGATACTGCAGGAGACACAGCCGATCCAGTGGATACTCTGATCGTAGCTGCACCTGCTGCATCTTTATTCAATGTAGAGTTTTGTATAGTAGACTGCAGAGCTTTCGCAAATTCTAATAGTTCATTATTCCTAGCGTAAATATTCGACTGAACTTCGGTTAAGTCCTCTTCGCCGCACTCGAGGAGATACTGGTCAACGTAGAGCTTCCGTTCCTCACTCGGTTTAGAAATCATTTCGTTTTTATCACTGACTCCGCCTTTATCACACATAACGACCGAATTCTATTCTATGAAATATATTCCATTCTATGAAAACTAAATTTCGCACATTTTTGAGGAGGAATAGAACTGGCCACGAATCACGACAATCTCGAACGTAAACCAAACTTCAACAACACGATCACCCAAAGAAGGTTACCAGAACTCTACGCAGAGCCCCAGATGCTAACTACTGATAAGATAATACGATTTGCGAACTTTTCAATTTCATCAAAGTTTACGAGTAAATTAGAATAGGACCTAATAAATGATCGATTTAACATGATATAATTGTAAATCTTTTGAAAATTGCGAGATTAACGATACAAAAATGAGCCACATCCACGTTGCTACGCCTAGACTGATTACAAGGAGGAAGAACAGGTCGCCCGATTTTAGCGCCGAATAATTTTGGCGGGCCAAGAAACGAAACATGAAAAATTGATCAAAATCAAACTCGTAGATCGCAAAACAGTTGCAAAATTATTGAGACTATTAGAAAACAGGGTTGGGCATCGATAGTCTATGTATGAGTAGGTAATATTGAACAATAACGGCGGAAAATCAAACGAACAATCAACTTATAGGAATCAGATTAAAATCTTGAATTTGTAGGAATTTTTGGATTGAAATGTGGCTGTATTAGGAATGAAATGTATTGTAAAACCACGCCTAAAATACTCAAACTAAAATGACCTCCAAATCAATGTGAGGTTACGGATTCCTCCGCAAGGATTGCTGCAATCGCTTCCCAGAGTGTCAAAGAGGAAACTACAGAATGAGGCCGCCATCTTGGATTGTGTCATTATTATTTCAAGCTTTAGGACGATAAATTGTTAATAATCGATAAGAATGCTATAAACGGACATGGTTCTACCGATTGAATATATTTTTTAGGGCTTATTTTGTAACGGCCTTCACGAAATTCGTTGTTTCAAAAGTCATGTCAATTGCAGAATATTCTAGAACTACGTGAGGCCGAAGGTTGGGGAGGGCACTTGCCACGCGTCACCCCGTCGGAGTGCGCATGGGGTTGACCCCAAAGCGCAAGCGTAGGGGAACGGGCTAAAATCCATTGCCAACCTAATTTGGGAAATTCCAAAAACTAAATCTAGCAGAATGAATGGCCACACAACAGGTTAATAGGGTCATATGTTTTTATGTGTAACATTATTGAGTGGATTTGTCCCTGACTGAAAAACTAAGTAGGTACCTATCTAAATTCCAAAAAATAAAAATGTTGAAATAGGTAGGGATGTATAAAATTTTATTTTGGATTGGTACTTAATGAATATTTTAAAAGGATGGAAAGGGAAAATTAATGATCCTCAAGCACTTTGCGGTCTCTACATAAAATATAAATGGGAAATGGTTTTACTCTATGAAGGATGGGATGAATCAAATTTCAAATTGATTGAATCCTTGGCAATTTTCTCTTTCAAAATGGATATTGTTAAATTATTTATGCTAGCAATTTTTACAACAACAAACCTTAACGTTCCTATAAATAGGTGGGCATGTAAAATTAGGTCCTTAAGGCAGAAAGTAGGTAACTATCTACCTAGTTCACTTCAAGTTCCTTTCATTCAATTACCTAATTAATAGATTTTCAATAATATTGTACCTACATTGATATTTTTTTGAATTTGAGTGCCTACTTATTTTAATGAGGCTACATGGGGCAAGTGGTGTAAAATGAGGTAATCATAAAAATATAGATAGGTACCTAGGTAAGTATATATATGAGCTTTTCTCCGTTTAATTACACTTTGTCAATCAATTTATTATTACTTTTCAATTTTCAATTCAACTTTGTTAATTACTAAGTAATTAGTGTTAAGCACTTTGGTAATTTGAGTTTCTTATGTGAAATTACTTAAACTTTATCAATTTCAATTTGAACTTATTAAGTAACAATACCTAGTTTAAATTAAAATCAAAATACATAGTTTAATTTGAATTTAAAAAAGTCTAATTTGTCTGAAAGAAAGTACCTATAAGTAGTACCTATATATTAGACGGAAAAAAGCTACCTATAAACAAAATGACCAACAGCTGGAATAGACGCCTCTCACTGGGTAATAGTTGTTACCTGAAAATATGGAACCATTTTAACGGAGCAGGTAGTAGGTATATATACCTACCTATTACTACCTACTTAGTTAAAAATAGAAATCACAAGATAACGGTACCTATCCACATGGTGCAGAGTAAGGACATAACTCCGGATGAATTCGCCTGTTTGACTTGTTTTTGGGGCGTTGGGACTGCACAGTAGGTAGGTACATGGAAGAAGGGAACATGGCTTCTTCCATGAGTGTCTTCAAGGGACCCGAGTGCTTTCATGACGTCACACCTCTTCTTCTATTCGTTCTACGACTCAACTAAAAGGTGTTGTTGGTAGTTTTCCAAAGAAGCTCAGCAAATAATTCATCGTCAAATTCTTGCGGATCAACCAGAAAATACAGGAAAGAGGCGGTACCGACACAGGGGCCGGACACCTACCTATATTTAGTGAAATACCCAGGCGGATAGATATAATGAGGAAAATGTCCGTGCACCATTTGGAAAGCTCTCACTAGGTAATTTATTTTGATTAGGTAGGTAGGTACTTACCTACCTAATGAACAGCCGTGGGTCGGAATTGGCTGCTTTTGACCTCAGAATCGGATTTAGCACCCTTGAAAACACCAGTCTCTCAATTTTCAGATAAGGAAAAATAACTTCCCAATTCTCCACACCACACAAATCGATCACCACTCGTTGGAAAGCTTTGCATTTATTACACATCACACAAAATCTCATGCTGCCAATTTCCCCCTCCTTCCAAATCCTTCTGAGAACTACTGCGTACGTAGGTATACAAACTAAGTTGGTTGGTGTTTTCAGTTTGGCATTGTGATAGGGAGGTACCTCACAATGTGTAAATCTATATAATATGGAGCACGCTAGTAGAAGTGATGACTACAATTCAGTTTAAAGCTAAAACATGGTCCATGATCTAGATTAAAAAAACGCGTGACGTCATGAACCAAAGATTTCTCTTTCACTCGATTCCCACGTGCGGAAGCGAGTTATTTGAATGACTCCCTTTTTTTCAGAGTACCGGGAAACAAACTACGGGCAAAACACAAGGCGAATTCAACGATTTTGAACAAAGAGCCCCCCCCCCCTTAGTAATATTTTTAATATTTATACCTTATAAGTAATTTATATATTTAATAATTATTTATATAATATTTATATAATTAATAAGTATTATACATAGTAATTAGTAATATTTATACCAAATTACAAGTAGATATATCGTTTGTGCCCAAGAAATGATTGTCAACCCCACGATATAATTACGGTAGGTACTTACAATATACAATCAATAGGATTCTTGCAGGTATCATTTTTTGCAGCTTTTTTGCGAATCTGTCTATCCTATTGTTTTTCCGCTTATCCCACAGGGGTCATCCGACAATAGATACCTAAGTTACCTACTGATTATTGGTGTGAGCTATTGCTTCCGAGTCTACCGAAGGTAGCGGAAGCTTTGTTTTCACTTAGAGAATCGAAAAAATCGTTGCCCTCCAAAATTGAAATTTCTACTCATACATTTTACGTTCAGAGCTTCCTGAATAAATTTGGTTCCGTGTCGGTCTATCTGTCCGCATTTCCTTGTTACAGCCATATCTTACAGAGTTTTTCTTCCGATTTTGTTAAAATTTTCAGGGATTATGCGGGTAGGGCCCCTTGATGGTCCCATATAAATTTCATCATGATTGAATCAAAGGTACGCTCTACGCATGGGCTAACCGTAAATTTCGTTCAAGAATATGTTGACATTTTGTGTAAACTATCAAATAATATCAACACGATCAAGAGATTTGAACTTATAAAATTTTTTTCAAATTTATAAGGACGCTGGTCTAAATTGACAAACATTGATACGATCAAGAGTTTTGAAATTCCTGCATTTTTTATTTTAAATTTTCTTGGACGCCAGGAAGCTATGTGCCACTTGCCAGAGTATTTTTCATTCCAACGTGACTTACAAAAATTGTTGAACATAAACTCATTTTTATTTCATTTTTAGCAGGGATTATGCTTTAGTCTTTAACTAACTGGCAAAAGTGTCACGTTTTTCGGGAACGGTATCGAGGAACTAAAATGCGACCCAATAGTAGCGCGTGGTTCTCATGATGATTTTCACGTACAACCAATTGTTGCTAGGGAAACATAACTTCCTCATTTTCCATCCCATAAAAATCGTTCACCACTCGTGGTAAAGATCTGAATTTATTACACATCACACAACATCTCATCCTGCAAAATCTCCCCTCCTTCCACATCCTTCAGAGGTCTACTCGTACTTAGGTAAACAAATAAAGTTGGTTCGAGTTTTCAGTTTGGCATTATGATAGGTACATTCACAACATAAATATGAAGCACACTAGAAGAAGCATGTTCCATGTTTTTAGCGAATTTTCGAAGAAAATGGCAAATGGCAAAAATGCAATGGCTTCAAAATTTTAGTAATGCAAATTTTTGACAATTTTCTTCATGGAAATCCGTTTCAGACCATTCTAAAACGATTCCTGAAATTTAAAACTTTTTCATATGTGTATATATATATTTATTTATATATGTGTCACTCCAGACGATATCTGCCCTAGGGATCAAGATAAAAAATCCAAAAAAAATTTAAAATGTCAATAATATCAAAAGAAAGGATGAGTTCGTCGGCCAAAATTTTTGGATCACTCCAAGGGGTCAAATTTTGAAAATTTAGAGTCAAAAATCGCTAAAAAACGCGTTTTTTGAGGTTTTGGTGTGAAGTACCATCCTAAACATAGGAACATAATGGTAAATTCGGAATCAGCGTGAAATTTCCTATGAGAATCACCCACCAAAAAGGTTAAAATTATTCTTTGAAAATTCGCTAATCAACTTATGCTGCACGAATGGAACTTTTTTAATTTTAGCCAGTAGGGCTGAAGTAGAACCAACCGGTTGTGCAGGGGGTTCTCAACCTGTCCTCGGCAACCCCCCTCTGGCACATAGTTTTTTGAGCCCCCGTCTAGATGATCCCTTGTTTGTTGTTGATTTTGATGTTGGATCTTTAACAAACGAATCAAAGGGTCAGAGAAGTACAGCGATTCTGATTCATGTTGCAATCACGTTTTCAGAGGAGTCAGTAACATGAAAGCGAAAACACTCAATTTTGGGAACATGATCAGACTTGGAAACTAGATTGAAACAAACCTTCGTAATACAGGCTACTAAAGGGAAATTCGTTAAGGGGAAATAGCCCTAAAAAACTTGTAAGAATATTCAACGGATGGCAGCACCGTTGGGGGCAAATTTACTTACGCTCTCATTCCGTTAATAGTCAACCAATTTTCAACCTGAAAGATGCGTCGTATTCATAATTGGAACAGAATTTTCTGAAATTGGTTTTGGTGTTCAACATTTGAATATTTGCACACTTGGATAACTGAAATTTGAATTTGGAACATTTTTTACTGAATTCCCAATTGGTAACTTTGTAGAGGGGTCTGCCCTGATTAAAATGGTTTTTACAAATTTAAAATTGGACCACTCTAACCCCATCAGTTACTGCCTAATGTATGTGGGCGCTGAGGGGTGGGGTGGGGCTGGGCGCTGGTAACTGGGGGAGGTCTGGCCCATACCTAGTAATTCCAAACTAAAATTTGAGGAACTTCCTTCGAAAATTGTGAATAAAACTATACCTTTATGAGTGATTTTATTGAAAGTGGTTCATGTGATGAAATGTGTTTGATAAAATTGTGATAGGTTATGGTATTGTAAAGAAAATGTATTAAAAAAAAAAAAAAATATTTTTAAAGAAAGGAACCGTTCATTTTAGGTACCTACGTAAGCATTTTTAACCCTATATTTTACATAATTTATAGGAATAAATCAAAACGATTGTTTCGTTTTTATTCAGGTTATGAATAAATTGTTCGGTGTAGCAATGTACATAACGTGAGTAAAAACTAACGGTGTGCACCGGACCCAAATGTCTTTCTTAGGACTTCCTAAAGAAGGATAGGTACCTTGTGTTTCCTTGTTGTTACTAGACCGGCTTAGCCTAAAATCAAAGAATCGACCGTTTCAAGAAAAAATACTCTGCTATGTGGAAATGGTACATAGCTTTCGCGTGTCCAAGAAAATATGAACGTAATCGGATGGAAACTGGTTTTCACGGCTGCAAAAACGAAATTTAGTCAATTCCACGTTAGCGCATGCGCAGAGTCTGCTGCTGATTCAATCATGATGAAATTCGGGACCTCAAGGGGCCTTGTCCGCGTCTTTCTTAAAAATTTTAGCGAAATTGAATCAAAACTGTGTAAGTTATGCATATTGGTATGTCAACAATGACTAATGAGAATGAACTCTTGATCGTGTAAATGTTTGTCAGTTCTGACAAACTATCAACAAAATCGTGAACGAATTTCACGTTAGCGCATGCGTAGAGCTTTGATTCAATCATGATGAAATTCATAATATGGATGTCCCATATTATGGGACACCAAGGGACCCTACACGCATAATCCCTGAAATTTTGAAAAAAATTATGATGAAAACTGCGGTTATTAGGGCTAGAACAAGGAAATGCGGACAGACAGACACGGAACCAAATTTGATGAGGAAGTTCTGAAACGAAAAATGTGAGTGGAAATTTAAATTTTGGAGGACAACAATTTTTTCGATCCCGAATATGAAAACAAAGCTTCTACTACCTTAGATAGACTCGGGGACAACTAATCCAGGTTTATAGTTTAGTGTTACGAAATACACCGGCACTTTTTGTAAAATAGTACCTAGGCTGAAGATAATTCTTGGTATCAACAAGCGGGAGATCAACATTTCGGTTACGTTCCGATTATTAATGAGTTATGAGAAAAGTTTGATACCCATTCCAAATAGGGGTAAATAGTTCGCACGCTGGGACGATATAATCAAAATTTTTTACCAGTACTTAACGAATGCCAGCCTAACTTATCGACTGACCGTTGTTTGAAGTTGAAGAATGAGATTTCAGTGAAAAGTTTTAAGAACGAAAGGAATATATATATATATATATCATGAAAATCCATTTTAGAAGCAGAAATTGCAGAAATCAAATCATGAAGCTCAACATTTTTTTTTTCCAATGTCTCAAGAATAAATAATCGCACAGGCTTATAACTTTATAATACCACCAATAATAAAAATTAAAGTGTGCACGTACTTTCACTTCAGACATCTTCTATCATTGAGAACCGTATAATTAAAAAAATGAAAGAAAAATAAGTTTGTACGCAACATTTTTGTAAGTCACGTTGAAATGAAAAATACTCTGCCAGGTGGAAATGGCACATAGCTTCCTCGCGTCCAAGAAAAATTGAAATAAAAAATTCAGTAATTTCAAAACTCTTGATCGTGTTGATGTTTATCAATTTAGACCAGTGTCAATATAAATTTGAAATAAATTGTTTAAGTTCAAATCTCTTGATCGTGTTGATGTTTGATAGTTTATACAAAATGTCAACATAATCGTTAACGAAATTTAAGTTAGCCCATTCGTAGAGCGTACCGTTGATTCAATCATGATGAAATTCATATGGAACCATCAAGGGGCCCCACCCGCACAATCCCTGTGAACTAATATAACTAATAATTGTAACAAAATCGGCTGAAAACTCTGTAAGATATGGCTGTAACAAGGAAATGCGGACAGACAGACAGGAACCAAATTTATTCAGGAAGCTTTGAACGTAAAATGCGAGTAGAAATTTCAATTTTGGAGGACAACGATTTTTTCGATTCTAAAAGTGTCTTCGGTAGACTCGGAAGCAATAGCTCACACCAGTAATCAGTAGGTACTTAACTAGGTATCTATTGTCGGATGACCCCTGTGGGATAAGCGGAAAAACAATAGGATAGACTGACTCGGAAAAAAGCTGCAAAAAATGATTAATCAACGGTTAATTACTTTCTGTATAGATCGCCAATCTGCGAAGATCCCATTGATTGTATATTGTATGTAGGTACCTACCGTAATTATATCGCGAGGTTGACAATCATTTCTTGGGCACAAAGGATATCTACTTGTAATTATTTATAAATATTACTAGGTATCCGAGATTTGCAATTCATAACGAAATTCAGTAAAAATCTGAAAGTAAACAAGAAACTCGGTTCGGTGAAAAAAAGAGTTCCAATTGATCAGCTGATCTTTGAACGGGAATGTGGCCTACTCAGAAGGATTTGTTATTCACACTCGTGTTTCTGCTCTTTTTCGTTCTCGTTGGGAGCGAACGGTTGGTCCCACAGTGCTATGCGAGGTCTCGTTCGACGCTGAAAATTGTGATCTATTTTAAATCGATGGAAAAAATATACCTTCCTATTTGAAGTTTTCGAGCTAGGGCGTTTTGAGGATTTCATCCTTTTTTTTCAACCTTAGCAAAGACTGACGGTAACGTCAAGCTACGGGGCACAACTAGACCCAAGGTTCATTAATTTTGGTCCATGGTAACTAAGAAAAGTGCCACGTACGGCAGACGGACGAAATTATTGACATTTTATGTCTTTGCTTTGGCACATAAACTAAAAAAACGTCACGAAAAATTGCTCACGCTCCGGCACTTTAGATTATTATTAACTCGAAAAGTGGAGGCTAGGTAGAAATCAATGAGGTACGTATGCAAGCATTTCTTCTCCTTTCTTCTCTCCTTACAATTTTCCGTTTGATTGTTACACTAGAAAATCTATCAATTCATGCAAACAGTATGATTATTTTTTAAATTCGATTTTGCGTTCTTCGTATCTTGAAAAGTGAGCATCAAAAAAATTTTGAGGGGGGTTAAAAATTGTTTTTCGTACTCGATTCCAAAGGTTCAATATTGAAAATAATAAACCGTAATCGGGAACTTTCATGGTTTTGCATTATTTATTTTGTTATTTGAAAGATCTTAGTGAGGCCTTTCCAAAAAGGTGCTGTATGATTGGTGTCCGACGCTTGAAACTTACCTAAAATGGGTCTTGTAATTTGAACCTAACTGGGCGGGTCCATCAGCTCCCATCTTTTGCGAAACCTAAATTACGTCACGCGCTCCCTTTCACAGCGTTTTCTGGTCAAACCAGTAGTAATTTCAAGCGCCATCGGATTTTCAAGGGCGCTGAATCAGATTTTGAGGTTCAAAATGCGAAATCCCCATGCAAGTTCCCCATTGAGAAGATGCTCTCCTTCAAATTTCTCGAAACAAGAAGGAAACGCGAAATTTCATGATTATGATCAATGAACGTCCGAAGATTTTCGATGTTTTGGTAGGTTCCTACGCAATCAACTTCAAACACAGTCAGCCAAAAACCCACTGTAGGATTTGATGTACACTAGATTATTATGGGTTCATGCACATGTTTAATTGCTTATAGCAGTAACGATTCCTAAAATACAATTCATTCTTATTCTGACTATTCACCAGTGACTTCTCTCTTATCTTATAACTTCTATACGGAAGTTGTTACAGGATTGACCTGAAAAAATTCTTAGAAAACATTAGTAAGAACAAGACCCTCGCCCCCAACACCATCACACAGTCTTACACTTGAACACCCCCTGCGCCTTCCCAGGCGCCCAGCCCTACCCCACCCCAACCCTCAGCGCCCACATAATATTGGGCAGTAATTAAGGGGGTTAGAGTGGTCCAATTTTAAATTTGGAAAAACCATTGTAATCAGGACAGACCCCTCCACAAAGTTACTAACTGGGATTTTCGAAGAAAATGTTCCAAATTAAAATTTCAGTGATCCAAATGCGCAAATATTTACATTTTGAACACCAGAACCAATTTCGGAAAATTCTGTGCCAATTCTGAACAAGTACGATGCATTTTTCAGATTGAAAATTGGTCGATTATTAAGGGAGTGAGAGCGTAAGAAAATTTAGCTCATTTTGGTGCTGCCACTTGGCGGCAACTTTTAGAAAGAGAACTCGGGAGCACCAGACTATCTGGGTATTGAACTCAGCTGTCACCTTCGTCACCACTGTTTAAACGATCCTGATTAACTTTTATTGCAGGTTGTTTGGTCATGAGGAGGTCCTATGATGGGAGAAGTGGACCCGTCGTTGGAGGATGTGAAATCGGAGCTACAGTATGGCGCAGGCTTCAAATTTAATCTATTTCTTAGTACTTTCTTCTCTTCTTTAAATCTATTTCCTAGTTGCTCTTCAGTTTCTATGAGAAAAGAGCGAGATTCTTTACAGATGTTCACTATCTTCCCATGCCTCTTCAAGTCCTTAATTCAAACCATATCTCGAATTTCAGATAACTGAAGAATGAAGTCCTATGAGCTAAATGTTAAATCGTCTTGGTACTTTTGACGTTTGTTTCATTAACGTTACGACGTCACCTATTTAATTATCGTACGCTACAAGACCTATGTAATGTGACTGTGAATAAAATAAATAAAATTCATATATTTTATTTGGTAAATAGGTACCTACCTATTTAATAGGTAGGTGCGTATTTATTTATTTATTATTGTTGATTTCTCGCAATGAATTTTTCCAACAAATGAAATCTTTGGCACAAATCGAAGTAGTCCTGGCGTGGATGGAAGTTGGTTATAACAACGTGTTCTAATCCTTCCTGGGTACCCGTAAATATTAATATTACTATCAAATGGGTTCAAATTGGGTAACGACCGACGCTAGAATAATTATTATGATGCTAGAAAAAGTAGAATGTCTTTACCCAATTTGAACAAAACCGATCGAAGTAGGTGAAGGTCGTCTAGACGCCGTATGAATCTGGATTCTGGTATAGAAGGGATCAATTTGTGCGACACTGCGATTTGACTAATGTCCCGATTTACCTACCTTCTGCACAAGTCAGGCTTCCTCCACATCGCATCTTCCACGAAGGAAAACATGAATCTATTAGTAAACGTAGAAGATCACTGAACTGAGTAGGTCAAGAGGTCATACAGATCAGGGTGTGGGGTGTATAGCGAATCCTGGCTTACTTACAGCTAACCAGTCTTCCAATTGCTACGCACCAGGAAGATGGGTCAGGTGCGCAATCGTCTTACTACCTACCAGTATGTTGCACCCGACAATCGATGGGCGACAACCCATACAAACACGAAAGGATTGCATTGCGAGTCATACTATACGTTTTATGTAAAGGGGC
>JAEMON010000002.1:21793764-21818832 GCA_030264115.1 Lygus lineolaris
CCCCCCCCCAACTTACTGTGGAACCATATGATTTATCCCTTACAATCCATAGCTCGAGGGAACACAGTGAAGAGCGCCCTTGGTTTGTTAATCATGGATGGATGAGAGCCTCATTGACAATGAGAGTGACCTCGTGCAGCTATCCCTCAATCAAGTAAGCATATTTTTAGGGCAGATGACCTTAACAAACAATAATTAAAATTGGCACACACTCGTCCATTCACGAATACAGGAGATTGTAGGCTATAGATAGGCACGGAACTCAGATTACAGATCGGTAAATGCAGTTGGGTGCGCGTTCTCTTTCTGGGAATCAACGGCTGGGCAGGAGGGTGAGAAGGAGCAATTTCTCGAAATCAATGATTCGTCGCTTCCTTCCAACCATTCACCGAATGACCCAAATACTCCCCATGTGTAGTGTTTTATGATCAGCACCTCTTCTCAGCCACATGGCTGATCTGTAATATACTCGTACGTAGTACTTTTTCCTCCAAACTTCTTGCATTAAGAGCCCCATGCCCAGCGTACCAAGGATATAATGGAAATATTAGCAACACCGACCTCCAGTTTCTTTGTCCTCCACAAGAATGTCGATGTCAAGGAGCCTCCAAGGGATGTTGGGACCATCACCCATCACAGTCAGGCTGACTTTGAACTCGTGATCCACGATGAACGTCACGCGACCACTCTCAATCTGTAGAAAAAATCCAGGTATATTCCATTTAAAGTACGGGTACAGTATAAGCTTAATGTACGATTCACTAAAAAAAAACTCGCGACATTGAGGGTTAGTTTGAGCAAGATGTTGAGGGGGTGCTGGACGAAGCACTTTGGAACGTAAAACTCATCGTTCGTCCGTTAGGCCAACTAGGCCCTGTGAAAGTGCCGCAGGGTAATCAGCCCTTAATTTAATACCTAACTTCAATAAAGAAATTAACACTTAACTTCCACCATCACCCCAGTGAATCAAATAACAAGATAAATGCCTCAAACCACGCCAAAATCTGTCAACAATTGGCAGAGAAAAACGAGTAAAAACCGGATAATAGGGGGCTAATGGAAGTGACATTTTAATTTCGGTACAAATGGTATTAAATTAAGGGATGATTACTAATTCCCCCTCCCCTGTCACGCTCCATTGTAGGGTAGCGGTTGAGGAGCGAAACGGCTGCCCTTCTGGCATACTAAACGATTTGTAGAAGTATGAAGTTGTATTATACCTGTACCAGAGGATAAGCCGTTTTATTCCTTACCCTCTACCCTCAAAACATTTCTTTGTATGTTAGGCAGACAATTTAAAAAGTAAAATAGTAGTTCCAGCAGCCGATCCTTCTCAAATATTGAGAAATACAATACCGAATTTAGTTAGAATTAAAATTAACGTAATTTAACGTTATTTAAATAACGTGCGTAAATATCCTCTATTTACCTTCAACTATTATCAGAGAATTTGTATTGAGAAGGTATCTGTAGATGAATTTTGTTCCATTTAAATTAATTAAATTAGATTTTACTGGATTATTTAGTTTATTGTAAACTTGAAGACATGTCGATAAATGGTGAGTGCAGATGAAATTTACCTTCAAATTTCTCATTTGAGGCATCAGATTCCCCGTCACTAGACGATGCTGGATCACCTGGTTGAGTCTTTGAAGCGTCGATTTCTTCTCGTTCAGCGTGATTGGGTCTGGCGGTACGATGCGATCCTGAGAACCAAAGTCACAAAAATTGTAATGTCAATATAGGAGTGCCTCGAAGGTGTAGTATGTGAGATATAAATTTACAACTTAATCATATATCATAACAAAACTATTAAACACCATTTTTTTTTACATCCTCGTCAGTGGCGTAATAGACAGTGCCAATAGGATATTGATGAGTAACGCCCGTGTGATTCCAGTATGAGCAATAAAATTAATTGTCCGTATCCGCGAGCAATGAATGGACACACGGGTACTTACATTTTTCCAACCAGGTTTTGTCGCGTTGTTCGTAGGTTTAATTCCGTTTAGCAACATTTTTTTACCCACCGACCTACTAATGTCAGTAATCTATTGACGTGTGATTTGGTACTAATGGATGGATTGATTTCTAGAAAATGTGAGCGCAGCAAGCAGCAGGCCACTGATTTATGCAGGAAGTAGTATCTATACGCTACATTGTGAGATTAGGAGAACAGAAACAGCTGAGCACTCCGAGACACTCCTGTCAAGATGTCAAAATCGATTTTTTTAAATCAAAAGAATCGATTTTTTTTTAAATCGATTAATAATTGGAACTGATATAAATACCTACTTTTGGTACAGATTATTACCTAATTAAGTATAAATGTATATTTATGTGAATTCGTCCCGAGAGTTACCTACCTACGAACGTACTTAGTTTTTGACGGAAGTTCTTGACGTGATTGATGTTGTCTGGTTGTATTCTATACTTGGGTATTAAAAACAAAGTGATTTAGGCCTAGTCAACAGTAAGAAAGAACCCAAATCTCTACTGGTATTAAAATTCCTATAAATAATGTTCCTCGTTTTAATTAGCTAAATAATTTGCTAGCTTCTTCAAGGTTTCAAATTACATATGGGGGAGTAGGTAGGTACAGATTCGAAACAGATTTAGGTAGGTAAGTACATTATTTGTCATTTTTGAAGAATGCTTGAATACCTACCCTGTCCTTTTTGCCTACTTGGCAAACTAACTAAGTGGGTACCCATAGAGGTGGTGCTGGGCTTGAATGAATTAAATTTATCCCAATATCTCCAAGGTAAAATTTCATTCGATTTTAATCGAATTAAATTAATTTTTCGTCCAAAAAAATCGATTCTCAGATCGAAACGGGGAAAAAATCTATTTTTTCACACCCCTAATTATAATATAATTATGCCGTATGATACGGACAAGGTAACGATTGAAGACGATTCTGACGAACTTAAAATAGGTACTCGCGCTATCCTCTCGTCACCAGCACATAGAACTAACAATAAGATAGCGTCTCTGAAATCATGAACTGATTGAACCAAAAAGCACTCCTTGAAATTAGATCAAGGAAGAAACAGCTGGTCACAATAACTCTTACTGAGTAGGTACAATATCATTTAGTAAATAAATCCATACAAGAAAACTAAATACTAACCCTGATGCAGGAGGGAAGCCTCGAAAATGAACCAGTCGTCAAAACTTCAACGGCGGCTGGAATGTGGAAATTCGGGAGGCGGGCGTGGACCAGTGTTTCGCGAGACATACGGGCCAGCATGTCTGCCGTTTCAACAAAAAGCATTGATTGCTTGTCCAGGAAAGCCATGATGTGCTGAGGAAAAAGGCAAAAGGTAATTTGTATAGTACCCGTTTAGTCCTGATTCCCAGTCGTTCCCCTCAGGCCGTCGTTTCATGAGTAACAGTGTTACTTATTATACCTAACTATATTATCATCCTCAAGAAATTTCATGTTCACAGTAGAAATCCTGATATCCGTCATGCACGGGACTGAGACATGCTCGGTACCTTCGAAAAAAAAAGATCGAATAATCCGAGGAACAAAAATTCAAATAAATGAGTATTTTTTGAAGAATTAGGTTATTTAACAGAAATACATAATTACTGAGAGTTTTTGTTTTCCCCGTAATTTTTACACGTTCAACCGCGGAAACAATACGCGTAGCTGATGCGGGAAGACGGACCGACGAGCTTGAAGTTTCGGACTTCTCTTCCCGTAACGTGTAGAAGTGTAGATCTCCGCGTACACGGAAAGAGCTGCTTCATAAATGGGAAGAACTAGGCGTATACGTCTTCCCGCATCATACGCGTATCGTTTCCATGTATGAAAGTGTAAGATGACGGGAAGAGAGTACGTAAAATTGCAAAGTCAGTAAGTAATATTTTCAAAAACTACCTACGTTTTAAACAAACAACAAACTGTCTATTCAAGCTGATTTTTAACCAAAAAATTGAGGGAAAATTGGACGTTCAAGACAGTACGGGTCGATCCGACAGAAGGGTTGGGTACCACGAGGTCGGATATAAGAGCTTCTACTGTATTTAGGTGTAAATCAAGGATTAGAATAATTAATGACTCCCATGTAAGTAATTAAAATGGCTAGGTACATTTTTCAAAATAAAGGGAAGACAGTTTTGATATATAGTCAGACCGTTGTAACCTGGCACATGGATTGTAGGTAGAAATCGTGTACTCTCATGGCAGAAAAAAGACCGGGCCTCGACCCTTATTAGCCTCGCTTGACTGGACATTATTGGCCTGCCGTAATAAACAACACATTGCAGGAATAGGAATAGTAAGGGTTTTCCACCCTCTCGCCTTTCGGAAGCGCCAGTCCCAAGTGCCAGGTAACAGCGGTTTATCTATACTTGATCTCAGCCACCTACTTGCCCCACCAAGGAAAAATCTCCAACTTCAAAAAAATTAGTAGCGAAAAAAAAGCGGAGAAAATAGAATACCTACATACGAGTATATGGAATAGGAAACCACAGAACACAATGGAGCGCAATTCATACTTAACTATGGGTACTGTAAATCCGCTTCAGTATCTTTGGAAGGAATTAAAAGATTTGATAAGTGCATTTTTGTGGAGCACCCCGGGAAAAAACCCGTCACAAACAGATTTTGACAGGACTGATGAGATGATGAAATCAAAACTACGTCTTCCTTTCAACATAGGGTGGAAACTAAAACAACTCAGCCATTTTGGTACACGAGAAAAATAAGATTGGGTTACTTACAGCGGATTTGTCCACTTTAGAAGCACTGTTGGCCCATTTTACCAAAGCCAAAAGTCTGACGAACAACTGCCTCGTCCGCATTGAGAAATTGTAGATTTCTACTTTCCTCTCCATATCAGTTTTCCGAGGTAAACTGCAAGAAAAGTCAGTATGAATTGATATTCTAGTAAACTTGGATTCAGAAGATCAACTTGGGAAGCTGGAATGTAATATGGAGGCTTTCAATATCACAGCCAGCATTAATTTTAGCTAGCAACGAAAGCAATGAAAATTAGCCTGAATGACCATGCATACGATGGCAAATGGAAACTTTTAATTCACTGAGTGAGTAACATAGTGCAAAGTATGTATTGGGTTGAGGGTGGAAGCAGTGAATGGCTGATTCTACCAGGGAGAATCAGCCGTATACTGCTTCCACTCTCAACCCAATGCAACAATGGCTACCCTAAACCATACATAGTGCAAAATACTATAAACTTACAGCTCGGCAAGAACAGTGAGCTCATGGTAGGTCCTCTGAACAATGAACTCAATTAGGACTGCAAGTGATATACTGCCACCACGACTTCCTTCTTGCCCTATGTTGTTTCCAATAGGCGTCTGATGCCCCTCCAATGGCAGCGGCGCCATCTTGAGATGTTATCAGCAACAATCAATTAGGTACCACCTGGAGAAAGATACAAACATAAAACATTATTTTAAATAATTCCAACTTATTCATAAGACAAGAGACGCTGATTGTGTTGGTTGAAATCAGACGCCAGCATACGTTTAGAAGCACACTCCATTCATTTTAGTCCCAAGGATTGAGTGAGCTGCCCAAACTTGTATTTGGAGTCTATTCCATTGCACAGTATTTGAGCCAAATATTCCAATCGGATAATTTCCAATGTCCAAACTAGGTACTGTGGAGTCTTTATAGCAGCAGGTTCCCGATACTGGAGGTTGGGATACGATGAAGATCTCGCCAGATAAGCGTTAAGGATGGGTTTCCTTCGGCTTATGACATCATTCTTACCATCCGTTTTATGCCCCAATTTAAAATCAGTTTTGAGCAGAAAATTTGGAGTCAGGTCGCGTAATCTCCTAGTTTATATTAGATCTGTCTTATGTCCTACAAGTTGTTGGAGGAGCCCTTGAGGAGCTGGCGAGGGCTTGATAAACGCTTTCCTATAAACTTTTGGGGTCAAGAGCTCTATGTTCCAACAAGCATGAGTGCTCAGAAACTCGTGAATGCGGACTATGGATATAACCCGCAAAACCTACATTCTGAATAACCGCCTGAACTGTTTTTGTTTGCTTTATCCCAATTTGGATCTGTTTCCAGCTTTCATCTCGTCTTTCCCCGGAATGCAATAATTTGTTAATAAGTAATTCTGGATCGGAAGTCGTTTCAAGATGAATTTCCGTCGGAATTTCGGTCTGTTAACGTGTTTTACAGCTCCCAAACGCGTTCTAACAAGACTAGGAGAAGCGTGAACTCGAGACTAACCCAAGGTGACTCTTTCCAACTCTACAGCACTCTGAGGGTAGCTCCTAGCTCCAAAAAGTTTGAAGGAACAAGCCTATTTAAAAAAATATTCCATTCCGGGAAAAGAAATGAAGAAAGCAAGAAACAGATTTTAACTGGGAGACAGAATGTAGTTTAGCTGCGGATACAGGTTACTTTCGTTGTTCCCATCCATGGGTTTCCGAGCCCTTGATGAGCCCCAAAGAATAATATAAGAATAACTCGAGGGGGCGCCTCAAGACTGTAGAAACACGGACTTCTTGGCCATAAAAGCTTGTTGGAACGGGTAATTCGAGCTCTCGCAAGCTCCGAGGACCTCCAACACCCTGTAGGAACAGCTCGAGTGTTGATAGGTACCACCAAAGCCGTAACCAGTGCTTCTCAGCGGGATAAGAAGGAAGAAAATAATGGAACCATGAAATGTAGTGAGGTCTGATGCATTCAGAACTTTTCAACGAGGGGTGAACGATACCTATTCGTGGACTGCCGAGCTTTGTTGGAACTGCCGATTGGTTGTTAGTGAAAATCATTAGAAAATGTCGTGATAGGTTCTTGGTCACGGACAAATTTCAGAAGGAGCCCAGCCGTAAGACATCAAGGGGCCAAGGAACTGATCTAATTAGTTTTCCCATATTTCTTATCCAATTTTTGTCGATTTTGATGCAGTTTGCAGCATTTTTCTTGTTTCTCAATTCTCTAAGAGATCAGCTATGTATACTTTTAATTTCGTAATTTTGCATTTTTTACATCCTTTTAAAAAAATTTAAATTGGCATAAAGGCACCTCATCCCCCTAGAGAATTGGTTCGCAACCGGGGTGCCGTGGCACCCTGACCCCCGTCCAGGGGTGCCGCAAGATTTTGAAATCGGAATCACTTTTTCTATGATAATAGAAAAGAGAAACATCTGCGATGGGAGGAACATGTGCGAGGCTACACTTCTTTCATCACCCGTAGAAATCTGAAAAACGTCGTTTTTTGCAAACTGCTCCAACGATTTTGATGAAATTCACAGGACTTTCTTTTCTTTCAAGTAAAAACAAGCTCGAATAATCCTCATCTCCACAATAATATTCTGAGGGCGAAAATCAGCGTTGAAATCCACAAAAATGGGTACAAAGAGATATAAATTATGAGCTCACTCACTTAGCCCAATATCCATGTCAAAATCAAAACGCTTGTTGACAAGAAAGTTCCCTAGAACATTACAAGTGGATGGCCACGGTAAGTACTAAAAATAGGCCTTGGGAGTTGGGACACAAGTTTCGAACAACAGAGAAGAGACTGTATCTTCCATTCTATCATCATTATAATATTTTTGGTGGTAGGGAGCCCACAATTAGGAACTGAGAAAACCTATGAAGTGTTGAACTTCCGAGTTCAATCCGTGTAGGTACCTACGAGGAAGGAAATTACCCTAAATGAATACCTTAACCAATTATCCATTTTCGTAACATGAGGTCACAATCATTGCAGTGAGTAACATAGCGTAGCTTACTTAAGTAGGTAAGTACTTGATAAATTTTCGAAAATTCGCAAAAAAGGGATCACAGAAACCCACATAAAATAGAAGAAGAAGAAGACCTAAGACTAGTAGGACTTCCAGGACTTCTAGAATAGAAGTTTTCAAGAGAATTAACCGCTAATCGGGTCACTAGTAAATAGATGTTTACACACAACTGAGGAGAAATCCCTTGTTTCGGTGTTTTAGCCAATTTGAAACATACTTGTAGCTACCTACTGACTTTCTCCAATTTTGGATATCAAAGGGATTACAACATGGTACCTCGCAGCATGATGCAATAAATGGACCAATTTAATAAAACCATAGTGTAGATACTAGTGTAAATAACGTCATGCATTAAAAATGAATAGGTACTTTATTGTGCCTATGCGTGGAGTAAGGATCACCAAACAAAAAAGAATTTCTATCTAAGTAAATGAGAGGTAGGTGTACCTATCTTGTGAGACTTGTTCGTCCGAATAATTTCTGCTACTGTAACTACTTACACAACCCACTATTGACGAAATATTATACCCAAGGAAGTTATAATACTGTTAGGTAAAAACTAATCAACAAAGTATTAAGGTGAATAGGGAGCATAAAACCTCCTTACCTCATCATCTTCACAACTGGACATCTAGTCATAATCCACTCAATTACCTAAGTTAATAAGTACTTGTAAAGTAGGTATAGGTATGATGAGTAAAACGTACAGATACCTACCTACCTACTATTCTGACAGATTCACAACACCCTGAAGGCAAAACAGCCACCAGCGGAGATCCGGTTCCACCGAAAAGACAGATGTAAAGAGACGAACTTCTCGAGTTGGCAGAAATCCTCAGGCATTCCCGTTCATTAGAACTGAAGAAATGATTTCACTTAGCGAAAAAGAATCTATCAAAACACCAGCCACAAACTTCTCATTAGAAAATCAAAATTGAAAACTGATAACTGAACTGAACCACTGAACGAACGGCGATACGGCAATCACGAACACGATTTCTTCGCGATTCTTCTTCTTCTTCGATTGTGTGCTTATTTGTTCTGACCGCAGTCATGCCTAACACAGTTGGTGTTGATTCCGAAGGATTGATAATATTGATGTTGTGTGTTATCTTGCAAGAGGAAATAATGTAGGTAAATGGCATGATGGGCGCTGAAATTTTTTTTAGATCGTGAGTTCCACCGAGTAACATAATTATAAACTCAAATTCAAACTCAAACTTAGAGTTCACACTCTTCCACGAACTTGTGAATATCTTTGAAATGAGGAATGTTGAAGTACCTAGTTGTGATGGATTGTTGTGATGAACCAGTGACTTTATCAATATTCTCTTCACTTTATTGGTCGAAAAATTACCTATACGTTTTTTATGTTCATCGTAGATCAAGATACCTAAGTAACGAACTAAAAAACGGTTTCAGGGATAACGAGGGTAATTCTGGTTTTGCAAGGCATCTGAGTAAATCCAATCATAACTTTAGTTTTGATTTGACAAATAGACAGTGTGTAGAATTTCTTCATTTTTGTCCAAAGGGAGGCATATTGAATGTACCTAAAAAATTCGAAATAATTAAAAGTGATAGGTCTGGTAAATGTTCGAATGAGGTAATTCCAAATCATATTTCACCAATGATAGGTTTATTCCAGCAATAGCTTGGTTTTTCCCCTTTTCATAATGTTACTCTCACCACTGTTTGAGCCCCCTTTCACTATGTCTGACCTTGATTGGCATTGGTTATCCCTCCCATCCCCCCTTTCACGTTTCTCTGCTGATAGGATTCAAGTTCCCTTCCAACCCTTTCACTTTGCCTGCACGAGATTGGGCATTCCTCTCAGCCCCTTCACTTTTCTCGGCCAATGGGATTAAAGTTCCCTTTCTCCTGTGACTATATAAGGTGTGCTCTTTCTGATGCACCTTCAGTTCTTGTTTGTTACTGATGATGGGCTAACCGTCGAAATCGATTTAACTTTGTAATTAATTATTTTCGTGGAAATAGACAACGTTTTTCATTCACTCCGGTTTCTTTTTATTAAAGATCAGTAACTTCTTGTTCATCATTGCAAATTGGGTTTTTCGTAAAAGTAGCTTTACCTGGGACACAGAATTGACTATAGACAGGCAGAAACCATACCAAAATTGTTCAGAAAGCTTTGAAACGCAAAAAGCTAGTGGGGATTTGGATTTTGAGGACAAAATTTATGTTACTTCTTGCACGAATACGATTTCCCACCTTCGGTTGGTAGTGAGAAAGCAATACACATGATACAGGGCTTTACGCATGATATAGGGTAGAAAAGAACCACTAGATTCGCAAAGAACACTATTCAGGAATAGAATGGAGAAATTATGAAGGGAACAAAATACGTTTTAAGGTAAGAGTACCTACCTACGTAGAAATAGTTCCGTTGGTTGGTACCGATGAGACGCCGCGCGCCGTATCTGATTCTGAATACAAAACCCGCAGTCCCAAAATGACGTGTTGGTTAGCCTGTAACTCATTTCGAAGGCAGCTGTTGGGAGAATACACACATGCACTCGGAGGTCATATTTGGAGATTGAATTTAGTAAATTTGGACATCAAGACAATCGTAAGGGTAGAGTAATGAAATACGGCTCATTTAACAGGGGTTTCAGAGCTGAATCCGGATATGTGCGACTGCCAGGGTATGCCTGGGGCGTTCTAGCCAGATTTTCATAAAAAACCAAGAAGAACACCAAGTCACCTAACTACTGATCAAGCTATCATGCATTTCGCAGTTCTGCGAATTAGCTAGGCTGGTAATCGAGGGTAAATTTTTATCCAAGCTTCTTCTAATAATTAGAAGTCTTCTAATAATTATTGTAACCAATTCGAAAAAATCACAGAATATGGTAGTCGAACTAAATCACTCGCGATGAAGTTGTGGAAACAGAAGTTTCTATAAAAAGAAACCGGAGTTAATGGAAACGTTGCCTATTCCCACGAAAATAATGAGTTACTGAACTGGAATGGAAACACCCATCCACATACCGTAGGTTAGTTATAAAGTGGGATCAAATAGTTTTTTGTTTAAAAAAATATTACCTTTAGATGAACACAGTTTTTTTAAATTTACTAAGTACTTTTCGGGAATACTTCATCTCATCATCAGGTACAAACATACAATAAACACTGAAAAGGTGATAAAGTGAGTTGTAGGTGAGTAATAAGATTGATACCACATATACATTATTCTACCTCTTCTAGGTCAGTATTTACTTTTTTTTTAAGTGGGGACTATGAATTCCGCCCTAACTATCATATATTACACTATTATGGGTTGAGGGGGAAGTACTTCGGCTCACTTCCGGTTCAATATTTTTTATTGATGATCCTACATGTTTCGCAACGTGGGTGTTGCCTCTTCAGGGATCTATAATGGTAACAAGAGCAGAGATCTACATTTCGTCGGAAACTTAAGGTAGGTATTCAAATAATATTTGAATATTCTCACCCCTGCGGAGGAGGAGAGGCGAACTGAATACAGGGAACCCTTCTGCAACCTCCCTACTTTTTGGTGCAAAAAGCTGAGAGAAAAAAGCGGTAGGCGTCAGTGGACTCAGCGAATCGTCGCCTTTTTCCAGGCGAAAGGTTTTCGCGTTAGCGGTTTGCATACTTTTTTGCGTTCCAACTGAAATCTGCAATTCGAATATCAGGTAAGTACATAATTAGAATAATCTTCAACCAGTAGATCGCACTCAATTTTGACCTTGAAACGACTTTCAGTCTACCTGAATATTATTTGAATTGTAGATTTCAGTTGGAACAAACCTCTGAACCCGTCTCTTACCGTCAGTGTACTAGTATGTCGGTATAGGTACATGTAACTATAAACTATACCATAGCTCACATCTTTTGTTCATCACAGTGAACGCAATATATGATATTGTTTGTGGGTGACTCGGCTCACTTCCGGTTCAATAGTTTTTATTGATGATCCTACATGTTTCGCAACGTGGGTGTTGCCTCTTCAGGGATCTATAATGGTAACAAGAGCAGAGATCTACATTTCGTCGGAAACTTAAGGTAGGTATTATTATTACTTAAGGGTAGTGGTTACAAGTAGTAGAGGAACTTACTCGTACGTGTGGGAGAGATCATGCGGGCTTGTCCGCTCTAGTCAATACATAGGTAGTAATATTCTATCAGGTACCGTATAAGGTTTCTTTGTACATTTGTCTGATATAAGGTAAAAATAGTAGAGGTGTATGTACTACATGGTGGGAGCTGAGGGGTACAGTTGTGACATAAATAGAGACATCAGTTAGATGGTTTTAAGGTTATTTTATAGTTAACTGGGTTCCATACCTGTTAGGACCGTGGAGTGAAACGAAATATTCAGTTTTTGGGAAAGCATTTTAAAACTCTCAAACTAAAAAATGCTCTAGAACCACTAGCCTTAAGTAATAAGAATAGCGCGGTGAAACGATCTTCCGTGCTCCTGAGATCCACTACACCCCTGTCCGGGGCGAAGAAATGGTTCAAAATCCTCAAGGACGAGAATCACTTTCACCTCAGCAGGTACAGCTTTACTTCACCCAAAAATACCATAATCAATTATTACAGGGATGTCGTAATGTAATGAATGGTTGAAGCCTACACTCAACCTCGTGCATTGTAATATGTTAATGTGGGCTCCTCTTACGTCCATTAAAGTCCAAAAGCCTTGTTGTGGCCGTAGCTCAAAGTAAGCAGAATCTCCCCTCGGGGTTCGGACGTAAAACGCTTTCCCTTTGTTCCTTAACCACAACCAACCAAACTAGGTAATCTTCAAGTTACCAGGACTGCAATGTAACAAGATACTACGAGGTATGAATGTAATAAAAACCAGTAGGTAGTGAACATAATAAATTATCTACAAAACGATAAATAATATAAAAGGATCATACTTCATTCGTCTCAAAATACGCTAGTTATGCTAAGCAGGAGCTTTTAGAATCGTGGCACCTTAATATCCCTTTACAGAATGAAAAATGAATGTGAAAAAACCTCGATATTATTCAGCACTCAAAAATCTGATCAACAAGATGTGCGAAAAGTCCGTCTGGCCCCACGCCCTACGAAGTCAGATTGGCACCGCGACTCCGGTACTGAAATGTTCTCAAGTATTTTTTAGGTCCATAAAACCCTATGAAATTCAAGGTGGCAGAACCCATTGGCAGAATCAACTATTATATTACTAGCTGACCCGGCAAACGTTGTTTTGCCATATATATAAATGATCTCTAGCCGGTTACTTCTAGACGGCCGGATTTCTAGACGGTTGGTTGTCCAGATCCCAAACGCTCGCTTCGCTCGCGTGACAGTGGGACAGAGCCCTTATTAAAAAATAAGGGTTGATCGTAGAAGGGTGAAAATTTAAAATTGTATGTATTTTTGTATGTTGTATCATAAAAAAATAGAAATTAAAAATTTTGTCTAAAAAATAAAAAAAAATAAAATTGTAGGGGTGGACTACCCCTAACATTTAGGGGGATGAAAAATAGATGTTGGCCGATTCTCATAGATACCGGGTAAGCACAAAAAATTTCATCAAAATCGGTCAAGCCGTTTCAGAGGAGTATGGCAACGAAAACTGTGACACGAGAATTTTATATATTAGAGATCATCAACATGGGAGGACACAGTTTCCACTGGCACCACGGTGACATCAACAACGGTCCATCACAATAATTAAGGCCTTTCCGAATTTATCAAGTCAGCCTGTAGAATTATTATTAAACTAGCAGGTTTGGTTTAATTTAATTCAACCCATGTGTTGAACGTTCATAATCGTGTTTTTTTGTGTGCTGGGTACCATTATACTGACAGACCTCTATGATTTTGAAACTAACTCCGTGAGTTCGGTCTAATGCATATAGATAGATCACACTAGATCCGGAATGAAGGGTCCTAGTGGTCCTATGGGTACCTATATGTCCTATAAGGATCCTGTCATGGGTATATTACCCATGTTGGTCGTGATGATGCTTGATATTTACAATGAACTGGGTAACCTATATTTTCGTACGGGAATTAATATTAACAAATTTTAACGATCTGTTCCGGTTTTGAAATCTGAACTGCTTAACTATCAGAAATCGTTCTGGTACCGTTGGATTGTCACAAGTTCTCCTCTCCGGAGTTTTTCATCAGAAAAACAACAAAAAAACAACAAACTTTCCCTATTTACTATGAACGTGTTTACTCAATCAACGGGTTTTTTTAGTGGCTACGCACTTGCTGTTTTTAGCCCCGCGATTTAATCGCCCCAGAAATGAAATACACAAAACTCAATGGAAGAACGCGCACCTGCGACTAAAAAACCTCGTTCTTCCATTGAGTTTTGTATGTCTCAGTTCTTGGGCGATTAAATCGCGAGGGTGAAAACCGCAAGTGCGTAGCCACCCTTAGGATGGCAGTTGACGTTAAAGGAAGATGATGAGATCTACCTTCTATAATAGTCAATTCATGTCAGGACTTTCCGAACATTTCGCAAATAACCCCATCAAAATCGGCTATGCGCCCATAAGAAACATTTGGAATAATTACTCTTTCATTAATATCGATAGAGATAGATTTCAGTGAAATGTACAATTCCTCTCGACCAGCATTGTGTGCTATCGACTGCAGGCAATGACTTGCAGCTGTCATTAGTGATAGTATCATAGAGATAGTGCCGTCATTTGAGCTTGTTCCACTTCCAGAGAGATATTACCTATATGCCGGAAGTGGGTATCTGTGTGGTCTTTAGTAGTGTTATCTGAGTCTGCTTTCCCACTTCCTTAGTGCGATGGTCTCGTCACTATCTGTACAGGTGGATTTTTTCATAAATAGTTAGTTACTATAAAATATTTATGAAACTAGTGGTTACAGTTGTGCCAAATAAGAAACTAAACTTAATTTTTCTTAAAAAAAAAAGAAACATGTAGGGAGCTTTATACTCACTTTTTTTTTACGGAGGCTTCAGTAAGAGTATCCGCGTTTATCAAAATTGTTCTCAATGTTTGTATAATTTGCTCGGTTTGGTCTACTACGACTCTCAGGGGGTTTCTTGGTGAGGAAGAATGCACGAATTGGGCTCAAAACAAATTTATTGAACTCTCCATTAGCAGGACCAAAGTTACAGACTAAAAAATGAGTCAAAAACGATTTCAACTCTTATTTTGGTCGGTTCCTAAAAATGTACCTCGAGAGCTGTTTTTCGCCGGTTCTTCCCCGGCGGTAAGTTTTTGATCTTCCCATCATAACAGTTGAACTTGTAAATAAGACGGGAAGAACAACAAATCTTTATTACGGAAACCACAAAACTGGAAGTTAAAAAAAACCGTCTTCGGTATTTAGTGGTATTTAGGTACCTATTTATTGACGAGGCGGTTTTTTTAATACTCGTAGGTAAAGGAGCGGGTACATAAATTATTTCTTATTATTCTCATCCGGCTCTTATACTCTTTCTTATTATTTCTTATTATAGTCAGGCAGTGTCAAGTCTTCATTTCCTAGAAGAAAACCCACGTTTTTTGTGTTCACACGTGAATAAATAACCACACCGTTGGAAAACTGAGATTCAGGAGAGGTTTTTTTTCACCCCTGGAAGTCAGTACCTATAATAACAGCAGGCCTAATTCCTTACAGACGGGTATGGTCAGCTTCAGGGAGAGTTATTTTCCTCTCTTTTGCTCGCCATGACCAGCCTTTCAAAAGTTGACTAGGTATACTAAAAAGTTACTTAGTTTTACTTTAACCCTACTGTATGATTTTGTGGGGTGGAAAATTAGGAAGTTATTTTTCCTTTGCAACGATTGGTTGTACGTGAAAAGCATCAGGTCGCATTTTAGGGTCGTTTTTTCGGGTCGTTTTCCACCAGATTGGTCCCCGTAAAAGCATGTTCCATGCTAAAAATTCTTTACTCTGTCGCGGCCCATACCTACTCTCGATTTCCCCCGGTGGATGTACTCATCCCTGCATAGATATAATTTATAATAGTACAGTACATCCTATACATAATTTAATTTGTCTGAAGAGGAGAGGAGGTGGAATCCATTTTAGACGATTGCGATACTTTCCCTTTCATCTTTCGGGTATTCTAATGGCTGAGGAAGTGAGGGAAGTATAACTGAAGCTGAGCTGCCCACTCTCCTGGCAGAATTTTTCGAAGACAATACACCCATAAAAGCCCTCACGGTATTGCGCCCCCGGGGGGCAGTCTTTTCTCTTTTACTTGATCGTGCCCCCCTTCTATTCCCCCCTGGACCATCATGGGGGGGTGTCTAAGAAGAAAAGTGGAAACACGATCAGGACTTAACCTATAGGAAGTGGAAGCACGACCGCACCTCAGCCACCACCTGCGAAATCCCTCTTTTGAAAATTGAAGACGATTATCACGCTACGTTCGCCGTAAAAACACATTTTATATTCCGGGAAGTGAAAACCATCTCGCTAAAACCCTCTGATGTCTGAGGAATAACCGCAGGTACTTCGGCGTTGTCACCATTTCTAAGCCGCCACTTTTGCAATGCTTACGGGACTCGGTTGCGTCATAGTAATAACGGATTTTCCCCTTTCATAAATTTATGGATGAAGTACTTATTCTTCCTATGTGGGTGAGCGACGGATATAAAGTGAGTGAACTACCCGTTTCGACGGATCCCCCGCAAAAGTGCTACAAGCTTTTCTTTTGTTGAAATGAAATGTACGTTTTCGTTCAATTAAAAGTCAGAACGAACAAAAAATGATTTCAAAAAGGCACATAGTAAAGAAAATCGCAGTATAGGAAGAGAGAGTTGTTCTATTACGCAGGTGTTCGAAGTCACCTAGTTTTTCAGAGAAATCTGCCCTTGGAACAACAGTCTAGGTTTGTACCAATTTTTATTAGTACGCCGATTAAGTCTCAGAAATCATCTGGAAACTGCCCTCCATTCTCTTTTGTGTTGTTTTTGAAGGAAGGAGTCGATTTGGTTGAAATATAGTCAGACTAAGGTTAAGACTGGGCTGCCATTGGCTGAAGAGGCATTTTTACATATTGATGTAGATAATTTCTACAATGTTTCTGGCAAGATCGCCTGAAGACGATGTGGTAGGTATTAACAGAATTTTTTTTTCGGGAACAGGTACCTAGCTTGTTATTTACCCTGAACATGGACGAAGTTATCAGAAAAGAACATCGGAATAAGAGTTGAGGAGGAGAATGAAACAACCGTGGGTCTTCCAAGCCAAAATGTTGTGCTTTTCCCCCTTTAATATGTATTGATATGCTCATCTCTCATCAGTACTTCATCGTCGTCCTTACTATATAATTGTCAAGTGGATGTCTGTGTGTGTATGATATTACGCTCGAACGGTAACACCGATTTTTGATGTTTTTTCGAAAAATGATGGCAAAGTTCCTGACCAGGTTGTATGTATAGAGGGACCAAGAAAACCTAGGTTTTCAAGTCTTCTCTTGTTATAACCGAGTAGGTACTCTCTTCTTCTTCTTCTTTCATGTTGAATCGATGGTCCATTGCGACCGATCCACGGTTCCACGGGTATACGTTCATTATTAGGAATCGGGCATGGAAGTAGGGCTAGATTTCTAATATTCCCACTGTTATATTCCTACTTCAACGAGGTCAGGCGTTCTCTGATTTTTATATCACCAGTGAAGTTACCGAACTAGTCCATCCTTTTAGATATATCTGGAAGAAGTGCCTTGAGGTCCCTTAAACCCACTGTGTTATTGGTGGGTAGCAAGATGATTTTAAGAAAAGAACCAAATTTATAGAAGGCTTTATGGAATTTGTGGCATGATTCACCAATAGGTAAAAGTAAACAACCTAAAAATACAAAACTCAAGGACGCCATCAAAAATGCGTTTTCAGTTTTATTATCTCATTGAAAAATAATTTTCGCTCGAATTAATGAATTTCTGAGTTTAATTTGAAAATTGAAAACCCTCGCGTGTCTCTGCTAACCACCCCTACTGCTAAATCCTGACCTTAATCTGGTCAGATGGATGTGGATTAATTGTTACGATGAGGAATTATAATAATTATGGACTAATTAGTGTTGTTTATTGGGTGTTGTTACGTATGAAGTTCATGAACTGAGTATGTACACATTAAGAACATTTCTCCAAATTTTTTTAAAAACATTTAGAAGGTCATAACGTTGTCACAATTATTTGCGATCTCAACTTACTAGAAGATGACGGTCGTTGATAGTGTTCCAGCTAGACTAATAAGACACTTTTTGGTAAGAGAGAGATTGAGAGTGGAGGGGGGGGGGAGGGGGGGGGGGGGGGGGATCTGTAGAGTAATTTGGTTTGTTCTAGAAGTTCAGTTGTTATTATTTTGTTTATTGTGTTATTGAAAACCGAGTGTATTAATTTGACTGTATTATGAGACTTCCACAGAGCTTTGCTCCGCGCGTGAGAGTTTCAACCATTTTATGTGTATTTCATCTATTTTATTCACATTTATGAAATAAAAACCCGCTATTGAATTGAATTGAATTGAAGACGGAATTGGAAAAGGTTTGTGAAATTGTTCAAAACAGCATTTTTTTTGTCGATTTTCTATAAAAATACATTTATTGCCACCGTGTTTTTCGCTTGCTCGATAATATACAAAAAATTTACAAAACTTAAATTATAATACAACAACAACAACAAACGCAGTCTAATAGGGTCCAGATGCTCCGGGGGTTCCGTAGTTGGAAGATGGGGCAGAGGGGGCGCCGTACGAGCCAGATGGTCCAGAAGGTCCGGTTGATCCGTGTCCACCGCCGATTCCACCGCCGATGCCGCCGCCAATGCCGCCGCCGATGCCGCCTCCAATTCCGCTTCCGTGTCCGTCTCCGAGGCCGCCGCCGATTCCACCGCCGATTCCGCCACCAATACCGCCTCCGATTCCACCACCGATGCCGCCGCCGATACCTCCTCCGATGCCGGATCCGCCGCCGATGGCGCTGGTCTCCTTTTGGGTCTTGTACCTGATGAAGTAAACTTCGGGTTTGCTGGGCTGCGTGGGAGCGACGGTGGGGATGTTGATTTGAGGAGCGTCTTCGGGCCTCTTGACTAGGACGTAGATGAGCGTCTTCTCAGAGTCCTGAGAGATCTGTGGGATGGATGGGGCGGTGGGAGTGGGTGGAGTGGGCGCCTTGATGAACACTATTTTGTAGTGCTTCTGGGGAGGTGCGACGGGTCCAATGGGGCGAGAGACCTGCTGGATTTCGGGCTCTGGTGGCGGCACGTGGACGTAAATGTGCTTCTGGATGGTGGGAGCACCACCGAAACCACCTCCGAAACCACCTCCAAATCCACCACCTGATCCGCCTCCGAATCCACCACCTGATCCGCCTCCGAATCCACCACCTGATCCACCTCCGAATCCACCACCTGATCCGCCTCCGAATCCACCTGGAAAAATCCAAACATCAAATTGTAGCATTGTTCATAACATTTCCCAAAAATAATCATTTCCATGAAGAAAATTTTCAATAATTTGCATTACTAAAATTTTGAAGCCGCTGCAATACCTTCATTCTCTTCGAAAATTTGCTAAAACGAAATCTGACTGCGAAATGCTATAGAATGAAAGATCTGGTGCAGAGCTCCACATGACTTTCCTTACCCCTGTGGTTTCGGATTGAACGTATTCAAATCCTGCGTGAGTTTATAAATTATCTTTCAGACCGATCGCAACAAGTTTCCCTCCATCCTTTGGATCAAGTAAAGAAAGTAAAAATATTTTTCGGAGACATCGTAGAGACCATTTTTGATCAGGAAGGTTTCCTCTCTTGGATATACGATGAACCTGTTCAATACCCGATATTTTGTTTAATCCGCCATATCCTCATCATTTAGTAGTTTAAATAATGATCCGAGTGACGAGGAGGTCTCCGTTCCACTCGCCAGAAGGGTGATTCATTCACATTGAATATGAGCTGACCATTAAATATCGTTTTTCAATCTGAAATTTGAAACAAGATGCAAAGAGATCCACTTATATTTAACTACTGTAAGTGACCATCCACTGGAAATGTCTCTGAAGTTAATGGATAACAGATCAATAGACGGATCTTTTTTTTCGGGGCCAGCAAAATTAGCGCGTTTTATCCACCGGGTTTTCAATTTTTTTTATTAGTTTGGTAGATTTTTGTTACCTAGTTCATTGCTCTACGTATGGCCTGACACCAAAGAAGGCCTACTCGTACTTTTTACTTTCATCTGCGGACCTGAAGGACCTGAAGGGTGCTAAGGGTTCAGATCAAGATCCGATCAATTTTCTTCACATTTAGGACAAATAATGTCAGTGCGGATTTATTAATTCATAATCTCAACGCAACATAAGAATAATACACAGATTTCGACTTTATGCAGTCGATAAGAGACATCCTCAAAGGTGACAGAAATCATTAGAACAAGATACGAAAAAAAAACTCAATAAAGCAGGACCTAGAATGAAAATGCTTGTACTAGATGAAATGTGTGTGTGGTGTATTAAAATTAACTACGATATCGGTTTTTGGAAGGTGGTTGATGATGGCGTTAGTAACCCGTGGAAGCCTTCATATAATTACTTGGAGTGAAGTCGAATAGTGACTCGGCCTGGCCGAATAGTGACAGTAGTATCGTCAGACAGAGAACGATCGTCTAAGATATTTCGGTTCTTCTCTTTTGAGGAATAAATTAATCGCAAAGGGCAAAAAGGCCTTATTATAATGTGCAAGATATTTTGGTTCTTGATTGGACGAATGTGGATTTACGAGTATTGAGACTATGACACGACTTATATCTGTGACAAGAATGACACGATAGATAATTGTGAAAAGTAGTCAAGCCATAGTATGTGATATGCACCTAAGATGGCAGTGAGATAGGTGTGGATGAGACCACGTGAAGTAAAAAGCTTAACATGGTTACAAATTTTGTTTGAAATGATTAATTATTTATGTGGATCTATAATAGTCATCTTATGAGATGATTGTGAAGAGTTATGTGAGATTGCGACAAGCAATACATGTAATTATACAATGAAGGTTCAGCGAATTTTTGAAAAAAGGATTCAGCTATTTTAATGGCTTCAAAATTTTTGTTGTGCAAATTTTTGAAATGTTCTCCATGTTAATCCGTTTCAGACCATTCTAAAACGATTCCTGAAGTTTAAAGCTTTTTCATGTGTGATTTATATATAACTCCAGACGTTATCTCCTCCCTAGGTACGCCCTAACGAAAAAAAAATAAATAAATAAAATAAAATAAAAATAAATAAATTAAAGTGTCGATAATATAAAATCTGTTAAAATCCACAAAATTTGTTAAAATGATTCTTTAAAAATTCGCTCATCAACTCATGCTGCACGAATGGAACTTTCCATTTAGTACGCACCTCCAATTCCTCCTCCGAATCCGCTTCCGCCTCCGATTCCGCTGAATCCGCCTCCGTGACCGCCTCCGAACCCGCTACCGCCTCCGATTCCGCCTCCGTGACCTCCTCCGATTCCGCCTCCGTGACCTCCTCCGAAACCACCTCCGATGGAGTTGATGCCTCCACCGCCTCCGGATGGCACTCCGTAGCTACCAGACGGCGATGACGGCGCCGAGTATGAGTATCCGGCTTCGGGTCGAGCCCTAGCCAGACCAACTAATGCGACCACCTGAAACCGAAATCATTTAAACTGAATATCTGAGATATCCCGAAATCATTTTTGAAAAATGTATTTGTAAAATTGACTTTAAGACTTGATGCAAGTATGTGAAAATGCTGTTGGTTTCACACAAAAAATATTTCGATTACATTTTTAGAGAGGTTCAATTTCTTTGGCTTTTTTTCTAATTGTTTGTACACTATCAACGTCGAACTTTTTTTCGTTTACATAAATAAATATCAATAATGCCACTGAAGATATTCACTTCAAAATATTGACTTGGGTATTGATTCAGATGTATGAAAAGCCCCTCACCCCCTCCCAGCCAAAAATGTTCAAAACGGAAAGTTCGTTGATTATTTCAAGGGGCAAATATTATCGTGCGTATGGACCAAGAAAATTCATTATGCTCTCTTTTTGATGTTTTCGAGAATATTTTATACAAAAAGCACATAGGAATCAAAAATTCAAATTCAGGATACGAACTTCTCACGATTTCATGGTTGAAACAAAAACACAAAAAAAAAACACAAGTGACATGATTTGAAAGAAGTTAAAAAACAATTAATGTACCAACCTAATGGTTTGAAAAGTTATTTTTTAAATTATTTAATGTATAAGACCTGAATAGATTGTATGTTAGTTGTTTAAATGAGATCATTCCAATTGACTTTCTTAAATTCATTTAGTGGACTATTCTAAAAATACATGAGTCATGGGTTGATAGTTGCCATCATTTTGATCATCCGGTAAATGTGATATTTGACATTGGCAGTTACATAAATAAGTAAAAAAAGTTCAAGTACCTATTATTTAAAATGATTTTATGGAATCCTAATTTGAAATCAATTCAATTTTATACGTTTAATACACCCAAAGGGTTTCAGAAGGGGATCAAGTTACGTAGGTTGTTATTATACAAAACGTATTACGCACAGGGGTTTGACAAAATAATAAACAACTATCTTAACTACTTTAAGTTTCTAGAGAATAACAATGTTTTTATCAAATAATGTTTGAAAAAATATTAATTTCCAAAAACTTATGTAGGTTTGCGGGTTACTGTAGTAATGATATTAAAACGAAATGTAACATGCAGTGCATACCTACAGTGCATTATGTCATATTATTTTATTTAAACTGGAATCCAGGCAAAAAAATTAACTTGGAAAAAAAAAAACTCTTGGGTAGGAAATCAATTGGACATTCTGAATTCTGAAGTGAAAAACCATAAAGTAAAGCTATCAAAAGTCGAAAAAGAAAAATTTTATGTGCGTGAAATGTATCAAATGAAGAAGATGATTTAGCCTGAATTTCTTCAGAAGCTGCATCCATCCCAGTTGTGTTGTCGTTGTCCGTTGTGTCCGTCGCGTAATGTCCGTTGGTGTAGAAAAAAACGTAAAGCACTCCGTTTTAAAGGAAAAAATCACTTTTGACAAAAAATGGGGGAAAAAAATAAAAACTGAAAAATTTAGCAGATGAATCGAAAAAACACTCGAAAAGGATGATCAATTTGAAGGAATCACTTGGCTTTTGTTGCTGAGAAAACTCACCACGAAAACTCTCATCGTGTTCTAACTCTCACTTGGGGTGGACTGATGATGCTAAGGAAGAGGCTCGAGACTCTTATATACCGGCTCACCCTCCACCCCGCGAGGTTACACAATGCCCCCCCCGATACGCCCCCGGTGCCCCCCCTTTGCCCCCCTCTCTTCTTGGGGTCGTCCGACTCCTAGAACTTCAAGTCCGATCTTCGGATACTTTCATTATCCGACGCTAAACTTCTTTTTCCTTTCACGATTTTTCATCCCTTCTTATTTCCGTCGAATCTTCGGGAGTCTCTTTGCGGTCTGCGGGCTTTAATCGAATCTTCGATTGACTGTTTGAGGTTTACGCTGCGGCGCGCCGCTTTTATTCACTTGTAGTCGTCTTGTAATCGAAGAACTCGACTGAAAACCCGTGAGTTGCTCATGATAGAAGTGATTAATTGGTGTTAATACGTTGTGGAACCTGACTCCATTTGTTCACTTAACCCTCATCAGAGCTCCAACCCTCAAATTTGTCAAATTTGGGTAGCCAAAACACGAAGGAAATATCCAGTCATGCAGCATGAGTTGACGTGTCTATGTTTAGGATGGTAATTTACACCAAAAAACAAAAAACCCCATTTTTTGACTATTATTTTTCAAAATTTGACATTTGGAGTAGGCACTCTAAAAATGCAGGCCAACAAACTCGTGCATTCTTTTGTTATTAATTGACATTTCGATTTTTTTTGAATTTGTTAGATAGTTTCCAGGGTCAGGTATCGTCTGGAATGACAAATACGTATATATACACATTATATACATAATTATATACACACATGGAAAATTTTAAATTTCAGGAATCGATTTAGATTGATCTAATACGGATTTCCATGAAGATAATTTTTAAAAATTTGCATTAATTTTGAAGCCATTGCAATAGCTTAATTTTCTTCGAAAATTCGCTAAAATGATGTTCAGTGTGGCATACAACTTCCTTGTATGGAAAACGGCTGCTGTTTATCCAAGAGGGCCGACATGTCTAGGGCCCAACCAGCACAATCCTTGAAAGTATCATCAAACTTTTATGAAAGCTGTGGAAGTTATGCGTGTTGCAAGGATTCTCTGGCAAAGAGAGTCTGAGGCAAATTTGGCCAGAAAGTTCTAAAACGTAAAAATGGGAATTTTGATTTTGGAGGAAAAGAATTGTCACCCTACGAAAGTGAAACAGCTTCCTTTCCAAAGTTAGCTGTAGACTCGGAAGCAAAATTAGTGTCTGCCAGTATATCTTCCTCTTGGACTTCGGTACCTATATAATAATTTGTATGTCTCCCATGAATGTACCAATCTTCCACATCTTAGACGTTCGATGAAAACATCGACGAAGATTTGGAGTTTATATTACAAACATCGACTGATAAATCTCCATTATCCATTGCAATTTTCGGTAAGAACCCACATGAGAATTCTTGAAAATGTTCACCATAGAAATCCGTTTTGAGCTCATTTGAATCGCTTCCTGTATAATATTTCATATTTATGTATAATATTTTTATAGATTATGGATCCAGGTTTTCGAGCGTTTAATATAGATCCTGGATAATATAATTTTAGAGTCACAAGAGCTCACAGTGCAGTTTTTTAGAAACAAGAACAATTTTTGAATAAAGAAGACAATGATGAGGTAACATTGTACACAGCTTATTTGTCTTTATACTTAAAAATGAATGAGAATTTATTGTTATAATTTTGCCTCCGAGTCTACTGGAGGTAGCGCAAGCTTTGATTTCACTTTGAAAATCGGAAAAATTGTTTTCCTCCAAAAATTGAATTTCTACTCGCACTTTACGTTTCAGAGCTTCTTGAACAACAACTTTGGTTCCATGTCTATCTGTCTGTAGGTCAATCTGTTCGCATTTCCTTGTTACAGCCAAATTATTCGATTTTGTTAAAATGTTCAGGCATTATGCGGGTCGGGCCCCTTGATGGTCCCATATGAATTTCATCATGAGTGAATAAGGTACGCTCTACTCATGCGCTAACGTAAATTTCGTTCACGATTATGTTGATATTTTGTCTGTACTGTCAAACATCAACACGATCAAGAGTTTTGAACTTACATACATTTTGGTTTATTATTTTCAATAATGAACCATTGGAA
>JAEMON010000002.1:21822603-21833606 GCA_030264115.1 Lygus lineolaris
GTAGCATTCACATTTAGTTGAGACTGAATTATATTTTCATAGCATAAACAACATCATAATTCGCTCATCAACTCATGCTGCATGAATGGAACTTTTCCTCATCAAGTTACGTATCAGGCATGTTCCTAAGGGCTGCTATGCCTACACCTTGAATTTGAAAAACAACTGAAATTATCTGGGAAATGCTATATTTAAGTATTTTTTCCGAAACCTGGGATGCACTAGATACCGAAGGTAGGAAGTTATGTATTCGAGCAAGAAAAAAGAAGTTGTCCTCCTACATCAAAATTTCCACTTACACGTTTCAGAGCTTCCTGAACAATATTGGTTCCGTGTCCGTCGGTCTATCTGTCTGTTGTGGGCAATTCCTTGTCCCAGGCAAAACTAAATGAAGTTATTTGTCCGAATTTGATGACATTTTCAGGGATTGTATGGGTTGGCTCCGCGACAGTTCCCTATCAATTTCAATTCTATCGAACCACTAGTAGCGTGAGCGCATGAGCAAACGTGGATTTCCTGAAACTACGATTTCTCAGTTCCTAATGGACAGGTTTCGCTCAAATTCAAAGTGTAGTTGAGGGCTGACTCCAAGAAAATTACCTATGAATTCCACCACAGTTGGATTAGTGTAGGCTACTGCGAAAGCAAACTTTAAATTTGTTGTCATAGGATAGCTCCGGAACTATTCTACCAACTTCGTGGAAATGTTCACTAACTGATTCTACATGTCCATGTTACAAAAGTGAGGAAACTATACGGCCCACCCGATTTGGCAGATGTTTTTTCTCAGTTGAGTGTTGTCCACTCCGACTCAGATCGAAAACATGAGGACGCCACTCCCTAGTGAGGGGAGTCCTAAAAAACGTCCATGGATAAGGCATTTTTACACTAGGACACCTACCTTCTTTGAAAAGCCAACCTTGAAGTTGAAGGGAGAGTAGGCATATAGTTGCATTACTTTATATAATGGATTGGCAATAGGGATATTAAGTAGGTTACGGTAGGTTCTTCTATTACTGCATACGATGGGTGAACGTGGCATCTCATCATGCAAAAATGATTCAAGATATTCAAACAGGGCGTCACACCGTAGCGTGTAACTAATGCCCAGTATGTTGAGTCATGCTGAAAGGCGCATAAAATGCATAGGTGAAACTATTCGCAGTGAAGGAACATTACATACTCGCAGCTAAGTCCTGAAGGACACCATAAATGGCTTGAAAGGAATACACGGACCTTGCAATCTAACTATTTCACCCGAGGGAGAGATGGTTTCGGCGAATCACGATGAAATTTAAGCCCCTGCATGATGAACAGATGAACACATTTCTTGTTTTTGAGAGGACTACAGATATAATATTGCGCCATTTCGCGGCTTAAGAACATTCAGCTTATAACGGCCGGAATTAAGTATGATGGTTCCTCAGATGCGAAAGTGTAGTTCTTTGTTTCATTTAGATTGATTGTTCGTCCAGGAGGTCCGTCCATTCACTCATCTGCCCTTTGCAACGGATGCCTGAGGGGCAATAATTAATGAGAAGTCGTTCCCGGCCGTGTAAAGGCCTGTAGATGGGCACGCGCTGACAGGCGAAAATCTCCTACCGATTTCAAAAGCGGGAGATGTCGATTGGTGATTTCACTACCTACTATAATGAATGATGAGCTACGATAGACAGCTGTTATCAAGTAGTATGTCTAGACTCTTTAGCTAATATATGAGTGGTACGTTTAATAGGGACGATGGGGTCTCATAGTATCACCAATTCTTTAGTCAAAACGAATCTGTTACCAAAATTTTAATAGTAATTAACTAATTCATTCGGATAACTAATTAATTAGTTAGGTACCTATTAAAATATCAATCCGTGATAGGTTTTTTGTTTCCTCACTGAAAAAGGTAGGAAGCTGTGTATTCGTGCAAGAAGTGGGAAAACATGTGTCATCCAAAATCGAAATGTCCACTTGCTATCTGCGTTCGTCTGTCTGTCTGTGGTCATTCCTTGTTTCAGGCATAACTACGAATAAGTATACGAAATTATAGTCGGGTTTTTAATGACATTTTCAGGGATTGTGCGGGTTAGCCCTTCGACGGCCCCCTATTAATTTCGCGTGTGTACATTCGCAAACGTGAATTTCTTGATACTACGATTTCTCAGTTCCTAATGGACCGATTTTGCTCAAACTCAAAGAGTAGGTAGTTGAGGGTTGCCTCCTTGGCGATTATTCATGAATTTCGTCACGATTGGATCAGTAACAACTGCACATGCGCAACCACGCAGATACCTATATGTCTCCGGAGCTATTCGATCTAGTTCGGTAACATCTTCAGGGATTGCGCGAGTTACGCCCTAGACGGTCCCCCATGCATTTTATAGCCGTCGGACTATTGGTAGCGTGTGCGTATGCGCAAACGTGAACTTCCTGTAACTACGGTTTCTCAGTAATGGACCGATTTTGCTCAAAGTTGGAGGGTGATTGTGGGATGGCTATGCTTAATTCTGGAACTATTATACCAATGAATTATGAATGATGTTGGTTGGTTGACTTGGGTATTCTTTGTGACGAGAAACTGACCTTCCTGATCACATAATTATCATCTATCGCCAATAGAGTCATGAGGATCCTTTCATGAAGCTTTTCATGAAAGGAAGGGTTTCATTCCAAAGGGTTTCATGGAGCGTTGTACCAGTTCCAGAGAGTTTCGGAACGTACCAGCCATAAGTATGTTGTACAGGTCTCTGGTTCTTCCCATTCTGGATTGTGCTTCCCCAGTCTGGTCCCCACTCTAAAGCGTCCACAGATACACCCTTGGAAGAGTGCACATTAAGTTTTTGCGTTCTGAGGCCTACAAGCTTGGCATACCATAAACAAATGTTTGCTGGTTTTGGGTGGATGGATACTGCTGGACCATTGTCATCTTCAGTCCCTGTGCAGTAGGAGGAGTGTTGCCGATTAAACAATCCTTCATAAATTGATAGGTAAATGGTGGAATTCATTGTCCATCTTTATTAGCGAATGCTGGTCTGCAGGCTCCCCGCCAGCCCTGTTCCATGTGCCCTTCTCCGCAACCAACTATTTGTAGGATCATACCTTCAGCCGCTTTCTTCGTCAGCCAATTAATTTCTTGATGTTGAGCCTGATTCCGATTTCTTTTTTAATTTGTCTCATTGAAGACCATGTTATTTCATCACCTGTGTCTCTTTTATGATAATTTGCACTTAATTTTGTACTGCCCGTTTTTTATTTTTTTTTTCCGTAACCACCATAATTTAATTAATACCTATCCTATTCTGTAATCTATTGCTGCCTCACTTCATGCTGCCATTGTATTTGGGTTTCGCCCGTATTTAATATTAAAATGAATGAATAAATTTTCTCTAACTGATTCTACCTACATCTATAAGTCCATGTTACAAAAGTGAGGAAACTATACTACCCACCCAACTTTGCAGACGTTTTTTAATTACTTATACGAATTAAAATTAATAGTTGTAATTTCTTGTAACTACTTAGGTTCTAATTTGTTGGCTGCTTGGATTAACCGACCAAAAATATCGATGTTCGATACTATCATCTGCAAGTTCAACATAGATTGTAAAAACATCGAACATCGGAGCCGAAACATCGATGTTTCTTCCAATATCGCACAACGATGGTCATCCCTACAAGATCCTCATAATTTGGGCTGAGGAAAAATTTGGTGGTAAATCTCGACCCCCTCGTTCTGCGCTCCCCTCATCAGTCTTAAGTCACATCAAGATCAAGTCCATCAATAATCAAAACCAGATGGGGATAAAACCAGACCAACGAATCCGGGAGATAGTTGGCGACCTTGACCCGGAAGAAAGCGGCCGGTGGATCAAGTCGGGAGAAGAGAAAAAAAATCGGGAGTCGGGAGCCGGCCGGCGATGACTCGCGTTCTCAGGTGACGCAAGGCCGAATAGCGATGAACTGGTGGGGGTCGGTTAGCGAGCCGGGGGGTGCATCGCTGGCCGGAGAAGGATGCGAGAGATGCGGGACTTGCGAAGCACAACGGCACCTTACGTCCTTTCACCGGCCGAGCCACGCACCCCCGGGCCGTCACTGAGGTCGTCGCAGAGGTCAGGGGTCGCCTCGGACCTCGTCTTCTCTCCAGGAGGATTTGTACCTCTGGGACCATCTGCCAGGAAAATCCTTCCTGGGGTCATTGGGTCGTCTGGACCCGGACGGAGGTCGGAAGTCTTGGTATTTCGGATTGAACCTCTTGAGCTGTCTGGCATGGCTGCTGATGAGCAATCGTGGTGTCCTTTTGGCTGATACGTGAGAAAGGTTAACAAAGTCACATGATTACTTTTAAATTGGGTAGCGGTTGTCACACAAACGTACTCGCTAAATATCATGGAGTAGGTACCTGATGAAAATTCCACCTCAGTTTTTCAAATTCAAAAATACTAAAATAATAATACTTAATAATAATAAAAAAATAATAAAAAATAACAAAAATCAATCTGTTTTAAGTGTGAGTGTGTGCAGTATTCACAGCTACAGAGATCAGTTTTTTGATAATATTGATTTGATTGCGGGAATGAAAAATAAATACCTACTAAACTGTACTGTGGAACGCATTGGCTAATATAGAGATCTGTGCTTAGTAAAGTTGTTATACTTACAGACTTCCATGACTTGACATTTTTCATGTAGCCCTCTTTTCTCAGTTTTGAGGTAAGTTCCTCCCTGTCAGCTTTGCATGGCCAAGCAAACCGCTAAACTGTAACGTAGGGATTGAGTACAAATTATTCGACCATATTATGGTCGATTTGGCCCTGTCTCTTTTAACTGTTATAATGATGTCTCCATTATACTAAAAAAAGTACTTATGCGTCGGTACCTACTTATACAATCAATGAGTCTCATGTTATCACCTCATCACTCACTTAAAAATACATACTGAACTCTTGGAACCTCGAAAGAAGTCGGAATTAGATACCTACTCGGATGTAACCGAGTTTGGAGAGATGAGAATAAAAACCGCTATATAAACGGAATTGCATACCAACTAGTGACATGTATATACCTATACGTCATGGAATATTTATAAAATCAAGGAGGGTTGATATGACAACATTCGATGAATGTATAGTGAGTGCGGAGTAGCTATAGTGAATCGTAAGCTTTTTAACGAGTGGTGATCCATTCATTAAGATAAATATAGGTACTTAGGTATTTAGGTTAGGTAACTCCCCAACTTCTTACGTCGAACACCTTCTACTTCGCTTCGGTGGGGAGTCAAGCGATTGAAAAAAGTCCCATTCATGCAGCATGAGTTGATGAGCGAATTTACAAAGAATAATTTTAACCGATTTGGTGGGTGATTCTTATAGGAAATTTCACGCTGATTCCCAATATACCATATTATGTTCCTATGTTTAAGATAGTAATTTACACCAAAAACCTCAAAAAACATGTTTGTTTTTTTTTGTAGCGATTTTTGAAACTAAATTTTAAAAATTTGAACCCTTGGAGAGCTCCAAAAATGCTGGCAACGAACTCATCCTTTCTTTTCATATTACAATTTTTTCGGATTTTTGCTTCCGAGTATACCAAGGTAGCGGAAGCATTGTTTTCACTTTTGAAAAGTGAAAAATTTTTTGCCTCCAAAATCAAAATTTCAACTCGCGTTTTACGTTTTAGACCCTCTTGAACAATTTTGGTTTCGTGTCTGTCTGTCTGTCCGGGAATCCTTGCCACACTTGCCATCAAAGGTTCGATGATACCCTACGAGTTTTATGAAGATCGGATCAGCGGTATCAATTGCGCATGAGCAAAATTTGACATCCTTGCAACACGTATAACTTCCACAATTTCTATCCGATTTTGATGAAATTTTCAGGGATTACGCGGGTTTGCCCCCAGATGGTCTCCTATGGAATTCATTACCAGCCTCCCAACGGTAGCCTCTGCGCGTGCGTGAACATGATATCCTGGAAACATCAATTTCTCGCTTCCGATTTCGCTCAAATTTTATTGGTAGTTGAGGATCGGAGATTCGATAATGCCCTACGAGTTTCATTAAGATCGGATCAGTGGAACCCTCTGCGCATGCGCAAACGTGAAGCTCTCCTAACTTCGACATTTTGAACCGATGTCGATGGAATTTTCAGGAATTGTGCAGGTACTAATAATCCCTTTGATGATTATTTCATACATGTTATATATATATACAATCATGTTATGGATACGAGGAAGCTATGTGCCACACCCAACTTGGCAGACTTTTTTTTATCTCGATTCCTCGGTCAGATATCGTCTGGAGTGACACATAATATAAATATGTATATAAATACATACATATATAAATGTATGTTTGTATATAAATGTATACATATTAATCAGTGTTAAATTTCAGGAATCGTTTTAGAATGGCCTGAAACGGATTTACACGAAGAAAAAGTTCAAAAATTTTGAAGCCATGCAATAGCTGCATTTTCTTCGAAAATTCGCTAAAATCATATAAACTAGCCTACTTACAATCACGATGAATGAAGACAAAAATACGAAAAAGAGATTTTGGTGGAATCGCATTTCACTTATAACAAAACTGAAAACAAATCTTTCGCTATCTTTGGTGGACTTCGTTTGGAATAAGCAGAAGTCAATTTCCCGTTATTGAAAATATAATTTATTCAAATGATGTAAATGGAAAACTTATTCATTGTGGCGAAGTCACGGTTGTTTCTTCAAAGAACAGCTCTGGGGAGCTGTCACTTGAAGGACCAACCCACGAGCCCCATCCCACTCGCAGGCCAGTCTTTTCCTGCCAGCCAAACACTTAAGTTCCTCTCAATTCTATTCAAAATATCTTTTCCTAACCCTCTTGGTTCAAACCCTGAAGATAGGAATTTCCTACATAATCTTCATTCCCCCTTTAGAATCCAGAGCCTCCTATTTACAGGATAATATACGTCGAATCATTACCTATTTCTGTGTGTTAAACAAACAATCCCTTCCTCCCTCGCCATAGGCTCAGTAGGTAGGAATTAGAGGACACTCAATAGGCGATAGGTATTGTGTCCCTCTCTGGGTATAACATTCTACATATGTACCTAAATTCTATCCAGGGAATCCCAGTACCACATATTACGAGGATACATGATAGCAGAGCAAAAATAAACCCACTTTCCTTATTGTTAAACATCCATTTGGATAACAAAAAAAGACACTAATTAACAATAAACTCGCCAGCACAATCAAGGTGAAAAAATTGAACGATAACTATAACTAGTGATAAGGCGCCAAAAAGACGCCAGGTCTTCGTCGCACCGCGCCAGAGAGCTATACTCGTAGTTCAATCTCTACCAGTGAATCCCAGTGGGACACATTACATCATTTATTATCTGCAACCCCAATTCAATTTGAAATTGAACACCCAAGCTCGAAATATCTTAGGTCGTGTCCTTTTGAAACAGACCTCAGGCGCACAAAGTGCCATCCCAAACTTCCTTTGCTATGATGATGAGCTCTTGAATAATTCCATATTCACGTCATATTTTGACTATGGAAATGGGTTCTCCATTCTGATTCGTAATTTCCTCCTCGAGCGTGTCTCTTCGTCCATCCTTTGATCTTTTACCACCCAAACTCGACTCTAGTCACAACGATGATCGTCCTTTCACTCATTTTGTTGCTCCACGTAACTGCGAGCTTCGGCATATAAATTCGAAGTTTATATACCTTTGGCCACCCAATTCCCTTGGAGGTTTATTGGTGGCTCCATCGATCCATCAAGGATAGCTTGTAGAACTTTAATATTCTGTTTATTGGTTTTTCTATGGTCGTCATACTGGGAGTAATCATCATGTTTGAATAGCTTCATTAGTGATCGAAGTAGTTTCACCGCTCGGTGCGTTTATCATACACGAAGTATAAAAACAGTATAGGCATGTCATTTCCCGAACCCGTGTCATGTACCTATAGCTCATCTTCAAAGTATTCAAAGTAAGTACACTTTTCAAAAAGAATCGATATTTGGGGTACCTATCTAATCAATGCACGAAATCAGTCAAAATAAGATTTTAATAAGAGAGCATCTTGAATGGAAGACGTTGAGTATTTGAAATCGTTTACATGCAACTCCGTGTTTTTATTTCAAAAAATCTTGTAATTTCTGTACCGTCATCATGTTTGAATAGTTCCATTAGTGATCGACGTAATTCTCGGTGCATCTAGTCTACTCAAAGTAAGGATACTCGTAAGAACAGTACGTTCAACAAACCCATTTCATGTATCTCATCTTCAATATATTCAATATTAGAGATACCTACTAGAGAGACTAGAAGGTTTTCTAATCTCTCTGCTACTTACCGATAAATGAAAAACTTCGGCAAAATCATATCGTATAAGAGGGCCTGAATAGCAGACTTTGCGTAATTACAACGAAGTGTTTTTCATTACAAAATATTAAAGTAGGTACCTCCGTAAGGGGGGCCGGACACTGCCCAAATATCCTAAAAATGCCTAAATCTGGGCTACCGAAAGGTTAATAAGAACTCTACAAACCTATTACTGCACAAACTTACAACTGCACACAAACTTATTACTGCTTGGCAGTGGCGTAACTAGAAATTCTGCGCTCCCCTGCGAACTTTTGAAATGCGCCCCCTCTCCCCTCACCCCAAAACACACATTGTATTTCTTTCCTATTGGAACGTCCATAGAATGAAAATGGACATAATATACTACACTATTTTATTTACAATATAATCATGCATCGAAAATGCTTGTAGTTACATTTACTATATAATAGATAGATATGTATGTTATTTATTGGTAGATATACATATACAGGTGCCCCCCCTTCCCCAGGGCGCGCGCCCCTCCGCACCGCAGGCCCTGCGGGCCCGTTGTTACGTCACTGCTGCTTTGGACTAATAAGTTGAAAAAAGTAATAACCTTCCCCTAACCATTTTAGCATTGAAAAGTTTTTCAAACCTTTCTCCGTTACATTCGATTAATCACAAATCTATTTTCGGAATCCTTTCTATTATTCGATTCTGAAGAGCCGACAAAAATTTGGAATTCACGAAGTTTTAAATTTGGATAGGTACTTCGTTCGATTACGAAAACAGAAATAGACTTTGTAAATTATTAGCTAAGAGGTTGAAAAACTGTTCAACACCCCTTCGGTACTACCTCAAGTTTGAACAATAAATGGGCAATTTTCGAAAAATCTGGGAATATTGATATCATGAAGGTGAGCTGCAACGGAGGAATTGTCCCTTATTTTATCCAAAGTGGAGATGTTAGATAAATTGTTATTTTATTTTTGCTTCGGAGTCTACCAAGGTAGCGGACGCATTGTTTTCACTTTTGGGAGGTCAGTTGAGGATCGGAGATGATTAGTTTCATCAAGATCGGATCAGTGGTACCCACTGCGCATGCGCAAACGTGAAGCTCTCATGACTTCGACAATTTTCATCCGATTTCAATGGAATTTTCAGGGGATTGTGCAGGTAGTCATCCCTTTGATGATCCCCTATGCATTTTACTATAATCATTGTAAATTGATGAATTTATTAATGTAATTTTCATGTTATGGATACGAGGAAGCTATGTGCCACACCCAACTGGGCAGACGTTTTTGAGAGTTTAGATGTTGAAAGCTGGTCCTGGTGAATGAAGTAAGGAGTTTGGTTCAGTAATTTCTTTAACGAATTAGGTAATGTCAATCGATTCGCAGATTATATTACCCATCAAACCGTAATCAAGTTTATGGGTAGTAATTTAATGGGCATATGGGTACCCTCAATACTTGGGAAAGCAGCCCATATTTTGAACCTTGTATTTTCTATTTTGGTTGATAATGCAATAAACACTCCATTTAGCTGTTAGTAACTGATCGTTTTCGGATCGCGTAGAACTTGATTGCGTTACTGACCTTTGGTACGGTTGAGTGCGCCGAACCCAACTCTCGTCTGCGGTTGCAATGATTCCCTTGTCCCTATTAGACGAACCCACAGCCAATTTGACGAGCCTTCCGCGTCACCGTTATGTAAAGGGTTAAACGGTTTCGTGATTGATTTAATTAGCCATCCGGCCCAAACAACCGGCCGAGATGTTTGAAGATGACGGGAATGTCTTTGAAACGCAATCGATAGCATGAGTGCCTGAGTTGTTCTTCAGCAACGCCGATTATCTCATTGTATAGGGACGCAAATGATGTGATTCGTTATTGATGTGAGGGCAGATTATTAAAAGTAGAGGATAGCAGTGACGTAATATGGAATCAGGAAAAAATTGAGTTGGAAGACATTGAAGCAATATTACAAAAAACTGAGTATGTAATTTCAATTAATCAAGGGACCTATTATCTGAAAATCTGACAAGTAGGTAGTTGAGGACAACTAGACCAATTTAAAACAATGCTTCCACTACCTTGGTAGACTCGGAAGCAATAAAAATACCCTCCAGACCTCGCAGTAAATAATAAATAAATACCCCGAGAGCTTGGTCATGTATGGTAGATTTCAAAACTAGTGAAAAACATCGAAATGCTCACCCTTATTGGACTGAAGTACTAATTGGAAAAAGCTTCACATTTAAAATGACCAAGGCTGTATAGCAAGCCTACTATACAATAAGCTATAGCAAGTCAGCATTAGGCCCTATTGCATCGGAGAAGTTTGCTATAGGATCTCTTATAGCTATAGGATCTGAATTCACGTGATGGTGAACACTAAGTGCTAAAGCAAATATATGTAGAGATATAAGTATGCAACTACTTAGTAGATGATTGACGGTGAACAGTAAGTGCTAAAGCAAATATATAGAGATATAAGTATACAACTCCTAAGTAGATAATTGCTGAAAAATTTTAATTCTTGATGTTGAATAATATTGGAATTTTAAGGGATGAATTCCTTCTATTATTACCGAGTTTTGAAGAAAATGAAGCTATTGTAATGGGTTCAAAATTTAAATAATGCAAATGTTCGAAAATTTTCTTCGTGGAAATCCGTTTCAGACCA
>JAEMON010000002.1:21834231-21855146 GCA_030264115.1 Lygus lineolaris
GATTAAAATCATTCTTCGAAAATTCGCTCATCAACTCATGCTCAAGAATCTGTTAGGTGAATGCGAGGGAAAGTGCTACTGAAGGTTATCAGTCGGCGAATGACTGTGATACAGAGTGCAGAAAGCAAACGAGAGAACGTCCACAATAGTAGCTCATCTAAGGATATTATCTACCAGACGACTTGGGGTTAGACACCTTCCCAGCGCCCATTGAGAGGTAGCTAATCTTCTTCGGAATCTACTTTTCCATGACCAACGTTTTGAGGGAAAGACGAGAAGGAATCGCTGTAATAACTGAAGAAGTGATTGTACGGTTATTGAAGTTAAGTATGGGAGATGATCGTTATGAAACAATGTACCATTTGATTCGTACTCACCTCAATAAGGACTTCTGAAATGGGACTCACTCTCATTTCGTGTAACAGCCACAAAAGTGAGCTAGATTCGTCGCCGAGTTCGCAACTGGTATGAATAAACTCCCAAAATGTAGGTTTCGCCTACTTGTTTTCATGACTGTCATGACAGTTGCCACCTATAGCTATTCAGAAAAGTTTGTGGATCCAACGAGTCTACCCTCAAAATTCCAAACCATAAGACCTAAAATTGTGGTCTTTAGCTTCAAACGTACGGACAAACAAAAAAGCCGCCAAGTGCAGTAGGGAAGTAAAGTTATGATACATGATATGTCTCGCTTCTATGTATATTTATGTTAATACCGTACTCTCTTGGAGGTCTGGTGACGGAACGTAGAAAGCACTTATATCTTCCTGTAGGTAATCGACTTGCTTTAGGTATGACCAATAAGGTACCTATGGAAACAACAATAAAGTTATTTACTTTGAAATCCTTTGAATAATATTCATGTTAGTTTAAAACCCTATTAGTATCTACAAGCTGTCGATTTGTTGAGTAAAACATTCGTTTCAAATGTTGGTTTATGATTTTTGTCCCCTTATACATCAGGTTTGTCCCGGTTTACAAGAAAGATACCTCATAGAGTTTTGGTTTTATGATGAACTTTTCCTAAAATCGATTCTGACACGACATTTATGTATGTAGGAGTGACACTAGTCCTCCACAGGCGAGACCAGGAAAAGTATTGAAAAAAATTCAACAAGATTTATTATACTGTACTTACGTACTAGTTGATGATTTACCTCTATTCTGTCATTGACTGACTCGTTCGTAAAATCGTGTCTAGTTTCACGGTGGTTGATTATGAGCACGATGAATCAGCATGATGGTTCGATACTATTAGTTGGCGTCCTCGTACCAATTCATCCGCCACCTTTGAAGGAAGACGACGAGAATAACTAAAGCCCTTTTACCAGATGGTTCACTTTAACGATTAGAATCATCCTACGGAAGTGAAAGTTGACATAAGTGCTTTTACAAACTCCCTCCTTCTTTTTCGAGGTTGAATCAAGTTTTGTTTCGTTTGCTCCTGAAAGAACGCAGGGCACATAATTCAAAAGATAAGTCACGAGTCCTCGTTCTTTTGAAATGGATTCCAATTTCATTTCAGAATTCTCTTTATCGACCCGCATCGTGAAGAGTACCTACAACTTCTTACAGCGCTTATAATTTCTTGGAGGCAATTTGTCTTAAGTTACATCTTTTACTAGGAGAATTTTTCGTAAGAAGATCTAGGGAGTTTTTTCAAGTCATGGAGCCAGTTGGCTAAGAAGATACCTTCAAGCTCGCTTGTTTCTTGTTAAACTCGTATTTCAATGTCAAATGTCTGATAGCGCACTTAAGTTTTTCGTGAGTTGCTTCAGGTGCCACCTAGAGGCTAGAGCAACTTTTGGTTGCCTGTGCATAATGTCCTTCTACCTCCTCTTTCTACCTCTACCTCCTCCTTCTACCTCTACCTATTTCCTTATACCTCTATGATTATTACGTGAATGTTGACTATGAACATTCTTCTCCATCTCTTTTATTACTAATATTATTCAAACCAAATCAAAATAGGTAGGTTTTTCGAGGTTTAGACTTCCATTTGGCTATACCTACATATCTACAAGTAGTAAAACATAATGGTATCCTGACGTAAAATAGATCGAGTGTTGATTAAAATACTTTGCTGGTCTTTGTTTACTCGTGAAGTTATCTACTGATCACATGAGCGATGTGACGGCAAAGTGATGTTTTTAAACCTCTTCAAAGAGCCTAACTTCAAAGATCGATTCCTCAACTATAATTTCCAACATACATTTCCTAGCCATGTTTTTCCTAGTTTTTTTTTCACTTTTTGTTGTTTTTAAGATTGTTTGTGTGTTTTCAACCTTTTATAACTAATATGACCATTACTTCATTGTTACAATGTAAAATTGAACAAAAATGACAATAAAATTTGAAAACTTCATGGAAAAACATTGAATCATGGATATGTTATTGGGCACTGTATTGTCATATCCACATTCCAATGTTTTTCCATGAAGTGGAGAAATTAAATAAATTTTTGAACCTGATTTGTAATGAACGAACTACTTCAGATCCGTTATAGACGATTTATAATAAACAAATTGCTTGATAAAATTTGAGTGAATAGCCTAGAAATTGGCTTTAGGAGCCGCTCAGCTGATTCTGGCCCTATACATCATCAAGTACAAGTCCTTAAGAGGCCACATACTACATTACAGCTTCGTAGAGTGAATAGCCTAGAAATTTGCCTTAGGAGCCGCACAGCTGATTCTGGCCCTATACATCATCAAGTACAAATCCTAAAGAGGCCACATACTACATTACAGCTTCGTAGAGGGAATAGCAGAGGTGCTGGTATGTGCAAAAAAAAACCGAAAAATCAATTTTGTATAAGTCAAAAAAAGAATCCAACATCACCATGAATGTATCACTATTCAATTCACCGTGAATAATACGGGATTCTGATTAATGATTGGTTGATCGCTTGAAACAGGGACGCAAAACCATCTCGAACATAATAGGTAATTACTGCCTATCCCTCTAACTTTCTTGTGGAAACTCTGGTGTCTCGGCTATTCCCCTTGGCCATCAGTAACCTGAATGATCATTTGTTACTATCTATCTCCTTTACGATTCTGGTGCCTCGGTTTATCGTCGTCAAAAAGTAAATAAGAGAATTATCAAGCAATTTTCTTATCAATATATATATTTGGAAACGACCAAAACGAGTGATAATCTTCATAACTTACACGAGCGAACATAGTAGTTGTTGTACCTGGTTTAAAAAAATTCCTATTTCACAATCCCTTCTTGTAAATGCAGAATGCCTAATGTAATTACAATAATCGGCATTTTACATTTACAAGAAGTGGTTGTGAAATAGGGACTCAGTAAAACTACCAATAACACAAGCGTTTCTTCTATTGTTTCTGTCACTTGTAAAATTCGATTGTGAAACGAGATTCGAAAGCGCAAATACTTGTTTAACTACTAGTTTGTAAAATAGGCCTCAGATTCGCATCAAGAAAAGCAGAGAGGTTCGCGAGTAGTTCGTACAGGGCCGTATCGTGCAGGTCGTCCTCTATCAAAATGATGGTGTGCTCACGTTTAGATTTATGAGTTGTTGATCTTGTGCTCATAGCTAGATTTCCGAGAAGAGTCTGTAAGCAAAGTAATGTTCTTCAACTATTGGTGAAGTAAAATTGGTTTTCTGATGGCGAAACATTTTGAAACGAAAATTACCTCAATCTGTCGGTGGTTCTAGTCAAACAAGACGATTATTGCCAGCTCTTTTGTCAAGACCGAGTGCGTCCGAGTGCATCTGAGATGACATCCGTTGACAAACAATGACCACATGCAACACAACGGCATCACAAACAGTTTCATCACATTGCATTCGAAGTCTCACAACAAGGAATAATCTCTCGCACGGAGGGCATGCCCGCGTAACCCCCATGTTTTCCTTTCTTCACATCAATCTCCAGGGAATGCGAAGGGTAGACTACCCTATCAACAATGCAGCTAATCACATAGAATCACCGGGTGCCCAACCAAGGACGTTTCGTAATTGCCCTCAAAGGACATCCCTGAGAATGAGAAATGTCTTCTGAACTAATTGCACTACAAAATGCCAGTAACAGCTCTGGAATCTCGATGAGTTGTCACTTACTATGTAAAATGGAATTGGATTGAAACATTCGATGGCCGAACTGCTTATCAAAAAGGTAAAGTTCAATAGGTAGGTTGTAGTGACGTTGGAGTCGATTAATGATAGGTGGATGGCTAAGGAGCGATATTGTAGAATTTGTACTGGTTCGGTTCGAATAGGTATTCGTTAATATTGTCATCAATCTTATACCTGGGGTGATAAATGTATGAAGATGTTTTTACCAAAGGGTTTCCCTCCAGCATCTTGAAGGATGAACTAAGAAGAAGACTGTAAGAGATGGTTTTGTGGTTTATTATTCTCAATAATAACGCTTTGGAATCGACATGAACAATTTTTCAACCCCCATCAAAATTCGCTATTTAATATTTGATACTTGGAGTCAGAAAATGGAAATGAAAAAATCGGTTTCACCGCGGGACTTTCCTCTGTTACCGACTTAGACTAACATCAATTTAATTTAGCATGAGATCCAACCCATTCGGGGTTCAGTTGGGCACCGAAACTCGGAGTTAATTTAGTCATTTTCAGGAGTGAAGTTTTCAAAATATTTCAAATTGCTCTAAAATAGAGCAAAAGAGGGGTAAGGGGTAAGTATGATTTTTCTTCCAATTTAGAATAGGTAGTTTGTTTTTATAACCCGATGAGATCACCCGGATCACGATCTCTCCTGATAATGTGGGCTACTAAGGGTTGAACAGAAAAATAACGAAAACTCGATTGTGAATAGCCTTTACTTCCTTTAACAAACGCACGCAACCACTGTGGTAGACACAATAGAATCATTAGTGTCTTTACGCTAGGACTTGGGTCATTGGTAGGTTCTATATCGTATTACTTAGGTACAACAAAGTATTGTAAAATAGCAAAATACCCGTTTTAATGAATCCAGTGGGCTCTCTAGCAAACCAAACAAATCCGTACTCAACAAAATAAAACTGAATAAAATAAAACCACGCGATAATTCTGACGATGAAATCACGATCGCCGAATAATAAAAATTACGTCAATAATACAGAAAAAGGGAAGATTTCTGTTTAAATCGAGGACGGTAAAGATTGAGATATAAAAACATGTTCGTCAGTGAATTCCACCACCATAATCAGTAACTCGTTTGCCGTCTCATCTTCCCACGTGAAGTGAACTCGGAGGCCGAGTCAGGAACTACCTGGTGCGCCGCCCGCGTAGTACTTTCCCCCTCTGACCTCGTCATGAACTTTTATCTCTAAACGTTATAAAACAGCGTCCGAATACCCGTTTAAACTTTAAAGGATGGAAAAAACCGGCGTTTACTTCCTTAATTAGGTTGTTAGAAAATTATTTTCAGCTGAAGAAGTGTGATCCCTACTAGACAAGGTAATTCACAACCTATACGTAATAGGAGTGGAGGTAGGTTTCAACCAAAACCTACCTATCTATCTAAAAGAAGTATTTTTATTCTTGAACGGTTAAGGAGTTCAGGTAGTAGAGTAGGTCTGAACTTTCTTACCACTTTAGAAGGGAAGTTTCCATAATAAAAAAGCTTTTCTCATAATCTGCTTATAGAACGAACGATGAAATACCGACCCATAGGTGCCATCATCTCACAGTGTAAGAATGTCCAAAGGGTATCTGCTACTTACTCACGTGCAGTGCATTTATCTAATTTATATGACGAAACTCCATGCTAAATATTTCGCAATTACTGATTCCATGCGTCTGACCTAGACTTTAGGTATAATTATTTTCAGTATTTGGTTAAGATTGTCGGTGAATGAGGCGCGGAGAACATGGTAATTCCGACCTTTACTTTCACACTTCCCCTGTCAGTCAGACAATAAGATTAGTTTGGTTTCTCCACGACAATGTACACATGCCTCCACAAGGCTTGTTATCAGGCAGTTACGTTCGATTGTATTATCTATACCTAATAACGCAAACCACCTATCGGCTTGCACTCTATCAGAATTGGATGAAAATTGGGCTTGGAAGGTACGGGTACTCGTGAGACAGGGTTTAAATCATTGACAAAACGTGTACCTACAGTACACGTGTACCTACGTGTGCCTACAAAAAGCGGCTAAACGCGTAGTCTATGTGCAAAAGCCCACCAAACACGATCAACAGAACCGATCTCGACGAGATTTTGGACGAAGACCAGCTCTCAAACAATCAAAACCACCTTTTCACTGTGAACATGGTCAAATTGAATAAATACCCTGTTGATATGGCTTTTCCAGCCCAGCCTCTTCGCGAACGTTGGAGTTATAAACCAAGCGGTGAGGGATGATGCCCGACTTTAGATGGATGAGGTGATTATACTACTTTGTGAGACGGCCACAATGCACTGACCCAAAGCGTCCTGTTGTGAACAGAGGCCAAAAATACTAGAATTAGACACGACCGGTCGTAAACGCGACGGATTTTGATGTATAGGATTCAGTTTCCAAGTTCCAAGACAACATTTTTTGGGCTGACGACGACATGCCTTGGCCGCACTCTTCGCAACTACAGTATCCAGACAATGAAGGACAGACTCATCTCTCACGGCTTTATTACTCCAACGACCCCAGTCGCAGAAGAGCTGTACACTGGGTTAGCCAATTCAACAGGATAATTTTTACAACCAGCGAATATGTTAGATTGATATTGAAAAGGTTCGTTATTGAAAAGAATAAACCAAAATAGGTACATTCGTGAATAGGAAAAATGCTGCAAATTACACAGAATGGTTTATTATTTTTGACCGACTCATATTCGGTGGTGTCATGGGTCGACTTTTTTTTTTTTACATGTTTGTTCGTGCCACTTTTTTTGTTTTGCGATTACTCGATCTGATCCTTTTCGCCTGATCCCATGGTGGTCCTGTTTGAACTGGATTTCATTTAGCTGTACCAAAAGTGTAGATAAACGAAAAAAAGAAATTCGTGATCTCACGAACGTGAGGAAATTTAGCCATTTTCATATTGCGACTCTTTAGAGCAACGATTTCTCTATGATAACCCTCCTGTTCGTCGAGTAGAACTGATCTTCTGAGGTCGAAAAAATGATCGAAAATGTCGTGTTTATTTATCTAAGATTTTATGAGTACTAATCTGTTTTAGTACCAGAAAGCACTCACCTACCTTCTCCTACCTCACCTACCTGTGGGTATGAGAAGTTCCAGAGACATACCTATACTTGTGAAACTCACTTGACGACATGATGTGTATCGCAGCTTGTTATTAGTTTCCTCCCGAATTTAGGAGCTAGAGATTTATTATGGCAGTCAGTCATCGTTAAAGAAACTTGATTGTACCATCGATCAGTACGCCGCTTATATAGCCAGTTACAGGCCATCCTGACTGAGTGAGAATTGTCTATGCAAAGAATACGCCTTGAAGCGTTTGCCATAACGGGGTATCACCCCGAACGTTCCCAGTAGAGTTTACTAAAGCTTTTGAATAAACGTCTCCAGCTTCTTTGACCGTTCGCAGATGATTACCGTTATCGATATTACGGTAGGTACTTACACTCGGTTGCTCTGAGGTTTGCGTAACTGAAGCATAGCCCTGCGACCTCAGTGACCCAAGATCTATGTGTTAGTAGACTCGGGCTCTTGGTAAATCCAGCTCACGGTTTTCATAGCCGTTATTACCTTCAGTACGCAAGTATTCCCCTTTGCCATTTCGCAGATTTTATCGCCTTGGGAGAGACAGTTAACACCAGAACAATGTACTCAACCTCCAGTATTTAATTACAAGCTTTTTATGTTTCATCAAATAAACCGAACGCGAAAAGAGAAAAGAGTGAGGTCAATTTTTTCAATATCGTATAGATAACACAAATACTAGATATCTGAATAATTAGAACCTAACTAGGTAATTTACAATTGTGGAGGTCGGAAAAAAATTTTCAATTTACTATCCAGGTTTTCAAATACTTACAGCTACGAACGGAAAATCGTGTAGTATGCAATATAATAGAGAAAAGTTTACTTTCTTCAACTTCATAGTTAAATAATAATTTATTAATATAATTCAAAACTTTGGTCAATTTCAAGATTAGAAAGGTAAGTAGGTAAGCTAAGCTTGACGATAACCGTGAGAATTAAACCGTCCGTTAAGTTTACTGGTGTAACAGCTTTTGTACCTGACTATTACTTGGATTCTGTGGAACAATATAATAATGACCGACGTGAAGATAGTCTTGAGGATTGGTCGTAAAAAATCACCTTCTTCCATGGTCATGAAGGTGATTCTGAGAGGTTGAGAAACTTGCTCGTAGTATACTCGTAATAAAACCCTACCCCATTGATATATACTATACATAATATTAGTATATTATACTGTAGTATATATCTATGACCTACCCATCCACAAAATTACAAGTTACAAACAGCCAGTTGGGAATAATATTCTTGTCTTTGTTACACTATGGGCTATGAAGAACACTATAGTAGGCGACCCACAATATTGTGAAGCTACTGGGATTCTTCGTCATAACCATAACAAGGATGCAAAGCTTGAAGTACCTACTTGTCATCTATTTACTAAGCTTCCTGAGTGGGAGGCGGGCAAAGCTGCCCTTACAGTCGGGGGTAGATGCTATTGCAAATCATGGAAGGATGACTTTTAGTGCTCCATTCACTTTCAAATGGAGGGAAAGTGATAACATTGCACGCGTCTCGTTATTACAAGTTCGTGTGCGAGAGTGTCTCGTTCCCTGGAGGTTTGTTTGCTGAGCGGAGTGACATTTTGACGTGGGGTACCAGAGCGTTGACATGCAGCCTGACCAAGCGTGGGTAGTCGGCACATTCGCATTTATTTATAAATCTACAGCTGAGATCGTTCTAGAGGCATCTGAACTCTCATTAGTTCTGTCAAGTAAGAAGAAGGTATCAGCTTGATTATCAACCAACCTGTATGTATACCTACTAATTAGGTACGAATATTATAAAAATCACGCACTGATGAAGTCGTGAATATATAGTTAATATGGAGAAGCGCCGAGATAGCGGCAGTGTTGAATTCACTACTGTTTCAGTTTTGGTTTCATATATTTCAACAAAACGTATAGGTACGCTTCTCTTGTAATGTTGAAAAACTATACAAATAAACTATAATAATAGAGTTAATATGTTCTCACTTCAAATTAGTCATGGTGCGGCCAGAAAGGAAGAAAGACAATACTGTTCATAGGTAAGAACTTACTCGTTGGACGAAGGAACCATCTGAAAAGGTCCAGTCGGATGAGAAAGGTCAGACAATTTTTTTTCTAGAGAATCGAGTAGGTACAACAAACTGTAGCAAATTGAACAAAACCAAAAATTATTACTATCGGCACACAGTAGGAAATGATACAGGGAGACAGTACAGCAGACAATTAGGTACATCAATATGATTACCAAAGCATTAAGCATAAGAAAGTACAACTTTGTTCTATTTTGTTCAATTTGCTCCAGTTTTTTGTACCCTCTCGCTTCCCTTGAAAAATGTTTTCCTGACCTTCCTCATCCGACCGGACCTTCTCAGAAAGTTTACTTCTTCCAACGAGTAATTGATTACCTATTTTGCTTTTGCTCTTTGGTAGTTTCAATCAGATTTTAATCGTTTTTGTGTGTGTTTTTAGTCGTTTTTGTTTTAGTCGTTTTGTTGGTTGGTAGTTTTTATCTTGAAGAGAGTGTCCGACACATCGAATAAAAGGGATGATGAACTGAACAGTATTGTCTTTTTTCCTCCTTGTCCGCTGCCTGACTAAATTGAGGAGAAAACATACATCGCAACGGCCGACTTCAATTCATAAAATTATAGTTAATTATAATCCATAAAAATAACAGAGTTAGGTAATATGGAAACAGTATAGAGTTCCTATAATAAATGTCATCGTAAGGAGCACCAACACTTTAGCACAGACAAAGAAGAGCAATCAGTCAATCACATAATTTCATCGGTTCGTAGATTTCCCAATCCGCCTGTAGTATCATGATTCAGTACCTGTACTCACGAAATTTGAACCTATAAGTAGATTTCTAACCTTAGGAATCTACCCAAAGATATTATACGTTCCATTCATTATTGCCACTTTTTCATCAATAAAATAAATGCATTGATACATTGGTACGAATACAGACAGACACTTTTGACATTTATACCAATATAAGAAAATAAATATAACTCTAATCCTCTATTCTGTAGTTTTCTATAGCAAGTCAGAGCAAATGGCGGTGTACTGCAACTGTTACAGATTTTACTATAATTATCTTGATTAATATCTTACATAATTATTCATTAAGCTCAGGAGCAAAATCTAGGTCCAATTTTGTTGTGGGAGGACAAAATATTACCGGACATCCGGAGAGAAAAAATAACAAGAGGTTAGTAAAGAAAGACACACCTTTTTATGTCGTATTTATGTTTGGTATTTCCGTTATGATCTCCAAACACCAGACCTATGTCAGCATGATAATTCGACCTGTCTGGCAATATGGGTGATCTCTCTGAAGCAGCGCTTCGCATTTTCAAAGGTAAGCAGTAAAAACTGAGATTCAATTTCTCGTGTTTCAGGAGCACAATAGCATAAAGCGCAGTAAGAAAGCATAAAGTCAATTAGACTGAATAATATTGACCCACCGAATTGGTGATGGAATGCTAATCCTCGTAAACAAACCAAGTTCAGACTGTTTCCATACCAATAGTGGGCACGAAAGTGGGATTTAATTTGAATTGTCGAAGAAGTATCTTTAGACAAATAGCTATTTGTAGGAGTGAGCGGAACATTTTCAGGAATTTCGTAAATTAGAAAGGCACACAACGTCCTCGAATGTGCGTGTCGGCCGACTCATTTGGATTCAGATGAACACTTAGTGTATTACCTAAATCGTGATCAAGCCTCATTTGTTTAACTATGCCTCTAAAAATCATGAGTGAGCTTGAATAGAATCTTTTCATCACGTAACTTAGTGCCCATGAAAAACTGGTAAGGTTTAACGTGGACGTGTAACATAGCTAATAGTGGCTTGAATTCCAAAGCATAACATTATTAAAAACAATAACTTGCCATGCACATAGTTATGGCTGATTTACGTAAATATCAATATGAATCTTATGATTGTGGAGCTTTAGGAGGTAGTATGGAGTCGAAATACAAATTAACTTTATGGAAGTTAAAATTATTTTCCCAATACCCGCCTTATTATTGCCAAATTCTTCAACAGGTAAGGTTCTTTCTTTAGGGATTGCATTATGGTTATGGGGATGATTTGAGTTCATTATTGAGAGATTCGTAATTCCTCAACCGACTGTCATCTATTCTAATCGTTCTACCCGATAATTTCTTACCTCTCAATAGACGCTAGACGTGTGGGGCAACCTATCGGTTTTTATAATAAAAGAGAGGCAATCACGTCGACGTAACATCATCAGTAAGTGCCGCTATTATTCTGTAAGACACTAATTTAATGAACAAGAATCAAAGAGTCACGTTATTTTACTCTGGCTGCGTAATTTATTTATTAGGAGTGGATGGGTTGAATAATACCTATTCCACAGGTATAAAATGATGCCAGAGGATGAAGCGAAAATACTTTAAATGAACTTTATATTTCGGTAGATTGACAATAATGTTCAGAGGGTGATTATTGAGTTATCGGAAAATGTGATATGACTGTTTCCGCATTCTTTATTTGAAAAATATTTAGTTGTTTCTTCGCTAGCCTGAATAATAATCAGGTGGGAGACGTTACAAGACGCCGTGGCAGTCGATCAGAAAAATAATGTTCCCTGACATGTTGAGACGAACCTCCTCTTTCTTTACTACAACACCATACGTACTTAACAGCTAAAGGTCATATGGGGACTTAGTTCCGTCGGTGATGTAAATATGTCTCCGTAAAGATGTTATAAAAATCGGTATAAGTAAGTATCAAATCGAAATTCTCATGGACTGTTGATGAGCTTTCTACTTGGTCTTTGGGATAAAAGACAAAAAAATAACCGTAAGCTTCAGGTAATAAAAATATATATTTATCTCCCAGTGTGTTCGACAAAACACATTATCCTCCTTGTGACTGCGTAATCGGGGGAAAGTACAGTTTTAACGACAATTTTGAAACCCCTCACTTATTCTATCTGATTTTCAGGTAGGTAGGTAACAATTTGATTGTTGTAGCATAATGTGTTACAAAATGTATGTAAGTACATGTACCTATGTATAAACCTAGTGATCTGAAGAAAAGCGAAAAACATATTTACATAAGTTGGGAATGTAAATAACGTACGCAAAGGGGTCCATGTGGATACTCCGCAATAATTCCCCGCGGCCTCAACAAAGCTTCAAATGAGCATAGGACCTGTTGAGCCTCGACATCTACCTGTCACTGGACTGAACATGAAGACGGCACGGATCTTATGGATGCCAGAGAAGACATTTGGGGGACATAAATGCTGTGATATGGAAGAAAAGGTGTGATCTGTATTGTCAATCTTACTGCAGGGATATGATAAGTACGTTCTGCGCTATCACCTCGAGTAGCAGGAGCAGTATCCGCTTAGGCACAATAAGTCTAGGGATGACCCAAAAGTCCATGAATGAGAGTGAGTGAGCGGGTGAGTTTAAGATTCGATGATTAGAAAAAATGTTTTTTCGTGTCTTTTATCGTAGGAACTACACGAACTGATAATTAGATACACATTTGGACACATTGGTACCTATGGATGATTTGATACTATCATGTATTGACCACCACTTTTTGACGCTCCTCTGTTGATCGATGATAGCTTACCAAGTCACCAAAAATATTCAGGACACCAAACTTCTAACATAGTTGTTCACTATATGAAACTCCAGATTGGTTACAAAGCATTCTAGTGACATATTTTTATTCTTGTCAAGTAAATGTATCCTGCTGAGTTTGACGAAATCAGCTTCCTCCTGGAACTGTGTTTACGATAACCTCCGTCGTCATCATTTGGGTAAAAGAGAAGAAACGGGCAGGAGGAAAACTCGCAATTTTCTAGAGAGCATCTCCCATCGCGGCAAAGCAGTAATAACGGCGGGCGAGACCTGAGCCCGACGTCTTGTTTCCTGCCCCATTAGAGGCTGAGGGATCTTGAACGTTGTGCAATATCGTTTAGAGGCGAGGAGGAATGATAACAATTGGGGAGGGCGAGATGGGTACCATCAGTCGAAAAAGAAAGCGGGCCGTATGACAGTTCCGGGACGAAGTCTGTGTCATTTGAAGTTCAAGGTGTTAAAATTGAAAAGTAAATACGATGCAGTGGTACTTGCTTAGTAGGAATCCCCCGATTAAATCATTCAAATAAGTAAAAAATAGATATACCTACATTAACACTGCTTGTCACCTATTTAGCTGAATCAAAAGCCCGTATATAAGGATCAAAGTGTGGTCAAGAGACTAAAAAAATCGATTTATCTCTATAATTCACAAGGTAAACAACGTGGTGTGTGTTCATGAGAGGTTCATAGGTAATAGTAGGTAATAGGTATTAATATATAAAAGGTTTGTTCAAAATAGTAAAAACGGTAATACTACTTATATAAAATTGAATAATATTTTTAACTATTTTGCTTCCGAGTCTACCAAGGTAGCGGAAGCTTTGTTTTCACTTTTGGGAGTCAAAATTTCAACTCCGTTTTACGTTTTAGACCTTCCTGAACAATTTTGGTTTCGTGTCTGTCTGTCTTTCTGTCTGTGTGTCCCGGAATCCTTGCCACGCGCATAACTTCCACAATTTCCATCCGATTTTGACGAAATTTCCAAAGAACACGCGAGTTAGGCCCTAGATGGTCCCCTATGAAATTCATTACCATCCGACCAACGGTAGCCTCTGCGCATGAGTGAACGTGAAATTCTTGAAACATCAATTTCTCGCGACCTAACGGTCCGATTTCGCTCAAATTTGGAGGACAGTTGAGAATTGGAGATTCGATAATGCCCTATGAGTTTCATCAAGATCAGATCAGTGGTAACCACTGCGCATGCGCAAACGTGAAGCTCTACTAACAATTTTCATCCGATTTCGATGGAATTTTCTGGGATTCTGCTGGTAGTAATCCCTTTTATGATTTTTTAAAAATGTATATGTTATATATATATACGTATAAAATCATGTTATGGATACGAGGAAGCTATGCGCCACTCCCAACTTAAGTTTTCTATTTATCAGCCCCAGCGGGCCCCAAACTGATGTCTGAGTTCCTATATAGGCAACATGAATGTAGATAATCTCAAACTGCGTGTATCGTCAGGCTTTGGAACTAGAATCGATTGCAACAAAAGAAGAAGACAAGTGTCGGGTAGTTGTAGGTCATAAAGATGTTTTAGGCGCCGCGCCGGATGTCTGGCATGGATCACGCAGTTTCATGTGGTGAGGTAACTCTGTAACTAACAAGTGCAAAGATGTAAACGCCCTTTAGTAACTGACACATGAGGCAGTGCGGTGCGATTTTTTGGAGCTCATCTGCACACCTGTGGGTGTGTCGAGTCGTGAATTACGAGTGCCAGGCTGGTGAGGTGTTGACTGCTAAAACGACGGAACATCGGGGAAGCGTGAAACTAACGAACCATGTGGAGGTTCCGCTGCGAGACGTCATTGTGGAACTGACTACAGCTCATGTATACATTTAATTATCTCAATGAGTTCATGTACCATGCAATTCTCATTTAAGATGAAATCCGCGTGAGATGCCCATAGCATTCATCCATGACTGTATGCTAGAGTGAAATCGGGTTTCGTTTTGTTCAACCCACAATACGTAAAAAGAGGAGACTTAAGATCAACACTTTAGAGAAAAATCTTTATTTTATGGATAATGTTTCAAGGACTCCGAGCCTATTTCTTTCATAAGCATAAACACCAGTACGAAGTACAAAATAGTAGTCAATGGTGGTCAGCACAGATGGTAATAATGATTGATAACAATGTTAGGAAGCTATGCCTACTTTCTATTTGGCAGACTTCTTGAGGTGAATAAATAAATGTGTAAGCAGGTAATATTTACATGACATATAAGTATATAAATGTTGTGAAGAATAATACATAATATAGTAGAACCTAAAGCATGAATATTCTATAGTTCTATAATACTAATTGAATATTATTGTAATAATAATATAATAAATTTCATATATGTATACATGTGGGAGAAAGGAATATAGAATCACTAACAACAGGGATACAGCTTACAAAGATAACATTTACTCAAACATGGGGTATTGAAAATTAATATTGGACCTCCCACCATAAAACAAAATCTACGCCGACCAAATTGCATTGAGTCGATCAAGTGACTGAGGTGGGGGTAACTGTGGGGAAAACATAAGGCATCGGTCGACTCTCTGACGTAGATATAAACTACAGTAGTATAATCTGTGCTCTCTGACGGCCGAGCCAAATCAGGTAGGGCCTATCTCTTTTTGAGGTCTTCCATCTTCTCTCTCCTCTGTGCTTCCGATGGTGTTATGGGATGAACCACAAGGGGGTCATTATGGTAGTTACGTATAAGGCACAACGTCGACGGAGATGGTGGTGGACATAGGATTCAACAAAATAAGTAAATAGGGAATGCTTAATTTGTACTTTAACACTCTATTCGTCCACCCTTTCTGTCACGGTTTCTTCTACCTATTTAAAGTATTTTATAACCTTTGTTTTTGTTTCAGTTTGTGAATTATTATTCAACACCTGAGGTCAATTTGGAGAACTATTAAATTGATCCACAACTACTATGCACATAATTTAGGTACTGACCATCCTCCAATGCATCGTGAACATTTCGAAACTTCGAGTCCGCACTCACCCAGAATTATGCCCTAAGATCAGAAGATCTCTTCTTGAATTCCCTATCATTAGTCCAAAAATAACTTTTCCTCCATAAAAAGAAACGGAGAGTAGGTAATTGAGTAAAATAAGCGACTTCGAGGAGACGCCGATCGCCCTAATTATGTCGTTTACACGAAGCCTGGTCATCTTTTATTGTGGAGGGTTTCGTAATTTTAATTCGTTCTTCTTCTCAGAGGCTGAGCCAAGATGGCTCAATGATGGGGTTTGCTCGATTTTACGCCCCGCGAGTTCAACCAAGCGCATCGTGGCTGAAGGATTCCTATATAGATCCGCTCTTGAGGGTTGAAGGTTTGTTAGAAAAGAGAGAATCTGTGATGATTCATTTGATGTGAAAAATCTCGGTAGAGGCTGTTATGCAACATAGACCGGATTATGTGTCCCCCAAGTTCTCAAGGAGGCCATCAAGATGTCCGTTAACATTCCTATGATCCTGATTCAAAACACACCTCACGCATGCTATGTGAGTAACTATGGCATATTATAAATCAATACGACTTATTGATCTTTTCCGTTTGATTAAATCCGAGAGGCTGAACTCGCAGACATCGATTTGGTTCTGTTGTAATAGCTTATTGACATTCTCCCTAAACGTCACCACGCATTATGACTGGAACTCATGTTTTCCAGACTCGTCTGTTCTCGATCGTAAAAAAATATTATCTAATTTGTGCAACGGGGGCGCAAATAATGCAGCTCCTCACTTTTTATTGGGCACAATTCAGATACGTCATTGTGTCTTACCCTTTGGGTATGGAATTTGCCGGGCATAGTATGGGCGAGACTGGACGTGTGTATTTATTTATTTTCTGTTCCGGTGCACAGTTAAGTAAAGTAACAAATTCAAAATAATAAATTACAAATGGTACGAGCGTATATAAGCTTGGTACTTCCTAACTGCATGCATTATTATAGTTTTATTCACGCAAATTACCTATTAATTTATTTTGTAATGAAAGATACGAAATTTAGTTATGTATCACATCAAATTCAGTTATTTTAAGTTCATTCAAGCATGTAATTAGCCTGTAGTCATTTTATGGAAGCAGGCTGCTTCAATTCAATAAAAAAAAACTGCATGCCATGATGATTAGAGGATTGGTCCAGGAAAAAGGGAAGAAAAGGAAGTAAAAGTGAGAAGAAAGAGAAGAAACAAAGATGAAGTATTTAGGAATGTGGCTAATCTTCAAGATGGATTATGGCCCGCAATGTCCTGAAGGACTCAAGGGAGGCAAGTGCCATCACCCCAATGGGAGATTGGGGTAATAAGAAACAGGGGTTTTGTGCGATTTAACGTTAGCTAAGGTGAGCAACTCCTGATAATCCAATGGCGTCCCCCCCATTCTCCCCCAGTTTTCAGGATATTTTACGAAAGGTGCAGCTTAAAAATGAAATACCAATAACAAAGAATTATTGGCTGCATGGTTATTATTGTTTACGTAGGTACCTTACTGGAGAATCCGTCGTGACTAGCAAGCCGAGTACAGGTGGCGAGCGCTTTCGGTGTAAGGACATCATCATCAGGCCGAGGGAGTACTTGCTAGTCACGACGGATTCTCCAGTAAGGTACGTAAACAATTGTATTCTTATAACTAGCGGAACTAATCCTTTAGATTTAATGCATGGTTATTATTTCATGTGGTAAGTCGAGATTCAGCCATATAACCAGTCAGTTATAGAAAGGATTGGTACTAACACTAGAATCACACACACACAGGAATTTTCAGGAATTGTGCACTTGTGTGTGCACCTATATATATATATAGGTATATAAATCATGAAAGGGATTATTAGTACCTGCACAAGTGCACAATTCCTGAAAATTCCATCAAAATCGGATGAGAATTGTCAAAGTTATGAGAGCTTCACGTTTGCGCATGCGCAGTCGGCACCACTGATCCGATCTTGTTGAAACTCAAAGGGCATTATCGAATCTCCGATCCTCAACTTTCCTCCAAATTTGAGCGGAATCAGACCATCAGGTAGCGAGAAATTGATGTTTCATGTTTACGCATGCGCGTAGGCTACCGTTGGGCGGCTGATAATGAACTTCATAGGGGACCATCTGGGGGCTAATCCCTGAAAATTTCATCAAAATCGGATGAAAAGTGTTAAAGTTACACGTGTTGCAAGGATTCCGGGACACACAGACAGACAGACACGAAACCAAAATTGTTCAGGAAGGCCTAAAACGTAAAAGGCGAGTTGAAATTTTGATTTGGGAGATTAAAAAATTTTCAGAACCCAAAAGTGAAAACAAGTGCTTGGTAGACTCGGAAGCAAAAACGGCACTGTTGGTTAGCTTAACTGTTGGCCAGGCTATCCTCCAAATTTGAGGAATGTCGGACCATCAGTTTGAAAGAAATCCCACACTCCCACACAATCCCATATTTCAGTGAAATACTAGGAGGGCCGTAATTGGCCAAGTAACACCCAAAAAAGTTTTCGGTTGAGATTTTACAAGTAGATCCGCACCGCTAGATGTTCTTTTTAATATTATTATTATGTTGTTCTAAAAGGATTTCCAATCTATAATATGCGTTGGTCATGTGAGAGGTAGGTACGATTTATTGGTACTCTTTAAAATATCGAGAGGCTGCATCGTAACATTCACTAGGGTCATTACCTAACGGCTAATCAAGAGTATTGCTTCGTGACATGGCTTGACCGGGACCTACCCCGCTCTGCACTGACCCCGTGACGTAAGCAATAATTCACGAAGCTCCCCGTGTAGATTGTGCCGTTTCTGTCTACGTATAGGAAACCCTGAGTTGGAACTTCTCTCCTACTAATGACCTCTTCGGTTAGCCGGTTCCGGTAAGAGCGATACATACATAGGACCTCGTATTATAGGTAGCTCTCATTAACGTTACCTCAACGGTCGTGGGCCATTGGTTATATATTCCTCGAATGGTGGAAGAGACTGTTGATTTGATTTTGACAGGTGGTTTTGATTTGGTGTTTTTTATGCTAGTACACAGACACCAAGTTTGATTTAAAATACATCTCAGACATACAATTGAATATTGAAATATCCATAACTATTACTCTACGCTTTTCCCTTCTGCGATCAGAGCCAAGCGGTAGAGTATAATTTCGTGAAAATAGCATCAGGATTTTCAACAGGTTACTCACAGATTATACGATAGGCCTACTCTTCTCATTCATCGTTGGTCGGGTGTTTCTCTTAGGGCAATGGTTTTGACAGTTGTGGATAAGGTAGGATGTTGGTCGTTGGGGTGCATGAATTAAATTAATTAGATGAATCAAAAGGACAAAATACAATAATTAGGTACAACCACGTTGCCACCTATATGCAATTCCCAATTCGTTCACGTATAGATTGCAAACTAATTGTACTTATGAAGCAATTCGGAATGTATAGCGTAAAAATATATATTAATAATTATGCATACTACTTGTCAAAGGTACTTTCGTGAAAGAGAGGGTGTACCTATATTGTAGTTGTTTTTCCAGGCCCGAGAATAATATATCACAGGATCATTTTGTTTCAAACTATGGGGGAGGTAGGGAAGCCTTACGTTCCCGCATGTTCCTACATTCGAACATTTTGGGCCCTCCAAATTAAAATTTTCACACGATACGGTGGGGCGATGAAATTCATTGGGGGCCATCCTGGGGATCCACCACACAATTCATGAAAATTTCATCAAAATCAGGTCATGAGTATAATTTGAGCTTGAACGCGTCCAAAACAAATTCTGCTTCGTGTATATTTGTGTGTGTGTGTGTGGTCAATTCCTTGTCCCGGAAAAAGCTCCAACACGTATGCTCCGATTTTGATGAAATTTTCAGTGATTGTGAGGTTTGAAACCTAGACGGCCGCCTATGAGTTTCAGCCCTATCGGATCAATAGTTGCCTCCACGCATGTGAATTTCCTGAGTCATTATTTACTTCATCAACACTATTTGGTAACATCCGGTCGTGACGGGTCGGATAATTATTTTCGGATATTGGTCAGGGGACTTCCAAATCCCTAATAAATAGAAAAAAAAACGTCTGCCAAGTTGGGCATGTATATTTTGTATGTAAGTTTTAACATGTATATTAAAAAATCATCAAATAGATTACTAACTGCACAATCCCTGAAAATTCCATCGAAATCGGATGAAAATTGTCGAAGTTATGAGAGCTTCACGTTTGCGCATGCGCAGTGGGTGCAACTGATCCGATCTTGATGAGACTCGTAGGGTGCCATCAAACCTTCGATCTTCACTAGCCTCCAAATTTTAGCGAAATCGGACCATTAGGTCGCGAGAAATTGATGTTTCAAGGATTTCACGTTTACGCATGCGCAGAAGCTAACGTTGGTCGGATGGAAATGAATTTCATAGGGGATCATCTAGGGCCTAACCCGCGTAATCCCTGAAAATTTCATCAAAATCGGATAGAAATTGAGGAAGGATTTCAAATTTTGCGCATGCGCAGTGGATACCACAGATCCGATCTTGATGAAACTCGTAGGGTACCATTAAGCCTTTGATCTTCAACTACCCTCCAAATTTGAGCAAAATCGGACCATCAGGTCGCGAGAAATTGATGTTTCAAGAATTTCACGTTCACGCATGCGCAGAGACTACCGTTGGTCGGGTGGTAATGGATTTCATAGGGGACCATCTAGGGCCTAACCTGCGTAATCCCTGAAAATTTCATCAAAATCGGATGGAAATTGTGGATGTTATGCGTGTTGCAAGGATTCTGGGACAGACAGACACGAAACCAAAATTGTTCAGGAAGGTCTAAAACGTAAAACACGATTCGAAATTTTGATTTTGGAGGTAAAAAAATTGTCAAATCCCAAAAGTGAAAACAATGCTTCCGCTACCTTGGTAGACTCGGAAGCAATAGAGTTTATAGATCAGCTAAGTCAGAAATTGAGCTCCCAGATCGGTTGAGTCAAAAAATAGGGCTGGGGTTTAAAATTCAGCTCACCAAAGTTTGACATTTAACACATTCAAACCGACATGACGCGGATCCGCGTCAT
>JAEMON010000002.1:21864234-21887664 GCA_030264115.1 Lygus lineolaris
ATTTTTGGAGTACTCCAAGGGATCAAATGTTGAAAATTTAGTAACAAAAATCGCTAAAAAACCGTGTTTTTTGAGGTTTTTGGTGTGAGATACCATCCTAAACATAGGAACATTGTTATATTCGGAATCAGCGTGAAATTTCCTAAAAGCCCAAATTTCCTAGAAACCACGAAACTGGTTAAAATTATTCTTTGAAAATTCGTTCACCAACTCATGCTGCATGAATGGAACTTTTTTTTTTTATAATTTGTTGAAACATTTAGGACCTATTGCAGTAGCAAGTAAGTTAAGTTTTCTTCGAAAATTCTCTAAAAGAGCAGAAGCAATCTTGTTTGTGAATTCACATCTGAAACCTCATTGTCATTACTAAGTTATTGGTAGCCAAATTATAAACTGAATTAATTTTAACTAGTAGAGTTAGTTTATAGTAGAGACCACATTAAAGTTAGGTAGGTATTTATTACGGTGGGCGAGGAATCTTAATATTAATGTAACCACCAACAGATAGACCACAAACTATGATGATTGGATTCAAAACCGAATTCGTCGGGGTTAGCGCTTCTAGACTCTTCTGGTCGTAATTCATTCAAATTTCCTCCCTACCGACAGAATAATTCAATATTCACAAACATGCGCAGTTAACTCAGAAGTTTCCTAAAAAGTCATAAATATAACATTATTCTATTAGTCGTGTCCACCCTTTAATTTTATGAATAGGAGGGTATGTGTAATAATTTACGACTAGCTAGATTTTCTATGAATATGAATATTAAACGCAAGGGGAGTCGAAATATTTCCTACTTCTCGTGACTCGCTGGGCCAAATCAAATTCTGGTCCCGTCGACTCGATCGAAAGGAGAAAACCAGTTGGAAACTGAATAAACGGTTCCCCTATTATAGTGTCCTTGGCGTGATTCCAAAGCTTCCGTTCACCAACAAAAATAGAGAATAGAAATTAACTTGTAAGTTTCTACACTACCCAGTAAAATAAGAGCTTGAAATACAGTTATACTCCATTAGACAGATTCTGCTGAGGAGTCGAGTCAGATGTGGTATCGTCCTTGTAAATTGAATGGGGAATTATCATCAATTTTTTTTATTTTTTTTTCTGTAAGGTAATGGCTTAAAAGAAACAATATTGAAGCCGTAGAGCAAAAATGATGTATCTGTAATTTTAGAAAATTTATTAAAATGTTCATTTTTGTAATATGGCGGGAAAGTTACGTTGTAACGGGTGTCGTCTGTCATTGGCCAAAATCCGTGAAGGCCTGTCAACCAAACAAAAACAACACTGTTTTAGCCCCAGATTAGTGAGAATATAATTAACTTAATTAGATAATTGATTGAATTAATTATTAATTAATTAATAATAATCAATTATTTAACTAAATTATGTTTTCACTGCTCCCTGTGTGATCTCTGCACATTCTCTTTCAGTTGTTCTTTTAGTGTGACGTGTTACCGGGTGGCTCAAGGGCCGTCGGAATGGCGCCTGTTTTTCAAACTGCTGAGATTTTATTCCGAATTTTCGCCACACCAGAACGATCAACTATTTTTTCTTTGTATTAACAGTGTTATTTTATTCCTATTAACAATAGAAGAGTGGAAAAAATTCGATTTTCTCTTACACGATCATTCCCCATTGTACAATTGAGTCAATGATAGCCAGTGAGCTTGTGTGCTTAAGCAGAATTCTACGGTGATATCGTTGAACCAAACAGGTGGTCAAATGTGAACAGAAGAAAAACCATGATACTCCCCATATTATCAATGTCTATCCATATTGTATAGGTATATTAGGTAGGTATTTATCAAAAATAATATTACACTATATCTGTATTTCTGTCAGTTTCTCTGTATTTCTCTTTCAATCACGCTCAAACCGTTAGGTACACCGATTTCGATTAGATATTTTTGCGAAACGATGGCAAAGTCCCTGACCAAGTTATACTTAGTTAATTTATAGGCTGTAAACATGCTCATGATTTACATTTATTGTGAAATCGGCCTTTCTCAGTTTTTGAGAAGACAATATCAAAAAATTGGGAAAATTGGTATGATTTTACATATTCACACTCCAGGTATTTAACCTTGAAATTCATAGGAGAGATTATTTACTTATTTATTCTACTTCAACATTTTTTTTTTCAGCACTACCGTCGGCGTTGTGGTGCCAGTACAAAGCTATAGTTCCGCAGGGCGGTACAAGAAAGCATCTACTTCGCATAGTTTTTCGCGTATGCTGAAATTAATAATCCTCATTTAGTTTTTGACTAATTTATTATGTTCACTGGTAGTTGGAAACAAGCTTCCTAGGTATTCATGTTTATTATGGTAAAGATTGGGAAGTTTACACATGTATATAAGTCAAAAATCCATTCGTTCAAATAAGGGTCGGCGTGGATGTCGAAACATCGTTAAGCAAACGTGGGCTCTCGAAAAAATATTTGCGCAGCTACCAACAACCTACCCCGAGGGAAAGTCACTCGTCCTCTTATCGGATCTTCCGTAAAAATGAGTGGGACATCGAACCAACGCACTTAAAATAACCCCCTAGAAGAAGATTACGTACGAAAAAAAACCCAAGTTCACAGGCTCTGACGCCACGCCGGTTACGTGGGGTGCGGGTTGCGTGCCTCATACAAAGCAACCCACTGTGACCTGTACTTGTACAGGCCGCTTTTCAAAGTGAACTTATTCGGTGTAACCCTAGAATTAGTAAAACTGAGGGTTCCTACTTTCGGCCGTAGAGGGTCTATATTTTATTTGTTGGTCCTCGTTAAATATTCAATGGGGTGGTGCCGAAATGTGACAACTCTGAACCGGAACTCTCACCCAACGGACTGTAGCGTGGGTTTTGTCGATTTTCCGTTCCTGATTCTACGTAACAGGAAAACACAGTAAAATAACCAATTTTGACGGGGTGCGGTTATCAATTTTTTCCCATGTTGGATTCCAAAGGTTTATCATTGACATAATAAACCAAAATTACACACCTAAGTTTGGTATTGCACTATTCTCCTCAGTTAACACATAGATTTATTATTCAAAAAGTTGAATGGTTGTGCAACAGGTTAATTTGATTGGAGCTACGTGGTCCGATGGTATCTTTCTATTTCTACGTGTAAAGTTGGTGCGTGTGGGTCTGGCTGGAGCAGCTCAACCAATCATTATGCAGTTTTTTCCAAAACGACGGGCTTGTTCCGATACTGAAGTTCAGGCCCCAGTACCTTCTCCCATCGTCAATTCAACTTTTCTAACTGCCAGAGATTGTATAAACACTTTATATGTCATATTAATATATAGGTACATAAATATCATGATTACTTATCCAATATTTGGTCAATTAATGCCCTTTGGATTGTCCGAGTCGAAGACGGGAGAAAAGCTTTTAGCAAAGACTAGTGATGAATTGCATGGAATGGATGGTCATAATTTATATCATCCCGTGTCACGATAATAACCTAATGATTATGAAACTACTTGCCGAACTAACTACACTTAACTAACTAAATCCTTCGACATTTACGTCATAGTTTAAGTTTTCCTTATCATGATGCTTTTAAGCTATTTGAGAATGTTTAAATCAAAGATTCGACGTTTTTACCAAGACGCCGACATTTTTCTAGATTCATAAATATGTGAAACTCGCAAAATACTCCAAAGTTTGGGTGTCTGAACGGACCAATTTGAATGTTTTGGTGTTTGTTTACTAGTTATTCCACACTCAAATATATATTGTCCAGGATTCGTTTTAACTCAAGATTCATGTTTGCTACAATCTCGAATGGTAGAGCAAGAAACTATCTGCTGTGGAAACAGGGTCGTTTCCTACCCGAGTTTCCAGCCCCATGTGATTTCAATCGTGCCCAGAATGGAGCCATTCTAACGATCATCTTCGAAACGCTTCACAAATAACTGGTTTGAGAACGAATACCGCAAATGGCTCAAATTTTCCGTACCTCACCGTTCTATATAACCCAACATAAAGACACAACGTTTAATTATTGCTGCTGGAGACGACACGCAACCTTTACGCGTCTACATAGGAAACCTTGTCCCATAATAGCCGTTATTTAGTCGCTTTCTAAAAGTTACTAACATATTTAATAACATGTCATCGTATTTCTGTATGCAATTGTATTGTGTTCCTGGTAGGATATAGTAACAGTTGTATAAATAGTTTATTTACTAAAATTCCCGTTCGCAATGTGTGCAGTCATCTGAGAGGCAATAACTTTGATGGGACGTTAGAGTTTTCACCATCAACATTTACCAATCAGGCTGCTTTAGCGTGTGTCTCTTGAAGCTCTTCGAGTAACGTGGCTACTTATCGTTTTCATAATGTCCCTCATCCTTACAGCAGGGTACATATACTAGTAACTATTTTTATATTCTTCAGCTATAGGAAATCATGTTCGGGACGAGAACGTTGAATGACTTTACTATTACAATAATGTTAAGTGTGAGTCTGTAGGTCTGTTTCTGGCTCAACTTTGCTCAAACGGTAACGGTGATGTTGTTGGGGTTTTTTCACAAAATGATGGGTAAGTTCCTGGCAAGGTTACAGGCCATACCTAGTATTGAACCGTCCATCCTCTTTCTTCATCGTGACGCAATCTTCAGTGACGTTAATTGGATACTCGATTCATGTCCATATCAAAATCTTTTATACAAAATTCCTGAGCCTTACACATTTCACATAGGTAATGTAACCTGTAATGCCATGTCTAAAGGATCAACTGGGGTAAAATGGGATTCCCTTGGTCTCTGATACCTACATCTATAAGCTGTCTAAAAGCTGTCATTATTAAGCTGACCTTTCTTCTTTAAACATTGCAAAGGTTAATGAGGTATCTACATATATACTGAAACCACGGTTTGAGCTGTTGGTGCTGATGGAAATAGAAATATCGTCCACCTGGTGGTCATAATTCAGTGCAACCTCATGTAGTACAGATCACAATTTTTTAGTGATCTAAATCTACTGATCTAGTGATCTAATGAACTAGCAATATATAATTTGAGTTTTACTTTCTCAACTCTGACATGTTGAGTTGGAGATGGAGATGAGTATACAGCAAGTTTTGAAGTCATGAACGATTAGTTATCTTCACGAAATGACCAAAGCTTACATAATCTACGAGTTCATCCATTCTTTTTGTATAGAAAAGTACAAAACCGTGAAAACAAACTTTCTATCTTGAATGCAAAGGTTTCATTAATCACATAGGCACCTCACAAAACAATTTTATGTACCTATATGCTCACTCAACCGGATGCCAGTTAAGGCAGCTGCCATCGGATAATCTGAACACAATTAGTTGTTATTTTGCTTTCTCACTGCCGAAGGTAGGAAGCTATGTATTTGTGCAAGAAATAAAAACATTGTTGTCCTCCAAAATCAAAATTTCCACTTCCTTTTTACGTTTCAGAGCTTTCTGAACAATTTTGGTTCCGTGTCTGTCTGTCCGTCTGTCAGTCGGTCTGTGGTCAATTCCTTGTCCCAGGCAAAACTATATGAAGTTATGGTCCGATTTCAATGAAAATTCCAGGGATTGTGCGGGTTATTCCCGTGACGGTTCCCTATCAATGTCATTGCCATTGGACCACTAGAATCGTGAGCGCATGCGCAAACGTGAATTTCTTGAAACTCTGGTATCTCAGTTCCTAATTGACTTATTTCGCTCAAATTTGGAGAGTAATTGGGGTAACTAACTCCAAGAAAATCTTCCATGAATTTCGTCACGGTTGGATAAGTAATAGCTACTGTGCAAGCGCAAACTTCAAATTTGTTGTCATGGGCGTAGCTCCGGAACTACTCGACCAATTTCGGTGAAATTTTCAGAGATCACGCGTGTTAGGCCTTAGATTGTCCCCTATGAATTCCACCACACTAGTAGCGTTTGCGCATGCGCAAACGTGAATTTCTTGAAACTACGATTTCCTCTGTTCCTGTTGGCCTATTTCGCTCAAATGCGGAGGCTAGTTGTAGGTTAACAATTACCTTCGAATTTCGACATGATTACATCAGCAATAATACCTACTGCGCATGCGCAATTTCGAAATGAGTTTCGTAGCCATAACTCCGGAACTACTCCACCAATTTCCGTGAAAATTTCAGGGATTGTACAGAGTAGCCCCTAGACATTGCCGAATTAATTTCAAAGCCATTAGACCATCTGGCATGTGTGCATGCGCAAAAGTTAATGACACTATACGATTTCTCAGTTCTAATTGGCCGATTCTGCTCAAATTCGGAGTGTAGTTGAGGGCTGACTCCAAAATAATCTGGAGCATAACTCTGGAGCTATTCCACCAATTTTGCTGATACGTTCACTAACTGATTCTATACGTCCAAGTTACAAAAGTGAGGAAGCTATACTGGCTACCCGAATTGGCAGACGTTTTTTGAAAGTTAAATGTTAATACTAACAAATTCTCGACTATAGAACCGGGTTGTATATATTACATATCGACTTTCTATTGGAAGGTCGATGTTTGTTCAGTGATGAAGTAATGCACGTCAAATACAGATGTTATCACGTTTGCATCATTGCACTGTCCCAATCTGAAGATGTCGTGAGTTTTCGGTTTACTCAGTCAGTTTGCTCTTCGTTTTCGTGAATCATCCGAATATAGTCATGACTGGACAAGAACCATACAACTTGTATATACTCAAGGTACAGTTCTACTGGTTGACATAATATGTACGTTTACAAAATCTAGTATTTAAAAACATGCTTACGTCCTTTAATTACTTATTTCGTAGTGTGGACTCTGAGCTGATCATTAACATGATCAGCATATTATGCTGAGTCCATGAGCATGAGAAAAATTCACAACAAAAGTTGTCGCAGGCGAAACTATATGAAGTTATGGTCCGAATTTGATGAAATTTTCAGGGATTGTGAGGGTTAGCCCCGTGATGGTCCCCTATCAATTTCATTGCCACCTGACCACTAGTAGCGTGAGCGGATGCGCAAATGTGAATTTCCTGAAACCCCCGTATCATAGTACCTAATTGACCTATTCCGCTCAAATTTGGTGGGTAGTTGGGGGCTGACTCCAAGACAATCATCTATGAATTTCGTTACGGTTGGATCAGTAATAGCTACTGCGCGAGTGCAAACTTCAAATTGGTTGTTATGGACGTAGCTCCGGAACTACTGGAACAATTTCGGTGAAATTTTCAGGGATTACGCGGTTAGGAGCCTAGGGGGGTGACCTATAAATTTCATCGTTATCAGACCACTAGTAGCGTGTGCGCATGTGCAAACGTGAATTCCCTGAAACTACGATTTCTCAGTTCGTAATTGACCTATTTCGCTTAAATTCGGAGGGTAGTTGGAGGTTACAGAGACATTCGAGTTTCGACATTATTGCATCAGTAAGTACCTTCTGCGTATGGGCAATTTCGAATGTGTTCCATAGCCATAACTCCGGAACTACTCGACTAATTTCGGTGAAATGTTCAGATATTATACAGGGTAGCCCTGTGATTGTCCCCTATCAATTTCAGCGCCGTTGGACATTTAGTAGCGTGTGTGCAACCGCAAGAAAAGCGAATTCCCTGGAACTACGATTTCTCAGTAGTTCCTTATGGACTGAAGTAGTTGAGGGCTGAATCCACGAGAATCACCTACGAATTGTGCCACAATTTGATGAGTGATGTCTACTACAAATGTGCAAAATTTACTTTTATTGTCATAGTCATAACTCCGGAACCATTCTACCAGTTTTGCTGAAATTTTTACTAACTCTTTCTGTACGTCCATGTTACAAAAGTGAGGAAGTTGTACTGCCCACCCAACTTGGCAGACGTTTTTTCATAGGATTTTGTTCGTTGATATTATTATTATATTTGATGTTTATAATCGTGTTATAACCTAAACTGTCGTTCTCAATAAAGATTTGTTATCACCTCTTGCAGGTAATACTACACCAAACAGTTGTATTTTATCAGTTTTTAGTTACCTATTGCAAAATAATACTGCCTGGTTTGAGAAACAAGGAAATGAAGGACAGAGGTTGGCAGTTTTTATTTCTATGCAACTAGATCCCCGTTCCCCTGAAATGGGTAATTAATATTATCAGGTATCAGCTAAGCTCATTGTGAAGCAAATGATGGGGTTGAAATATGCGGAAGAATTTTACAAATATCATGCTACAGCCAAGTATATGCGTGTTCACATAGAAGTTTAGCGGCTGCAAGTCATTAAGAAGTTATTCTCACCACGCACCTATGATTTGCAATCTGGAAAATGGTCGTTTGCTCGATTTCCTCATTTGGAACGTACCAACTACCCAGTAGTGTATGTATTTTTTTCTCTATAAAGAAAAGAGGTCATTTTCTGCAGTAATGAAGATGATGCCCCCGGGAACGCGACTCCACAAAGAACGGTCGGGATGAACCCGTTGTATAATGCAGGTTGTAAGTGAGGGGTAGCAGCGGGTGGATTACACCAGACGTGACATTGCGAATTTACTGGCTTCCTGAATTCAAAGAGAAACCGAATCGATGTCTCGGAATATTTCGTGCTTTGCGGGCAGAAGGCTAACGAGATTGACTAGAGGGTGCTTCTATAGGTAGCTTTGTTTGAATGACTAAGATTAGAAATTTACCAGAAGGTAGACGGTAACAACTTTAATTTTCTAGGTATTTATTTGCGCTCGTTATTTTTGTTAGTATCCGGATCTCTAAAAATGATCATCAGACAGAAAGTGTTGCAGAATTTTGGTAATTGAAAAGTTATTTGTTAGTGGACAGTATACGGATATAATAGTGTGCAGTGAGTTCATGGCCATTGTAGTTTGCATTATATGTTTCCCAGGCATTCATGCAGTCACATTTGATAAGCATGCATTCAAATTCAAAATTCGAAAATTTAAAAATGGGAGAAAACCTTCAGATTCCTTGTATAGGTGCGAGGGGTTCGTATGCTTAGGGGTGCATTCGAACCGCCGAACTAGAAATTTGGAAAGAGTTTCGAGTTTGAGTTCAAATTTGTAACCCCCCTCCCTCTTCCCTACCATACTTTGATTGATTTGATTCGCACGGTTCACTATCGTGACCATTCTCCTTCCTGGACTGGTGTCGTCAATAACACGATTCATTATCGTGTTTCTGACAGATTCCTGGCAAGTGATCAGAACATGTTTATGCGTCATCTCAAGTTTTGCAATAATTTCTACAAAAAACGTGAATTTTATAGGTTTTTTAAGATATCACAGAAAATTAGCTATTTTTGGTATATTATTATGGTTTATTAGTAATTTTCTAAAAGAATGAAGGATACCATATTTTTGTCCTAAAAATCCCCGGTTTCGAGCCACTGTGAGAACCGCTGCATTCATGATCAGCGTGAATTTCCGAAATTTTATCGAATGAATTTTGATAAATGATTGATTGTGAATTTTATAAAACCTCACAGTATCTACTCTGTTACGTCCGAGTAGGGGATGGGATATCGATATCCGATATTATCGAAATATCGATATTAAGCGTCGGAAATCCGATATTTTGATATCGATACCAACACGTCCGATATTATCGATATTCCAACAGGTGATATCAGTATCGGGTTGATCAGCTAACCTTCCCCTGTGTTATCTTGATTCGTTCCTCCAAACTACTGTTCCTAGAGACCCTTGATGAATCATTCTTCTTTTGATTGTTTCATTCCATTCTTAAATTATCATTATTATTATTATTATTATTTGAGCATTTCAAAATAAAATAAAGGTTCGGTGTGGTAGCAATAATTTTGTGTTTTTCCCCACAGTCGAATTGAATAAAAAGTGTTGAGCAAATTCCCTGACTTCTTGAGGTCACTACTTTCCCCGTTTGAATACTTCATCCATGGAGAGTAATTTTACAGTTACAATCAAGAATAAAGTAGTTCCCTAACTATCTAGGTGAGAACTGTAATAAAAATGTTCGCAGAGAAAAAGAAAACTCTTCATGAGTATAATAAATTTTCATCCCAGTACTCGTGCTTATAAACTATTCTATACTAAGCGAGTATAAGTGCTGCATACAACAATCTGTGGTTTTCCTACTCGTATTTAGATTGTTCTTTGGATGAATCGTCATTGTTGTTCCTTGGTTTTGCTAATATATAGTTCGTTGTTTTTCGTTGATCCCCTGCTGTTACCTACTAAAAAATGTGAGGCTTGGATTGTTAACGATTTGCCTAATTTTTATTATTGTTTCGGTTATGGAATGAACGTGAATCTATATTTTTTTATGACGACTGCAATGAAGGTTAAGTGATGGCTACTGCGTGCCCAAACTTGAAATTTGAATTACCCACCAAATCGGTTAAAATCATTACTTGAAAATTCGCTCACCAACTCATGCTGCATGAATGGAACTTTTTTAATTTTCGTTCAACCCTTAAGTCCTTACAGGGAGCGAACGGTTGGTCCTAAAACGTTCCGCAAGGTCTCATTCGACGCTAAAAATTATGTTCTATTTTAAATCGATGGAAAACATATACCTTCCTATTTGAAATTTTCGAGCTAGGGCGTTTTGAAAATTTTATCCCCTATCAATTTTTTTTTTCGTGCTCAATTCCAAAGGTTCATCATTGAAAATAATAAACCAAAAATTGTTTGTTTCCAAAATCAAAATTTTCACTCGCATTTTGCGTTTCAGGGCCTCTTGAACAAATTTGGTTTCGTATCGCCATCAGACCACTAATAGCATGTGCGCATGCTCAAACTTGAATTTCCGGAAACTACGATTTCTCTGTTCCTAATTGGCCTATTTCGCTCAAATTTAGAGGCTAGTTGGAGGTTAACAATTACCTTCGAATTTCGACACGATGCCATCAGCAATAATACCTACTGCGCATGCGTAACTTTGGATTGGTGGTGAATGAGTACCCAATGATCTGGATTATGTGATACGTGCCTTTTATAATATTTGTTTCACTGAATGAATCCTTTAGCATATATCTTGTGAGATCATTTAAGTAACTTCTCCTCATCAGGAAAAACTAAAATTGGAACCAATAATTTATTGTTAAAATTAATTATTACTGTTATTTTATTTATGTTGGATATTATCATTATATTTAGTTCTCAACAATTCTAATAATAGTCCCTGGATGGGTATAAGACCTTAGGGACAGAATTGTACTCGTAATTAGTGCAGGCACAATAATTGTGGTATTTTCAATTTTAAATATTTATCCTGTGTGTTGTCGTATGTATTAATAAACTAATTGTATTGCACATATACATATTGGCTGTATCGTCTCGTTGGCCACTGCTATATTATGGAACTAAACGGACCAGTATTTAGAGATTGGTACGCGTTGTACACGACTCTCATGATGAGAGAAGGCGTGAGAACCCATTCCAGCCCCATCCTCCTTTCCTTACTTGACACCTCCTTAGGGAAGAATAGCTAACGAGGGAACATCAATCAAAAACCCCTTCACGTTAGGAGGAAAAAAAGTACAGAGAGCGGCGAAGTAGTAATCTGTAGCTACCGTTCAAAGGGATTCCCTTCTATGGAAATGATTGCAAACATAAAATCGCTCCGATGGCAGAAGCATCTGACCCCGGGGTTGTGTAAGGTGGATAAGTGGTTGACACGAGTCGTAGAAGAGTTTGGTTTGGAATGGAAATTCGGACTTGGAGAAATCATCATTTCAACAAACATACTGGACAGTAATGGATGTATTACGTGGCAATGGGACGGAACAATTGGTTGGCCACCCCCCAACCGAGCTTGCCATCCTGGAATGAGTTCCAGGAGAATTTCTTCTTTTTTCTGACCTCACCCAAAGACTTCAACGTGACTATGCACTAATGATGGAGAGTTAGCACTGAATATCATTACATTCTGTACTGCGTGTGTGTGTACCTATAACATACGCTGCAGTGATAACAGTAAGCCTCCTTCCACCAAACAGACGGGATTTATAATGAAAAAGATCCTGATTACGCTTTTAACAAGATTTTTTCAATTCATAACACTCCTCCGGTAGGGCTGTTTCAAGGGGTCAATTTCCAACTTCAAAAGTATTCAATGGTCTCTCTCCTTTGGCCATAAAATGGATATAAGGAGGAAGTGAATTTAAATCATAAGTGGAGCAGATTTTTCTCTCTGAACGTCTCATCTTAATCTTAATACTATGTACGTTTTCACCCCTGGCAATGATCGGCTTCGGCTACTCCTCATATACAACAAGTTTTCGGAAGCTCTCACTATGGTGAGAAGTTAAGAATACACAATAAATCGGATGAAATCGCCCATACAATAAATTAAAACTATGAAGAAGCAAAAAAAAAAAAAAAAACAACAATTTTAACCGACCCTTCTTCCTGGATAACTAGTTCAGATGGGGTAAATTTTCCTACTTAGCCCCTCCCATCCCCTCTATCCTGATCGGCCTTTAATCTCATTCACATTCTTCTAGCTAGACCAATCCCAACACCGCACTCTGCTGTTATTCAATTGGCCCGGAAATAGTTCATAATCAACCGAAAAAGATTCAAATTAACGATTCAGGAAGTCTCGTCGAAAGCGTTGGCTTTTTAATTCTATTACCTGTGCTGCTGTAATGACACATACCATCCTCACGTCTGTTACTAGCCCGGAGAAAGTGGAGGGATTGACTTTTGACCTCCACAAGGCCAAGAGGTCGACGTAACGTCAGACTCCTGTAGCTGAAGTGGGACACGGTGATAGTGTTGATTGTAGGTATAGGTAAGTTTTAGAAATATCGTTCTAATTGCTGTTGAAGTACCTTATCAACGTACTCACCTCCACTGTTTCTTTGAACAACTCTGCCATAACAAGATAATATTATCGAGTCTTAGGCATTTTCACACCATCTGCCGTATCAACAACGTGTATGGGGAGTGACTCCAGTTCTTCATCTTGCCAACGATGAATGATGTTGATATAGAGCGGTCGCTGATAACATAATAATGGCATACATCAATTTACATATTTATGTCTTTTCGCTGGGGCCAGCCCAAAATTGTGCCCCTCAAAAGCGTTACCAATCTTGTCCTCAAAGAAGCGTTACCATGTTTGACATGGTTTCATTGTCTTTACGGCCGAGCAGTCAGCATAAAATTTCGGCATGATTTGAGAGCTTTCCAACGAGTGGATAACGATTTTTGTAGGTGAAAACCCAACTGAGTTACATTTCCCTAGTTACGAGGGTTTGACATGAATTTTCCTTCGAACAGTCTGTATTATTTTTATAGAGCTTGTTTGTTTAGCATAGTATCTAATGTGGTAACTCGGCGGATCCCTACTCAATTTATTGAAGGAGCACCTATAAAAAGCACATGAGGAGCACCTCATGATTTTCATTGTTTCCGTGATTTCTATTTCTACGAGTAACACTTCATTCTTCCTTTCGATAAACCCGTGTTTTTCTTCTGAGAAACAATGTCTATAATTTTCGCGTATACATTGTAAAATGGACGTGGCGTTTGGACCACCTACTCAGTGCAAAAAGACATAGTCATGTCACATTGTATCAGCGTGAAGCGTTGATACTCGTTTATAGAGTTGTCCAAGGGGACAAATTTTGGACATTTTGGGTCATACATCGCTAAAAACGCGTGTTTTTTCAATTCGTTTTTTTCAAAAGTATATTTCTTGGGTTTATCCAAATTGGGTCTGTTGAAATTTGAGAAGCAAATGGAAAATTGAGATTTGAGAAGTGGTAATTCACTGCCTACTATATCTCTGATTGAAAGAAAGCAGCAGTATCCATACTGAAGCTGATTGCAGAGACCTTGATCACTGGGATCACTATGGATCCTAATATCTTACCATACCTAAGGACGCACACACGCGAGTCAGGGCGTGTCAAGACGTAGAGGGAGGACCCGCGCTTTTTCGACATCCAATATCTTTATTTCATATTCTCTTCCTTACATTAAACAAGGCTCACTCTCTCCCTTACTATACGTTTTTTTTCATAGTTACTTGAACTATGCAAAATGAATATTGCAAATAAGCATTTTTAGGCTCATTGGAATACCTCATTGGTAGTAATCAACAAGAAGACTTTTCATTGGTTTATCAAGGAAGGAAGTGGACCTCTCTGCTCGAAGTCTTCAGATTTCATGTCTGATCATGATTAAGCATCATCTTATTTGTCTTTTAACTAGATAACAAGAGGCAATAAATGTTGGGTCACGTTGTTATAAATGGTGCTACCTACTAAAAAGGTGCAAAATATACCCTCTATTATTATTAGCTAAGTACCTAAATACGAGTAATAAAATCGAGTAAAAATAACGATCTCCCACGGTTATGAGTTAAGTGTCACGCAAAGAAATCCCACGCCTTCATAGAGTCATTTCATTTTCTAAGGTATCTCGTAACTAATAATTATTTATTATCCAAGTAAGTACATTCTTGTTATGACGAAATAATGATCACTTTTATAGGATTATTGACGATCGTATAGTTTTCGCGGTAACCATTTATACGGGAGTAAATTGGAAGATATTCATGGCGTGCGGGCATGTGGTAATCTTCACATCCTTGTAGGTACCTACTTTACAACTCCTCTTATTTCTAAATTAGATATATTCATGTAAGATGTGATATTTGATCGTGAAAGAGTTGTAAAATCAATCAGTTACCATGACCACTCAATAAATCATCAATTGATGTTGATCAAACCTTCACCCTTCACCTTAGAATGCACAGACTGATGAAGAGACAAGAAGAAGGCACGATGGTTGTGCAAGGCGCTAATCGTTAAACACCAAAAGAATTTAGATGTTTGAAGCGGACAATCGTTGTCCCCAAAAACAACTCACCCACGAGAAAGCACCGGGGATATCCCGAGTCGAATGAGGAGATTAAAAGATATTGATTATGCCACTTACACTCCTCACTTCGCACTAGCACTCCTTTAGTGCCGGTTCCGTCCTGTCTCGACTTTTAAGGTGAAAGGTGAGCGTTGGTGTTTTACATGTATCAATAATTATTGACATATTTTGAGCTGAGGCTTCTTTTCAACTCGCTTTTGGATCCTATCTTCATCCTTCCACCTGTATAGGCCTCTCGCGCCGACGTCCTTATCTGGTGGAATAAACCGGTTCCCGTGAGATCATCTAAGTAAAGCTATCAGCGACGTGGTCATTACTTGGATAGGTGACCGCCTGCGTCACATTTCAGTATCTCGTGTCTTCACATCGGGCTGTCGGCGATCCTCTATGCACTCAAGGGGGTGAGGCAATGAGTAGCCATGAGCGAAATCATCAAAACAAATTTTGATGCTCCCTTTGGAAGACAGCTGATGAAGTCGTGGGCCGCAGAAGGACGAGCATCCAGAAATGGTTGTTTACTTTACTTTATTATATAGACCTCTCGCAGCTAGCATACGTTCGGGGTATCGGGAAGGCTGCCGGACTTCAAGTAAGGTGGAGAGATAAAAACCCACAAAGGCAATTCCGAAAGACCTTTGTAGAGGCCAGGAAAAACCTTTTTCCAAAATCTAATTTGGTTTCCTAATTTGGTTCTCTTCCACCTGAGGATCAAAAAAGGGGCATCAGATTTCTTTGGGGAAATAATATGTTTTACAAATGGTCTCAACGACCTTTATTTTAAAAAAGCCAAATTTTTATGTATTTGCAAATAAGGCAACATTATTGATTTATGGTATGATTTTTACAGATACATGAGTGATTATGCTACCGATTCCTGCAAAGATTGCGGAATCATAGGTATCTTCTGTGGGTGAACGATTATTGATGACGGAGACAAAATTTGTTCTTGAACGTCTAACACTTAAAATGCAAGAAACCTTTTGAGAGAAACATTTTGTTTTGAAGTATAAACATTTTTTACTTCCGCTGAAGGAATAATTACATTAATCTGGGATAGTCTGGGTAGCACAATCATTTAAACATACCTCTCTTTGAACATCCATTCATTTGGAAAAGTCAGGTCAAAAATAATGCCCCTAATTTGTAATTATTGCAAAAAATGGAGAAACGATTTTTTTTTGTGCCGTTTTCTGATCATTCTAGCTGCTCGGAAACATAACCATCGACTTTTATCTAAAAGTTCGAGTCCCGACGACCGAGCCTAAAAAAAGGTGAAATTCTAATTATGCATTGGTCGTATTTATGATTATCAGAGGGGGTATAAATAGGTCCCTTACTGGCAATATGTTTTTGTTATTGTGGCAAGTAAAAAAAATTACAACAAAATTAGCGCCGCTGGGTAGGCTCGGTTGTGAAGTCATTCTATCCTTGTAAAACCTGTTTCTGTTTCCAAATGATGTTATGCTAGTTGCTAAGGTATAATACCTGAATGCAAGGGAAATTGTCGTGAGAATTCCAATTTGAATAACAACCGGAGACAAGAAACGATAAGGAATGCTATCCTGTTACAGCAACCAGCAGATCTATGTAAGAGGCGGCTCGCAAACGAAGTAGGTAGGTATAGCTTAAGGACTCAGCGCATAGAGCACCAATAAAGTGCACAGACGCAGAAGACGAATTCTTCCTAGATCAGAGGAGCGATTATCGAGATTTCCTTTGATACTGCAGTTGTTCGGTCAGACAAGGAAAAAACTGGAATGCGAACGCATTAATGCAGTCGTGACATGAAAAGAGCACGGGATCTATGTGAAACACAGAAAGGTCACGTTTTTAATGAGTAGAAAGTCTCGATTTGAGGATGAGAGCGTGAAAATAGGAGAGCATTGATCAATTCTTTTCGTATATTCTTCCGGTGCTCAACATGTAATAATGTAGTTATTTCTACTCTTTGAATCACGACAGGCTCTTACTTACGGAACCAAAGTTATTGTTCATATGAACATACAATCACAACTTTCTACAAATAAACATCTAGTTGGGAGTCGTCCCTAGATTAAATGGTTCAGCGCTTGCTGTTTACAACCACTTCATTACACACGTGGTGCAATATCATAATATCAGTAATAATACGGCCGCTAGTAATACAGTAATACGGTGTAACGAGCCTCCCATTTCCACCAAATGGGACCATTCTACCATTACAATTTGAGACATTTTGAGCTGAAGGGTCATGAGAAATTACGTTTGAAGGAATGAGCACATAAGAACACACACAAAACTCCCTCGAGAGTCATGTAAACACTTAACCTGAAGGAGTTGAAATTCTGATGTTTTACAAAGATTCGTGTTAAAGGCGGACGATGATGAAAAAAATCTGACATTTTCACCCAAAAAGAGTGAAAACTCTTTTTTCATTATGACAAAATTTGTCATACGGAAGACATAGTTTCCAAAGCTATAAGGATGCTCAGATGATGGCAATCAATACTTTTCACAAGCAATGTGGCCGAGATTTCGTCCGGACAAAACTCTTGTGAAACTTCAACCGGCATGGACACGATTTTTGAGGGTTCAGCTGGCATATATCATATTAAGAATCGATTTTTAAACGTGACTATATAAAAAATGCCATTCAATTGCAATATTTATCTTGGTAAATACGGTTTCTAAAAAAATAACCAACACCTTATGTGTTAATAATATTTTAATCAGTTAGTATTTTAACACCATACAGTGTGAGGGATTGGGAATACTTGAGTAAATTGGTTGAATGATTGAGTAAATTGGTCAGTTGACTCTGTTTCTAAACATGGTCTCTTTCATCGAAGCACATTAGGTACTCTTTTTTATATATTCGAATTTCAAATAATTTACAATCAAATGCATCCAAAAGCTATGAAATCGGGAACTTGAGTAACAAACCATCTAGCAACTAGGCCAGAGATCTGTAACTGACACGTAGAAAACCTATTGTCTCAATATGAGAACTGATACGGGAACTCACCTAGTCGCTGCCATTAAAAGAACATTACTTACCAAGTTTTACTGGCGGATGAAAGTTTTTCTCACGAGCGTAAAACGAGCTGCAGAAGGAAAAATGCGCAACTTGAATTACAGAACTCCCAAATAGTGTAAAGCAAATAATGTGGGGAAGGGGTGATTGCGACTTGGCGGCTTTTACGCGCCATGAGAAAAAAGTTGCTTAGTTTTTGTTTATCGGTCAAACAGTTGTAACTGACGGGAAATGTTAAAGTCGAGGGATAAAGAACCCTGCGAGCTCTTATTATTATTTGTTTATGATTTCCTTGCCTTGACTGATGGGTTTGAATTAGTTCTACGAAACGTCTACCAAATTTTACCTACTCTTAGCTCACAGCTTTGGGGGTTATCGGTTCGTGAGAGATAATTTCGTATTATAGGAATTTACATGTCATCTGCACACAAGCTAACATTCATCCAATTTCAGTAAAAGTCGTTGAGAGTTGTATGAATAGTCCGCACAATATCTGATATGCAATTACCTAGTCGAAATTAAAACAAGTACTTGGGATGGGCAGCTCAGCCTAAAATTTATTCTTGTGATCCTCAAAATAGGACTCATGTCCTATTGTGTTCTTGGTATTCATTGCCCATCGTATAAGAATAATGTTTGCTTATGCACAGAGATTGCGTCAGTCAGATGGCGTTAAAATTCATACGGTTCATTCAAGTTACATGCTCAAAGTAGTACCTATTGTGAGAGTTGGAACCCGCCACAAACATTATGTTGAATCAAATTGGCTGAAATATTTAGTAGGTATGTAGCAGTAGAATTACCTATTACTCGGATTGGGTTTCACATCCATCGTGTACAAGCATACGTAGAAGAAACGAAACCTTTAGAACATTTTCGAGCTTTCCCCCTAAACACTTCAAGGATTTTTGTGAAACGCAGAGTTTACTCCTTTCGCAGGTACAAAAACATCCACTATCCCTAATATTCCCCACAAAAAACCCACAACGGTTTTCAAGAGTGAGGAAAGTAGTGTGATGCCAAGCCCCAGATGTTCTTTATCGGTCAAGGTAAGATTTGTCTTTGATATTTGGGTCAGCTTTAGTGAAGTGATCAGAATATCAGCGTGGAAATTTGTTTAACTTATTGCTAGACCCACATCTTCCAGCTTCACATCATTCTGAACCTACAGAGCTTATATGTGATGACTATTAATTTTTTGCTATCCGTTTCGCTTTCGATAAAACTAATGCCCTCAACCCTATGATTTTGTGAATGTTTCACACAGAAATCCGCCCGGAGACGAGTGATGCAAACAACGGGTAATCGGCGGTTACATCTCAATCACGGCATTGACCAACCTTTTGAATTTGGTTTGCAAATGGATTTCCGAAAAAATAATTCGAAGCAGCTCATTGCAGATCCTTTTCTCTTTTTCCATTTCAACACTGAGAACATCAGACCCCTTCACCCGGGTTAGCATAAAACTAGGCAGTCAGTTACAAAATATTTTTACAGGCTCTGTTTCGAACGGGATATTCCTTTTACGTAATAAAGACTCTCAGCGTGTTGCACCCTTTTTTTCGCTTCAGAGTCTGATGCGAACTAACTAACTGTCGGGACTTGCTCCGCGAAGTTTAGAACGTCGGAAAGATTGAAGAGATCATCCGCCTACACCCTCGGGCTTCTCACTCTTTAATTACGTTCCTTGATTCGCTTATCGAGGTTACTGAATGATGCATAACAGAACAACCTAGAGACTTTGCCGAATGTTATAGTACTTGTAATCTACTACTAACTCGAAACAGTAGCTCAATAACAGGCTAGGTGCGACATCGGAAACACAATTATTTTTTATTATAATGACATGGTAGAATATGAATTATCGCGAGTTCTAAGATATAGGTAAAATAGGTCCTAATCCCCGGAACTATCAATTCTTCAATTCGTATGGAGTCCATATTAATTTTTTTAAATAGAGTTGTGTTGTCTGATCGCTATAATTTAATGTAAAACACCTAGGTACTACATGCAATGATCTGAATCCTTTTCAAAATCCTTAGAAAATCTCCAAATTCCTTGCGCATCCTTTCCAGAAGACCTACCACCTCTAGTTACCACCCTGGATGAAAGTGGTGAGCCTCACATGGGGAAGGGTGAGTACGAGTACTAAGCCTATTCCAAAGTTGCCGGTGAAGATGACGCCCAGCGTAGGCGGCCGATGTCAAAATCCGGAGGAGACTGTGAATGTGACAGCAACGATTTAAGCTAATTTTCGAAGTTTCTCATTGTATCGTGAATGCTGACGCCGCCCCTCTTCTTACAGTATCAGAAACTGGGAGAAAGCATAATTTGAATAAGGCATTGCCGCAGAAGACAGGTGCTGAGGCTCAGTCTCCCCTTTGGATGTTAGTATCAGTAGAAGATGGACCACATCATCTTACATTCGAGAAGAAGGGGAGCACTGCACTTGTCGCAGAGTTGCGAATATTAATTTCACCCAGTTAATTATTTTCCTTTTACCACACTCAACAGGTGATTGTGGCCAGTAGTGACTGTGACCAGTAGTGACAGGGATTGTGTTTGTATTAATATTATGATTGATTCATGCTAGAAACTTGAAACTGACTAGTCATTCATAGAAAGAATAGATATATAGATATAAATCATAAATAGGTAGTTTGTGGATATATTCCATAGCACTACATCTATATGGCTCTGTCCAGGGAATACTTAGTTGGACGTATGCCGTATTATGGTCAAGCTCTGATGATATGTTAGAGTTCGTAACACGTAAATCAGTGTGGTGCTTGACTGGCACTAGGACGCCGATCTCTTGCACCAAAAATGCTCAGAAAAGTTTAACTGAAAACACGAACGATCCATATAACATTTCGCCAACCTCCATGACCTAGGGTGGGATTTATAAACGGTCCTCGAGTTTCAAGGAGATGAAATAATGGTCTTCAAGGATTCCTTAAGCCGAATCCGTGTTCCCAATTTCTTGGAGACCATCTCACGGTCTCCTCCCTGAAATTCGAGTACCGTCTATAAATCCCAGTTCTATAAATATTCCCTATGTATTTTCACATTTTATGCGCCCCTATAATCGACAAGCATGGGTAATGGATAATCGAGCCAGCTACATGAATAACTCAAGATATTAATGAACACTATTGAATAAATTAGGTATTAGAAGCATTTTATATTGTACTCAACTAATACGGGGTGAAAGTTCATCCGGAACGGTCAAGCTTTTTCTCAGCCTGGGGCCTCCACGAACCCCCCCCCCTGGATCACCTCTCGCTTCCGGGGTGTAAAGCGGGGGGGGGGGGGGTTGAGGGGTAGCCCCGCCCCTGACAGCCCTACAGGGGAACTTTAAACACAGTCTCGCGTGTCCCAAGTTCGCTGAGATCGGTGTTCATCGCGGTTTACGAGGTGCTAACAAAAAGGCTAACAAAAACTCAACCGAAGCATTTGAACTGGCAGTGATGCACGATTGTCCTTGGCGAACCCTTTCTCCGTCTTCCGCCTCGCCCCGCATGCCAATGCACTTCCTCCCTCGACTTTCCTTGATATGCTCAACATATCACGCTTCCCAAGTCCTATCAATGTGAAAATCTCTTTTTTTCGAACGCAGGTCAACTTGAGCGTGTAATAGCAACGTACACACAATCAGGTTACGAAATAGGTAGCCTATATAATACGAAAGGTTATTTCCGCGTTTGAACTGTTGGCCAAACTTGATGTAAAAACCACCACTTTGGTGGGAGAAATCATCAAAAATGTACCTATATTTCTCACAGAGGACAGATTCACAAAACAGAGCCATATGATTTGTGGGAAGATTTACAGATTTACAAAATATTCTGCAGTTTTGGGAATCGAACGCGTTAGTTTATGAATTTGGTACCTATCATGATACAAGTTATAATGGATACCTAGCATTGTTTTGTTTCAGTACTTTTTTTTAAATCAGAGGACGGTTGATTTCAAATGAATCGAATTCATCAAGAGGTAGTGACAGGGATTTGTGGTAATTAATATATACGATAGAGTGAGAAATTATAAGCAAGGTAATTAGTATATTATTATTTAACACGTAGATAATCCAATTGACAATTGAGACATACAAACCTGGGAGTGATGGCATCATACCAAACCGTTAGTAAGTTGGGTAAAGTGCTAAGCGCTCTTGTTTTGTATTTCGGATCGGTCGGCCGTCATTTATCCTATTGCTACATCGCATAACAAGAACACAAGAAGTTACATGTTTGGGCTAAAAGCATTCACCAGTCTTGGTTTCTCTTTCGGCGGTATGTAGGCAATGACAGAGACGGCATACGAAATGAGACTTTTTAACTAGAGGGAGGCAGCGAAAAATTAACATAATGGGTTAGATTCGAAAAACGACCCGAAACGCCCAGGTGGGCGCAATGACTTCGAGAACCTCTCAAATTCCTCTTGAGTTGAGAATGCTTTGTTCGGTAACAACTAACTGGAACAAGAAATCAAATGAAATACTCTCCCAAGTGGAAAGGCTCATAGCTTCCTCGCGACCAAGAAAATTTGAAATAAAAAATTGAATCAAAACTGTGTAGGTTCGAAACTCTTGATCGTGTTGATGTTTGTCAGTTTAGACAAAATGTCAACACATCCGTGAACTAAATTCACGTTAGCACAAGCGTAGAGCGTACCATTGATTCAATCATGATGCAATTCATATGGGACCTCAAGGGGCCCTACCCGCATAATCCCTGCAATCCCCCCTGAACAAAATCTGATGAAAAGACATGGATGTAACAGGAAATGAGGACAGACACACCGACAGACAGACAGGGAACCAAATTTGTTCAGGAAGCTCTGAACAGTGAAATGCGAGTGGAAATCTCAATTAAGACAAAAAATTTTTCGATTCTCAAAGTGAAAACAAAGCTTCCGTTACTTTCGGTAGACTTGGAAGCAAAAGTACATTTATCGCAACTATACATTTTGCATAAAATTCCATTGGGTATCCAAAGCCAATATTGCTGCTTACCTGTGGTTTTGTTTTCTCACCACTCATCAAATCGACTACAATCATATTAATCTATGATATTAAAATTATGCGTAGATTTATCCATTTCTTGATACAGTAATTTATTGTAATACAATCATTTTGAGCTTTTCAGCAACCGATAGTTAGGTTCTAACAATATTACCTCTATCGTTTCTGAATGGAGTTTCTCTTGAGTACGTTGTTCTTTGATTGGAACAGGATGCTGGCACCTACCTATTTCCAAGTTGCCATTTATTACTGTTTAGAGTTGAGAAACTCGACACCTACAATTGTGTTCGAACCATGAAACTCAAAATGCACCAACAGCAATCTAATCTGGAAGGTAAACATACTCGTACTTCAACTATTGTATGATGATGATTGGTAATGGCAATGGAGAATAAATTCCTGTGTGTTGCAATTTGGCATTTTTGACTTAAAATTCGGATTCAGCACTCTTGAAAACCCCATAGTCCTACTTTTCAGCTCAAAATGTTCATTAGGTTGGCTGTAAAACAAGATCAACACAATAAGGTGTAAGGGACCTTGTCTCTTACATTCAAATGTTTAATAATTA
>JAEMON010000002.1:21894824-21906363 GCA_030264115.1 Lygus lineolaris
TTTATTCGATTTTTGGATTCTACGTATCTTGAAACGTAAAAAGTCAAATTGTGAGGGGGGGTTACAATTTTTTTTCGTGCTCGATTCGAAAGGTTCATTATTGAAAATAATAAACCAAAACTCTAAAATCGTCACGGAAACCTCTGCCGCTGACGAAACCTCGTTACGCAACCGATAAACAAAGCAGTTGTTGTAAGGAATGATGATGTTTACAGTTACAGATTCATCAATACATAAAAAAATTGATTAAACCTTAGATTAAATATTAAAATAAATATATACATGTAAATAGTTACGCATTCATTCGTTGATAAGATTTCGTCAACCGTAGCTTTAGAGTTGGAACAGTGGACAATTTTCATTCTTAAACGACATTTCCATTGCGGCGTACGCCCGCGGAGCGACATGAAAATGTCTATGTTGCGGACTTGTACGCAAACAATTTCCAAATCAATGTTGTAGGTTTGTGTGAAAATTGTTATACATATGTCACATTTTGGCAGACATTATTTCCTCAAGTGAAAAACATCAATAAAGACTTTTTTCGAATGTACATCTTCACATACTTATGATCTTGGGACATACGTGTGCGTGTAGGTCTCCCTGGCGTTATAGAAGTACAGAGATCTCAATGATATTATGAACGAATCATCTTGCAAAATGTATCAAGTGCCTATCGTAAAGAATATAATACAGACCATTTCATAAGACATTGTACAACGTAACATTGTGCTCAGTAATACGACCATCTTTCATCATATTCGTACGATTGAATCAACAATATGGGATCCTTCTCTTGTTTTGATGAGACTTTATTACTCGCCTCGCTTTACCTCTAGCCGTCCGTTCAATTAGTTGCCTTCGTTAGGATTCTCCATTCTCATTCATTAACGAGTTTAAAAGCCTTTCGCTGCATTGTCTGCAGGCTGATGCGCCGCTGAGACCTCAAAACTCACTACTTCGTGTGAAAAATCGACCGCGAGGCCTGCAATGAGAAAATTCGTGAGAACTTCCGTATTTTTTTTTATTGTGTGTTTTTCCTTGTTAGCCATCGGAAGGATATTGACTGCCATCATTTCCGAAATCCTGAAATGATTATACCCGGTTCGGTTTCAATGGGAATAAACTTTCAAGTGACCCAGGTACGTATTCTGCCACAGATTGATGTATGTGTGTAATACCCGCACTACAGGGTGCTGTGTGAGACATACCTCCTCCCATGAATGTCCTCAATAGACATAAGTGATTTTAAAAAAGTGATTCAAACACAGATATTGCGCAAATCTCGTTTGAGCCTTGATACAATTTCTGTAGTACGAATTCGATAGATTATTATACTCGTAACAAAAGGGTTCTAAACGTATCTGGTTACATATCACGATTCTCTGATTGAACTAGGACATTCAATCATGTATTTTGCAATGAAGATTGGACGGGTCTCGCGTGGCTAATGATTCATGAAGACGGAAGATGAGGGGTTTAGGTGAGCAGTTTGTCATCGTCACCTCTAAATCTCTGTCCGGATCTTCATCAATCTTCATCAACAACAATCAACTCTAGCATCACTATGGGCATCGGTCATACAAGTTTTTCTTCTCACAGGTTGAGTGAGAGCTATGCAAAGTGCTCTGGGCTAGGATGTCATGGCAGGTATGTTGGTTACCAAGTGAATTATGAAGGGGCCTATCTAAACTTGGTCACTGCCAGAAGAGCCTATAGAGGGACAGTTAGGGATAGAGAGTTTAGTTCGTATTATAAAATATTCATGTATCTAATATTCTACTTTTCGAGTTATTAATCCAATAACACCTAATATTAATTATACTAACCTAGTATTCACTAGTCTTATAGGCATAATGATCAAAATCATGAAAATGTGATCTTTTTTCAGGTATAGGTATTAATGTCACTAGTGAACCTTTGGAATTAGTCGTAACATAATAGAACAAGAAAACAAATGGTTTAGCCTCCCCTCATAATTTGATAATTTACGTTTCAAGATGAGGTCCCTGTCTACATAGAATTCAAAAATTCCGTTTGCGGTACTACAGGAGACTGCTTACTTGAGTACTTTTCTCAGTACGGCCGATCCTGCCATGGACCAAAATTGATGCGATACCTATTAGGTTTACTCGTATAATTATGAATTTGAAGCAAGTTGTTTTCATGCGAGATTAAGACGATGTGAGTTATTTAAACTTTCTGGCTGAATATCGACGATTTTCAAGAATAGGTACTCACAATTTTTTTGGGGGGGACGTAGGTTCATGGTTGCCCCTCTTCTCCATTGAGAACCACTTTGTACTGAAAGAAAATGCAATATAATAGGTAACCTGCGAACAATAAATTAGGAGTCAGAGCTCGCTGCAATGGTGATTCCGACAGTCAATGTTGCGACATTAGGTCTGTTGCACACTCAAACAAAACGTCACGGATCACTTCATTAGTCATGAAGTTCAACCACAAATCCATCAAAATGACGAAGGGCTATCCGTGCCGGTCGAATAATACCACGATGGGCTGCGGCGGAACAAAAGAATAGTCATCTTGAATGGGCGCATAGAAAGTGGTGCGTTCTGTAGGCGGTCTAGTGACCTTGAACTTGAAAAAACCACGTGTCGTGGGTGGTTGGTAGCGGGGTGGTAGGATGGAACCACGTGGAAGGGGGGCGGAACCACCCGGCTCGCTGTGGTCGTCGTCACGTTTCGGTCATTTGCCCAGTCCGGCGCGACTCTTGAGCAATCTTGAGATTGTGGTTGACATTGATACACTGGCCAGTGCCGTCGACTTGTTTCACACCGTATGATGCATCGACCACATTAGTTTGGAGTAGACTAAACAATGAGTCAAAGGAAAAATCCGGCTGAAAGAACAAACAAAAACCTTCAAAATCCATGAGGTTTAGCATGAAACTACTTTTGCAGTGCCTCCTTGCTAAAAAGCCCCGAAAAGCGTCACAAAACTAGTCATGAAGGTAGCCCAAATGTTCGATGGTTTACGTACTATAATCCGTAGTACTAGTTTTCCCGGACTTGAGTAAGGTTCTTACTTAGACTCGAGCTGAATTTTTTCATCTGTTTGTACCACGCTACTGGTCGCTATTTATGTGGGTCTTTTGACTTGAGCACTTGATGGTAGACTTGACAGACCCCAGAATTTGCTAGGTATACATTTTGGCGGTGATTGTCACGACAGTGCGAATGCCTAAGTTTTCCTCTCTCATAACATAAGACTGCTAAATACATACATATCCCCGTATTACATAATAATATGCTTCTATACTAGTTGGCCTACAAGGCCTCACTGGCTACTATTACGGGTGTGTGTCTCCCTCGTTGAATAAAACACGTCGTACTGAAATGTAAGACCGTGAACTTGAATTCTGGTTTGAGTGCGGAAAATCCGTTTGGTTTCAGCTCCCCCTGTTTCTAGACACGGTAGTAGAAATGGGAAAGGTTTAGTGAACGAGGAAATATGAAATTTGCAATTTTGATACGAGTAGGTCTACAAACATTAATTTATTGTCCACTTCGACATATGAGGTGGCTTTGTCGTGATAGTGTCGAGACAGTGCGATATTAATAAGAGTGCGTGTAGAGAAGACTCGTTTGACTTCAAGAATTCACAGTATAATTTTCGGTGCAGACTGTCAACACACTTGTTATAACAACTCCGGGTATACTGCACCAGAAACGATACCTACACCAAATTCTAGAGATCTAACGAATATACTAAAATTAGGTGAGAATAACAGTCGAATTGTAGCGTGTGCCTTACAGAGAAACTTGCCTGACAAACACACAGACGTATATATACCGCTCGATTCCATTTACCTATATGTACCCACTTCACGGATTCTGCTCTCTTTACTACCTGCAAATGAAAATCCTGCCCCCAATGATCAGTAGAAGTTTGTAAAGTGAGGTGAATACAACCAAGGCAGTGGGGGACTTGACGTTCAAGCGCAAATAGGTACTTTCACTCGGGCGAGTGCTCCTCCGCCAACGCCTTCAACGAACTGCAAGAACTGCAGTTCCGACAGCCAATTTCGTGCGGGTGAAAGGTCCGATTATGAAGCCCCACAATCGCTCTGGGGTGCAGAGTTATCGGTGGGATCTCTTCCGACCTGCTGTCGCTGGACTAAAGACTAAAGATCATCAATGAATGGAATCTTCTGAGTCATATACTTCTTATAAACCCAGTAACTGCACGATTACTCCTGGTGAAAGGGTAACCAAGTTATAGAGCAACGAGAAATCACAAAAATGCATTCGACAGTAGGTATACTAGGAAAGGTTTTCTTATGAGGCTACCTGAAGTCCAAGGTTTATGTGGATAAACCACGAACTCTCTTAAACGTCAAGAACAATCAATCTCACGCGAAATTGACGCCATCCCGATCGCAACGATGGAGAAAGTGATGACGAACTTCACTAACAGGCTTGAAGAATAAATGAATCAGGGAGGTCACCATCTTGTGGATACAGTATTCCATACATATATTTTTTTGTGAATTAAAAATTTCCAATTCTAACTAACATTTTGCAATTTATTTCAACCCGATAACTCTAAAATTAAACATTTGCCATCATTTCAAAAACTAGTCGCACGGTTCCTACCACCCTGTACTTTCATTTTTACCCACGCATTCAGTTTCAAGTACATACAATATCCGAACTGCGTCGACAGTAGTTGACGGCTAATGGCCTACAAGAAATGGTCGCTACTCTGGAAAAAACGCTGCAAATTATTACACAACGGTTTATTTTTTCTGTATAGATCGCGCATCTACAAAGATCCTATTGATATAAAATACCCACCTACCGCGAGGTTCACAGTCATCTTCAATTTTCTTGTAATTATTATCATCGGAGAGTTGTATCATTCATTCTTAATGAAATTCAGTACCTAACTAAGGAAGCTTCTGAAAGTAAACAACAAACTTGGTTCGGCGGAATCGAAAGAAAGCTGCATTAGAAAATACAGATTAAAAAGAGGTAAAATTTTTGCCAAGTTGGGGGGGAGGGGGCTGTGTAGCTTCCTCACATATCTAGTATAACAACATGGACGTAGCGATTAAGGTTTTAGCAGCGGCTTTAGTCGGTCGGATGGCGTTGCAATTAATAGTAGGTCGACTAGAGGATAACCCGCTCAATCCCTAAAAATATAATAGAAACTGGTCAAATAGTTTCGGATTTTTAACTCTGACAACGAATATCCAGTTTGCGCATGAGCAGTGGCTACTACTGATCGAATCGCGATGGAATTCTTATGTAGTCATCTTGAGGTCCTCAATCAACCTCTAATGTGAACGCGGGCCATTTGACCCGATTTGAACATGGACCGATGTGATGAAATTCATGGTTAGCCCCATAGGAGCTAACCGGCGCAATCCCTGAACATTTTTTCAAAATCAGACTGTTAGCGGGTATGGTTTAGTCTGGGACAAGAAATTGACCATAGACAGGAAGGTAGACCGATAGACAAACAGGCAGACAGACTCGGAACCAAAATTGTTCACAAAGTTTTGAAACTTGAAAAGCATGTGAAAATTCCTCGTCCCCCCCCCCCCCCCCCCCCCCCCCCACACCAAAAACCCCCCTTCAAGCTCAATGTTCAGGACTTTTCAAGGCATGCTTGAAGGAAAAGTGGGAAGCATGCTTGAGTGGGAAAAGATCGAAAAAAATCGCCTAATCTCTGGCTATGGGAACTAGCGGGTTAAAATGAGGGTCAATTTCGAAATCCCATTAACTATATTACCGCGGATGATTCAATCCAGCAGCCGGGCTGTATACTCGAACACAGATTGGCGTCATTTTATGGTCTTTTCGAGTGGAATCATTATTTCCAGGATTTTATGGAACCGTAATATTTTCCCTGAGGGAACGAAAGTCACTTCGGTTGAGTAACACCGTTCGTTCCTTGTGACGTTTGCTCCTCAGGCGTATAAGTCGATCAACCCTGCAGAACGAATACTTTTCAAAATTTGAAAACAGCACCTAACTTAACAACTATGAATGGAGTTACGTGGTTGTAGACTAAGTCGGCCGTTGGATTCTTGATATGCGGGATTCGGCCCAGGGAAATGAGAACACGACCACGGCGACGGGAAAAGTGCAACAGAATGGGGTCTGTGCATGAGAAATCAAAATCGGAAAAAACCCATTAATTGTGTTATTCGAGTTGCCATGACTAGTAAACACTATTTATGGAGACGAAAAACTCCATGTGGAGCAGAAATCGTCATGTTAAAAAGGAATGTTTGAATTTATCGGGGGGGAGGGGGGGGGGTGTTGACTTAGGTACCTCCAGAGGTACGTACGTCACCGCCCCCTGCTGTCCCTTTAAAAACCGTTCCGATGGTTTCGACTTTCTCCGCATAGATGCGCTTCGACCAATCAGCGCGCTCCATTTCCGCGCGCATTTTTTCAAACGTTCACATTTCTCTTCGTCGATGATAAAAAAAAAAGTAGGGAGACCACATAATTATGAAATAACCCCACTTTGGTCATTTTGAATCGATTCCCTTTCAATGAAAATTGTTTAAAAAAATCATGCGCAGACCCCATTACTATAAAGGGCATAAAGTTCATAAAAGGCATAGTTGAATTTTTTGGATTGCCTGGGAATCAACATGGCATGTGTATACTTTTAAGTAGGTAGAGGTCTAGAGGTACATACATTAAAATGAGATAAAACGTCTTCTTTATCGTTATGCCTTTGAACATTATTGGGGACTTTTTCTGGGTTAAAACGCCCATTCCGATAAATCGGCCCTCTATCTTTGACCTCCACCAAAAATGTCTTCGACCGAAAGTCTCCCAAAGAGAAAGAATACGGGGATTTCACGGGAAGGAAATGGAAGATTACGTAAAACCACTTTGCACGACAATGCATATTCGTTTTTCGGGGAGTCCCGGATCCCACGAGATGGGATCGGTAATGTAGGCGACAGGTGCCCTAGGGGTCCGTTCGGGGTCCGTTCGGGGTGGGCGGTTCTGTGTAGTTTGTGACCAGTTGAAAATGGAAGAGCCGTTCCAGTAGGTAATTATTTGCCATCCTGGTCGTGATGACGATTCGTCATCATGGCACGGCCGTTACGTGACTCCAAGAAAACAAGGTGGAGATTGTGGGTCAGAACATCGGTGTAACAGAGATCTGTTGGGTGTCAATGAAAGAATTGGGTCATATTATGAAAGATCAACTTGCGTCTTAATTTTTTCTATCATTGGATCATGGGCTTTTCTAGAAGATGTCGTACTTGTTGCCGAACGTGATTTCTATTTCTACTCAACCAGTGTTAGTTTGTACGACGTTACAGGCCGTGATTTCGGGTCTTTGACTAAATTTTGGGGTAGACTGGTGAGACGTCCTAAATTTGCCGAATAAATCTTGGCGGCCATTGTCAAAGAGTTGGGCTGTATTGTCAAGACAGTGTGGGGGTGAAGATTGGCACCAAGCACTACGAGTGCCCAATGCAACCTCATGAATTATTTTGATATATTGTTTTGGGCGTCGAAATTTCATCCTTCTTCAAGGCTACGAAGAACGAAGATGGTTAATGTTTGAGCATTTGAAGTGTCACGTTGTTTTACTGAAAAAGACTAATTTTCATAATCAAGATTTTGAATCAAGAACTTAGTTAAGGTTCTTTTGAATATCACTCGTTCATATTAGCATGGGACATGCTTTAGCCTTGAGCTAACTACCCGAAAACGTTACGACATTGTGCCACAAAAATGCGACCCAACAGTCACCAACTACTGTCACCACCAAACTGTCACCACCTAACTGTCTCCACCTAACTGTCACCACCTAACGGCCCGAAGGGCTGAGTTTTTTTCTTTCCTCTCTAACATGGATCCCGGACCTAAGTAGTATCACAAAAAAATGTGGGCAAATCGCAAAACACGGCGTTTTTAAATATAGTTAGATAGATTTTGGTAAGAAAAAATTGAGTAACATAATTATTATCGTTTTTCAAATCTCTTATGGAATTGCGTGAGTTACTTCACCCCGATTGTATTTTGGTCTATTTCGGGCAACTTAGTGGAAACAACTGGTAAAATTATTACTGTTGAGACATTATTTCAGTATGGAGCCGTTCGTGCTTGTCTAATAGACCGTAAAGGTTTCTTTCGAAAGGATTACTACGCATCATTACAAATTACTCGCCTAACAAACTCTCCAGTAGATACCTATAAATCGTGAGTGGTTTTGGGTCTTTTCACCGGCCCGGGCCATTAGGACTAACAACACTACTTACTTAATTAGGTAAACATGGATCTTGTTCACCACCGTTGTAGTTGATCCTAATTGAATGATTGTCAATAAAAGTATTATTGACGTCAGAGCTGAGAGTACTTAATGTATAGGTACTTAAGTACTTCGTTCAAGTACTCGAATAAAAGTACTGTTGCAATATACGAGTGCTGTTGCAAATATTGTAATAAGGCCTGCCCCTGCTGTATTCTGTCATAAAAAGTAGGTAGGTACTGAATTGAAAAGTATGAATGTTCGACTTCGAGAACATCGGTATGAAGACACAAGTAGTTAAAATTACTTGTAATTTCACTTCTAGCGGGAAGAAGTACAAGTACTTGTACTTCTAACTTCAAGCACAAGGACAAGTACTTATACTTGACTTGTGAGCTCCCAGGAAAAGTACGTGTATTGTACTTATACTTCCAAGTGCAAGGACTTGTAGTTTTACTAGCTGTACCTACCTCCAATCACAAATACTGGTTCTTGTAAACTGTTTAAACTTATTTGAAGTGGAATTTCTTCAGGATATTTCCATTTTGTCTGAAAATTGTCGAAGATTTTGTCGGAATTTTTTGTCTCATAAGTTGCGGTTGCAATCGTGTAGACGAGTTACATTTTTTTATTTACAAAAAAGCGGAGGGGGCAAGCCAGAAACAAAATGAAAAACTAAAGATTGAAAATAGTGGGGAGGACTCCCTGAACCATCCAACGCCGGTTCTATGGGATATGGAAGAATGATAAAGGGAAGGGTTCCGTTGGAAATACCATCGGTTTAAATAGGTGCCAAGCAAGACGAAAGCACACACCATCATCTAAACGTCATCTGACTGAAATGTAACTATATTACATTCATGGTTTCATAATAGGTAAACCCTTTACCTGGCCAAATCCCTTAAGTTCCACTTCCAGAAAATAAAAGAGTAAGAACTTATTGTACAAAGTGAAATTGCAGAGTTTAAGTATTTGGAAATTGTATCTGGATAAGTACAAATCCTGCCGCAATTGTACTTGGCATTTAAATTAAAAGTATTTGTACCCAATTACCAACTTTATATCAATACAAAGAACATGACTTATAATAAATAGTACTTGCAACTATTTTTCGACAACTGCAATCGTATTTTGTGATTGTAAGTACCTTTTTGCCTACTTTGATTGACAAGTATATCTGACAATGATTAATTTGTGATGTACCCACCTATACAAGGAGTCAGGTCCTGGAGTCCTGGTCCTGGGGTCCTGAGAGGTCCTAGTCAAGGAGGCAGGTCCTGGGGATTGAAAAGTGAAGAAATTAATATAATAATCTATCTGAATTGTAAATGTGATCTAAAGTAATCCGTGGACTAATAAGTATTGTTATAGAAAAAAGCTGTTATCATCCATACGTTCAAATATACATACTTTTCTTCTTCTTCTCTTTCTCCTTTTTGTTCTTCCTCTAATGAAGAGGATAATGATGTAGAAAGAAGGATGGTGAAGTGAAACTGTTACTCAATTGAACATTATTTTGGACACGTTTTACAAAATACCTCATCTAAGATGGATTTTTTTCTACTAGCGTTGCGGGTGTAAATAAGCGGAGACGACAGAAAAATCATGGTTGTTGTTATGACGAGAGTTGGGTACAGCATCGAGGTCGAGCTCATCATAAATCGTGACAAGAGATTGTCTTTGGACAAACCTCTCACATTCTTCTCTGTCGGATTCTGTGTTCTTCAAGCTGTCACTTCATTGCTGCCCGCATGTGTGGAATATGTTTCAGTGCACGAATTGTGATGTGTGACGACGGTACAATTAGGTACATGAAGGAACCATGAAAAGGCCAATTAAATGTTGGCCTGAAAAGATATTTGCTCTTTTCAGGCTGCTATACATAAATGAGATCGGGAAGAATCCGAATATACATAGGTATAGGTACGAACGGTAAAGGCGATTTTCCGAAAAACCCTTTTGAAAAATATCCTGGTTCTAGCTATTTCTGACCCTCAACATTAAAGATTTGATCCCTGAGAAGGCAGTAACATTACTGGCCTTTGCACTCATCACTTTCTTTTGATATTCTTTGCATGTTGGCTCCATTTGGATTTTGGTTGATTTCAAACCGTTCCTAATGTCAAATGTCACCTGGAGTGACACACATACACAGCGATATTTAACAAAGAACAAATTTACGTGAAAAACGCAGCAAACTATTACACAATTTTTAGCACGGAATATGCTTTAGCGTTGACCTAACTGGCAAAAAGTGTTACATTTTTCGGGAACGGTATCCAGTCACGATATTATGACGCGAAAAGTGTTACTTACATTTTTCTGGACCGGTATCGAGTCACGAAATTTTGCCATGCGATATTTTTTTATGACGCGGTGATTATATTATAAGATAAGAAGTAGTGAGTCATCATAAGCACTATTAACAGGTACATTGACAACATAAATATGAAGCACACTAGTAGAAGCATGTTCCATATTTTTTTAATTTTAGCCAGTAGGGCTGAAGTAGAAGTAACCGGGGGTGCAGTTTTTTAAAAGAGATCACCCATCTGCAAAGATCCTATTGTAAGTACCTACCATAATTATATCACGAGGTTCACTTGTAATTATATCACAATCAATGATTATTTCGTGTGTACAAGTACCTCCCTATCTCCAATTATTATTATTATTATCCGTATAACAGACACAGACTAACGAAAGGTGCAAGTTCATGCAGGTAAGCATGAACGTCCCCAGAGGAGGCGAAAGTGTTTTGGTTGACATTCCACAATGTACATGAACTAACGTCCCGGAGTACCATGTACCCAAGGAAGTGTTGGAATCAAGAAATTAATTCCCACTTCCTTGCAAGTACCAATATTCCCGCCAGAATCGGGTCAGATAACGCGGTAATCAGTTTGTGGACGAGGCGTCGTGAAGCATCGATTTTGGGCTGGGGGGCTATGCCGAAAGCATGTTCCAAGTCTTTTACATTTTTCTGTCAACGTCAGGGTCTTGAACAAAGTCATCGCTATTTTGAATATAATCGAGATTGGAGAAAATCTGCTTGCGTATTTGTCATTTGATCTCAACTGCAGAATGTTGATGTTGTGCACCTGTCTCAATCATGGTACGTCGCACAAAACTAATAACTTCCGATTGCCGAGCGATCCCAAAGGTTCATTATTAGAGATAATGCAGTAAAGTACAAATACGTTCAAGTTATTTGTGATTGCATTCATTTCCCTCCAGTTTATATTGTTATGGAGTTAGGTAGTTGAACGTTCAGTTACTCCAG
>JAEMON010000002.1:21925469-21956200 GCA_030264115.1 Lygus lineolaris
GCCGTGTACGGCGTACGGCGGACGGACGGATTTTTTCTTATTGGCTTTTTGGATTCTACGTATCTGAAATAATTCCGAACAAATTGCAAAAAGGGGGTCTAGACTATACTGACAGCTAATTGTCATGGAAAAATATGTAGGTATGAAATAAATCACCAACGTATTTGATAACCTAAATGTGACCTATGTGAGCTATACCTTAATGTGTCCCATGTGTCCCTGAAGAGGCTAATAAAGCGAAACTAGTCGGACCATTAACAATTGAAGAAGCTTACCTAGGTATATTTCTTGACCCCCCCCCCCCCCCCCCCCCCCCCCCCCCCCTCAACCCTAATATTATAACGAGATGACAACAACCAACTACACAGTTTATTTATTTTAATAACTTATTCTTAGAGTATTCGATTTGTTTACATTTTAGATGAAATTAATCATTAATTAATTAACCCATTCGATGCGGGGAAAAAAAGTGATGTTACGGGAAATTTTTTTCATATGATGAAACCATCATATGATGGCATCATATGATGACACCCGCACGGCACGAAAACCGCCATGGCATCATATGATGCCATCCGCACTGAATGGGTTAATTATTTCGATGATTATTGAAAATATTAAATTCTTTGTGTTTAGTCAGTTACTTATTTGAGCTGTACGATAAGCATATTTTGCTCTCTCTCAGTACTTTCTGAACCAATTCACCAGTTGTTTCGTGTTAATTTATCTGTCTGTCTAGATTCTTAGCAAATTTTCGTCAAACTAATTCTCACAAATTACGAGTTGGTTTCGTACATTTCTACTTGACAGTGGCAGGCATCGAGAACTTTCTCAAGTTTTCAGGTCCCAACCCGACGGAAGTTTTCGATTGGAGTTGGATGGGAGGAAATCGTGAATTCGCCTAGTAGTTTCTTTGGGAGTTTGACGGTGTTAACAAACTTCTAGGTTTTCAGTTTCATCACCTACCCCATTCAATTAACTCAATTGGCTTCAGAACGCCAAACTTGAAGGATTGGACTTGGTGGATTTAAACATTTGTTCAGTTTCAATTGATTAGTGAACAAGAAGTAGATAGTAAAGACAGTGAACAGGAGTCTGAATGGAAACTGGGTGTAATATGATAAGAAATGACAATCTCATTCTGTCACTATATTTGTCTGCTAAAAAAAATCTTCTCTATTACCCGACTCCAAAGGTTTATTGAAAATTATGAACTAATACCCATGGATGGCCCTAAAAAGTTCGTTGCAATAAAATACTGCTTAATAATAGGACTGTCATAAAACAATGAACATTTTCATGAACATTTTCTACAAAAAACAAACATAACAATGAACAACAGTTGGTACTTACCATAGGTACTTACAGCGGAACCCACCTATAGGTTTGCTTTTTTACGATACATGGTAATATGATAACAGCTATTATTTAGGATATTATAATTACCTAGAAAGAGATAGTGGACAGGGAAGCAGCTCAGGCATGACTGAATGGTGGGTGATGAGAGCGGTCAGACTAGGGAACTCTTTGGTAAACCCCTTAAAAAAAAACAACCTGTTAGCAAAGTAACCATAGTAATACACCAATATTGAGTTATTTTTATGATTATAGTTCGAATACTATTATATATATAAAATTTGTATTATGTATTGACTTCATAGCGTGGGTGGAATGAACTGTAACAATGAGAGAGACAAGAGCCTCTAACCAGGTTGAAGCTTCAGCCAGAACGTTCCTTCCAAAAGGTTCGGGAAGATACCTCAATATGGAATGAGGTTAAGCAAGTTCTTATCTTGACACTATGTTGATAGAAGTGAGTAAGTAAAATAGAATGTTCAGATTTTTACCACGGTTTTGATGCCCATTTCTAACAGGTAGGTTGCAGGTGAGGTATACACATATATCTACATGTTTCTATATTACATAGTGATACTCGTATGTTGTCATACCCACGATGTTTTTGAAGACTGTATTAGCAGTATTTTTTTTTTATACATAATTTGTATGATTAAAGTTTCAAAGGAAATTAAATGTATATTCTATTCCATACTCTTTTAGACGTTGTTCCACAAATAGTGAGGTTGAGTTTGTTTTTTGTGTGAATCTCGATTGGTGTTTCTATTAAGGAGTGTGGATATATTATGAATGTTAAGTATGTCAACCTACTAGGAATTTTTGTAAAATATGATATTTATTTGTAAATAAAGCACATGCAGTGGTCTCAATGTCTCCTATCTTTATCAGCTTAAAAATAAAGTTAGACCAATCGATTCTTCCTCTTATAGTACAATTATAACCTATACCCAACTTATCAACTTGGCGTGACAAAAGGAGGAGAAAGTACACAAACTAGGTAAGTAGTAGTAAAGGCAATTCTCAAATTATCTTTAATTTTTCTCCTTCAACTTTTTGTACACCTTTTCAGTTCTCAAAAGGTCTCCAGTTTATTTTCAAGCGAAGCTTTTCTATTTCCTCTCCGACATTTTTCGTCTGTGAAAAAAAGGGCGCACAACTCAAGAGGGTACACAACCCACACGAGGGAGATCAAAGAAAAGAAACACCAACGTTTCTATTCCGCAGTCATCAAGATTGCTCAGTCGAGTGGAACTCCGTCTTACGGGTCTCACCTTTATCTTGTAGCCCTTGTTAGTTCTAAGGATGAGATAGTGAGCTATTCCTAGAGGTTGGAAATCGACTGGGACGCGCAGGCTGAGGGCGAAGCATCCTGGCTTGCTTGTGCTTTCCCGCACCATGAAGGAGCCCACTGGTTCCTGACCAAGGACTTCCAAGGTGATCTCCCTGCAACAGTTGAACGGTTTAGTAATAATAACCGTTATCCATTCAATTCAAATCATGAACAAAAAGAAAGAACATCGAATAAAAAATGATACGCACAAACTTCGTCAAAAGTATCAAATAGATCACAAGAGCGTAATTTATTACGGAGGAAAAGAATGCATTTTTCCATCATTTTACGGGGTGTGTTCAGCTCCACCAAAGTTGACATCATCTCCACCGGGGGAGGGGGTCGACTCTGCTACTCAAGTTAATCCCCTCCAAAGGCTGAGTTGACAGTCCCACACTATTTAGAATGTCAACTTCGTACATGCAGAAAATTACAAAAAATAGAACGTGAACGTACTTGTACTGTCACTCCTGTCCTCAGCAGCAGTATAGAGTGATTGAGAGTATCAATGAGAGTGTGATACTCTTGAGCAAAAAGACCCCTGCCTAGCGCTGTTTCTCGAGACTTACAAGATGGCCCTTTCGTACCAAACCTAACGGAGCTCACACTTTCGTAAAGCTGTGGCGATGCCACATCAGAAACGTGCGACGTACAGGTGTTGTGGGGGGGAAATTTTTAGAAAATTATGGTTCTAGGGGGCTGGAACCTTTTTGATAGACCGAAATCTGATGGGTTCCGGTGCGCTAAACCGCCTTGGCCGTCGAAGACCGATTGTTTATTTCTCCTTTCTACTGAGGGTCTAGCTTTCGTTCACAAGACAGGCAGAGAAGCGTCTTAGGACTTTTCCTGTACTTAGTCTACGCTGTTGATTTTCCTGATTCGGCTGCCCCAACAGTCTTTAGTATGCTGACGATGTAGACGTCCTACGTACAGCAAATTACTGCACTGGTGCAGGGAATGTTCTCCAGGAGTTCCTTTACCTAGAGAGTTCTAATATTATCTCGATGGATCATTCCTATCACTAGGCCCTAGCCTTGCCCTACTCCAGTTCCTGATGGAGTGGACACATAACGCTACCTTCAACTTAGTCAGGCCACCTCAGCTGCCGTTGACCGGCTTAGAGTTAATCCTCTTACTCTGGCGGAGCTGACCTGCACCCCATTTTACGACGTTTACGAAATTTGAGGGAAATACAGCAAAATCACCATTCTATGGTTAAGTTTGAAGGTACCATAGAGAGGTTAAGTTGTGATAATAATCGTAGGGGAGCCACCAAGGACACAAAATAACCACGAAACTTCGGTTTGGACGAAGCTCATGGCCCACTATACTTGAATATAATAATGACTTGAGATTCGGATTATGATTGTTAGAGATTGTCGGGTTAGCTCCGTGATTGTTCCCTAAGAATTCCATTGTTTCAAACCTGAGGAATTTATTCAAAAATTACCGATTTATCGGTTCAATCTTGTTGAAATTTGACTGGTAGTTTGGACCTGGCTCACAGGAGGCTGGTACTCGTTTCAGTACGTTGACACAATCACTAGGAAACTCGGATATTTACTAGGAAACTACGTAGGAGCAACACACGACATGGGAGGCGTTTTTTGATGGAGGTTTGTCAAAAACCATTCAAGCCAAAAAATTCTAACTCAGAATGGTTTCTTATTTCTTTATTTTAGTTTGATAGGTACCTGCACGGTCTAGGTAGTTACCTGGGGATGCCAGCTTGGAACCAGGGTGCCGTCTTCAGCTCTCCTTCTTCCGGTCGGTTGTTGAGGGAGTCTGTCCTCTCGGGCGGGGGCGGTGGCGGGGTGGACGTCGTACTCGTCGCGCTGCTCCGTTTGCTTTCCGGGCTTTCTGAGACTCTGAAATTCAACCTATTCTATCAGTTCATCCAGGAAACCGTGACATAGAGAGAACATACATGGGTAGAAATTTTGCATTTGGGATCTTAAAATCTGATTCAGCGCCCTTGAAAACACCCAGGTGACGATTTTCAGCTCGAATTTACGTGGGGATTGAAAGAGAGTCGTGACGTCATTAATAAAAGGTCTTACACACGACCCACCTATAGAACCTGTGGAAACGTAATGCACTCACTAACATCAAAGATGCTCTATTGGGCCGTGCGCAGGGTATTTTAGGTTCCCCATCAGAGGCTGCCCGCCCAGGCAGGCGAATGGCCGATGAAGTCATAACGGTTACAATACCAAGAGTCGTTATTTTGCTCATGGGACACCCTTCATAAAGCATCTATTCGGGAAGCCTTAACTGATATCTTTCAAACGAGAAAAATAATGTACCTAAGCAGTGTTGTAACTATGACACTTCTCCGGTATAAGCCACAGTAAGCGAATATGAATGTGGTACGTAAATAAATGGTCATGAATGAGGATATTATCACTGGAAAATATGGTAACAATGTTAACAATCACCGTTGCAACGATCAAGGGTAGTTTTCTCGATCAAGGAGGGAAAACTCCATTTTGTTTCAAAAGCGAGAAGGAAAGAGTGAAAGAAGAACGGTGATTGAAGTCTGAGATATAGTCAAAGTTTTATCAGGATCGAAATCGTTCTTTGGAGGTGATTGAAAAATCAGGCTCACTATTAATCGTATATTTATTAGAGTCACAAGCAGTTACCTGCGTTGTTTGCCTTGAGTTACCTACTGAGTTGCAATGTAAGGCTGAGCTGTTTTGCATTTTGAACTAACTTATCTCTCAAATATCTTTTGAGGTAGTTTAACAGCAATTACGCGCCCGATCGGCTTGCCACCATCGTATTATTACCTTCTTACTCCTCACACGATGGCTCAATAACCACGAACACCGGTCATTTACATGTTGGGAACGATCAAGAGGAAAGTGTCTTGTTTTGGAGGAGGTTTATAAACCTCGAGGAAAAATGGAGCACCCCCCCTCCCCACCCTTGCTAACGGTCGATAATGAAGGTTAAAAGATTTGCATACTTGACCAACCTCGAGATAATTGTGTGGGATAGGAAGACCTGGACAGGCATATCTTTTCAATTATCTCCCACGCTATGTTGTCGGGAAGTCGGGATTCATGATGACAAAGATACTGGGGCCCACGCTGAAACGTCTACCTATATGTTGCGGAGAATGAGACCTTCTCGATAAACACCACACTTTACTGGCTCAAATGACCTGATAATTATTGTAAATGATGACCATAACTTATGGACGGTCTGGATTTCTTGTTTGTTATAAAAGGGTAGGATTCGCTCCGTCTCAGAAGATTTGATTTACAAATAGCGTACCTTCCTTAACAGAGTTGTTACAAGATCCAAATTATTGAATCTCCTGACAAAAATCCCGATATTTTCTTACTTTGAACAGTGCAACAACGATCATATGAGGAGTATTGTAGAAAGAAAATTATAAACAATGTCAATGTTTTACACCCCAAGACCCCCCCTTTCCTTCCCCTATCCCACCATTTGATGGAGGTACGTATCCGCGGGTCTGAAAGCCTAAAAAAAGTCCCAATCATGCAGCATGAGTTGATGAGCGAATTTTCGAAGAATAATTTTAACCGATTTGGTGGGTGATTCTTATAGGAAATTTCACGCTGATTCCGAATATACCATATGTTCCTATGTTTAAGATGGTAATTTAAACCAAAAACCTAAAAAACGGGGTTTTTTGCGATTTTTGACTCTAAATTTTCAAAATTTGACCCCTTGGAGTACTCCAAAAATTCTGGCCAACGAACTTGATATTATCCTTCCTTTCTTTTGATATTATTGACATTTTAAAATTTTGAGACATTTTTTTACGAACTAATATAGAGATTTTTAATATAGAATTAATATAGAATTTTCGTGCAGCCACCGAACGCCCATGTGGTCTAAAGTGTAACATAATACCCTGAGGTTAATTTTGGGATAATTATAAACAACAGTTGTCAGATTTGTAGCAGTACATGTGACAACTTTTCTATTGGATGATGTTTGGAATAATTCAATATGATTCTTCTGAAAACCTAAAGAACGCCTTGAAAAATACGTCAAGAACCCTGAATTTGTGGGGGTTTTCAGAGTTGTTTGAATATAGGGTTGATGGGCAGGTATGGCCATTTCTCGTTTTGGAACTTTTGCGTTTGGAGTTTTCATTATAATTTTATTGCATTATTCGGTACAATTGTTTCCGTGATGTTCTGCCACTTGCTTCAGCCTTTTAAACTGGTCTGCTTCATTGATAGGTGGATAACAATATTTAGATAGGAAAAATAGGCAGATAAAAGATTATAGTTAGATGAAAAGTAAAAGATTTATATGGGAAACATTTTAAACAGTTTCAAGCCCTGCTTCTTCTCCCTTCAACCTGGAAATTTTCTGCCACAGTGGAAGCAAAACCTAATGACTCTAAATTAGTGGAAATAATACAACTTCTACAATAAATAAGATGAAATGGAAAGAAAACTGAATTCAAGCTTTAAATTATTCGAAAGGATGATGGAGAGAAGGAGAAGATATGAAATAAATAAAAATGTAGCACAAGATACGATGGGTACACATCATATATGCAGATAAATATGACCCAGAGAAGAGTAGGATGAGCCCTACCTATCAATGAAGCATACCAGTATAAGGCTGAAGAAAGTGGCAGAGCACCGCCGAAACAATTGTACCGAATAATGCAATAAAATATAATGAAAACTCCAAACGCAAAAGTTCCAAGTTGTTTGCAGTTTTACTTACCTTACGGAGAAAATAATGAACAGTGGCCGATGAGCGTATACGAGTGTATAAATGGCTTATATGGTCCTAAAACAACGGGACTTGTAACAGGATAGACTTCTGAAGGTTAGTCGTACTCGTAGGTACGTCTAAGTCCATTGAGCTGGAGGGAATGTCTTCTGTATTTAGCGTATGAATGCAAACCGGTTCTTTCAATCCCACCACAGCAGGGAGTTTCGAACTCGAAAGGGAGCAACGGCGGAAAGAACAATATGCTCAGTGGGGCGGATCATAGATGCATTGTTTTGATTCACGTTCATTCATTCGTCTGGGGATCGCTCTAGGCTCATTTCAATTAGCTGCAGGAATGTTCTTAATTAGAGTTGTTTTGTAGGGGAGAAATATCAAAAGACCTCGAAGCGAAAGCTAGAACAACTTCACGGAATGATCTGAAGTCTGGGCATTACAGCCAATTATACGGGAGGCCCTAGTATACCGGAAGGGCGCAGCGATGAAGAGGCGCTCTGTAATTTTTGATTTTATATAAAACCCGCATTTTAACTTACATTGATGGTTTCATATTATATCACCTATGATCTTGAACAGACGTACGTTTCCCAGATACAATATTTTTGCATATTTGGTTGAGTTACTTTTATCATTTGTCTCTGTCAATTCTGACGACGTCACACATGGATCGCGTCGTACCTCCCCTTAGGAGAGCTGATGACACCCGCGACGCCGAGAGCGGCAGACGGACGAAAATCCAGCCTGATATTGTTGCTTACTTTACTTACTTTTTACGTTTCCCAGGTACAAAGAAAACCTATTTTGTTGCATTTACACGAAAACTTTGATAAATCACTGTATGATAAAGTTGAGGCCAAATGAATCACAAAGTGTATAGCGCAGAACAAACAGACAAATGCAGCTCTAGACCAAGTGGAGGCCTCCTCTTCTGGATTTTGTTTTAATGGCTTGTTGGGAAGGGGAACTTGCATGGGTAGGAACTTTGCATTTATAATCTTAAAATATGATTCAGAGCCCTTGAAAACCCCATGGTGCCATTTTCAGCTTGAAATTACGACTGGATTGTCAATCGGGTTGAAAGGGAGGGCGTGTCGTCATTTAGGTTACGCAGGCGGTCGGTGACGTCAGTTAGGTTACAATTACAAGACCTATTTTCGATAAGTGTTAATCGTCGGATTCCCACCTATATATGGCACCTCTTTGGAAAGCCCTCACTAAGATATTTCTAATTACAAAATAAAAATAATCATGCAAGTTACCAATTTAGTTAACAATTTGTTGAACTGTAGATATCACTGTTTGTACTCCAACGATGGTGTATTTCTAAATACATCAGATCAGAATGGTGTATTTCTTCAGTATTTGAATGTACGTAAGTATGAAAAAAGCTTATGAAAAATTTATGCGTTGAAGAAAATATTGATTGGAAGATCCTCAACCCATTTACCAGACAGAATGATGATATTGGGAAAACGATATCGTCGCCTAACAGCCAAAATTACTGCTGAATTATTCAAACTGGTTACGGTTGGATAAGACGATTGGCGGTGTGAGGGTGATGTTTGGGGGGGGGGGGGGGGGGGGGGGGGGGGGGGGGGGGGGGGGGGGGGGGGGGGCAGCATCTTAGAGACGTCCCACTTCCTTCTGATTTCCATTAGCTATCGGGAAGACTGATCGATAGCCAAACCACGTTACCCCCCCATTACCCCCCTCTCAAACCACATTGCCCCCAACTACGTTATCCTCTATCCCCCCCCCTTCCGCTCAACACCCCCTCGGGAGCGCGGAATTCGCGATGATTCACTATTCGGAATCCGCCACCTGCACCGCCCTCTCTATGCAAATGCGATCTGATCTATTTACAAATGAGGCATTACCGGCTGGGTTTAACGGGAGACCTCCCCTACCTCCACCACAGTGTTTCCGGCTCGCGTAATAAAGTTGGCCGCATTGTAATCAGCGAATGCCACCCAATCCAGAACGGGAGTCGATATAGATAATTTATTTAAGGGCGTAGTGAGAGTAATTCGATGAAACGGTTAGCAGTTCGTGAGATCGGTCTCATAACAAAATGAAGCGTTACCACCGTGATATTGGTTCAAGATTCAATTCTGGGGGGCGTTCTGTAACTTCGGAGTTATCACAACCCAGAAAACCTTGAAAACTACTGTTGAAAGGTCAAAACGACAGTTGACAGGCAAAACGACTGTTGTAACAAGAGTTTTTGGAGGTCACCAACTTGTTCATTATCATTATCGTGTGTTGTCTTGTTTTGATTAGAAACAAATTTTCCAGAAATATAATTAAAATTGAAAAATAATTAAAATTAATAATTAAATTTCACGATTTCAACCGAAGTCTCTTAGTACCAATTATATGTATATTAATAGTGACTTGTCGAAAAGGGCTATTTCGAAATGGGTCGTTATTTGATGTTTTTGACCTCGGAATTGAATGTAGCACCCTCGAAATCCCATTTTTCAGCTCCAAAATCCGAGTCGCTTGGAGGGAATAAAGACAATACCCCTTATATGTGGGGATTAGGTAGTATCTTTAGGTGGAGATGAGCTAAAGGAAAAACGCGTAATGTCATCAGTCAAACATGAAACATCTCGCTTTCACTCGGCTATATGTTCACCTTCTTCGCCCATTTTCGACTACATATTGGACCTTTTAGCGAATTTTCGAAGAAAATGAAGCTATTGCAATGGCTTTAGCATTTTTGTACCTAATCCAAATTTTTGCAAATTTTCTTCATGGAAATCCGTTTCAGACCATTCTAAAACGATTCCTGAAATTTAACACTTTTTCATATGTACATATATATGTATTTATATATGTGTCATTCCAGACGATATCTGACCGAGGTACCGAGATAAAAATTCAAAAAAAAAATTTTTAAATGTCAATAATTTCAAAAGTGAGGATGAGTTTGTTGGCCAGAATTTTCGGAGTACTTCAAGGGGTCAAATTTTGAAAATTTAAACTCAAAAACCGGTAAAAACGCGTTTTTTGAGGTTTTCGGTGTAAATTACCATCTTAAACATAGGCAAATATGGTATATTCGGAATCAGCGTGGAATATCCTATAAGAATCACCCACCAAATCGGTTAAAATTATTCTTTGAAAATTCGCTTATCTATTCATGCTGCATGAATGGAACTTTTTGGAAATCTCTTCAGTAGACCTACAATTTTTTTTTAACGCACGTCTGTTCCCTATTTGCTCAGCAACTGTTTGGGCAGGAGAGAAGTTAGCTTCAACTCACCTAGCAGATCTAATTTCCTCTCAACCTTATTCACGGTGTCACTCGGAGCTGTGAACCGAACTTCATCACCCTAGGATGAAGAGGAGAAAAGTTAGAGTTAACTCTCACCCAGGAGGTCTGATTTTCCCTCTTACCCTCGTTAAAATTTTGCTCTTTATTGAATTTGCTCTGCTGACGGTCTTATCTGATGGAAGAACCGATTCCCGTGAGATCACCAATGTTAGGATATGGCGCGGTTAGTACTTGGATGGGTGACCGCCTGTTTGGCTGGGACCACACATCTCAGTATTTTCGCGTAGGGCCATAGGCGATCCCCTCTCCACTCAAGGGGGTGAGGCAATGTATATCTATGAGCTAAATCATCAGAACAAATCGAGGGTTGCATGCCAGAAGTGACCAAGTCCATTTTTGCCGAAATTGAGTTTTTAATGCCTAATATAAGTCTTGATCCTGCTCGGAGTATTCTTAACTCTACGAAAAAGGAACTTCAAAGGGCTCGAATGTGACTTGGTCATTTCTGCCAGGAAAACGCTAATGCTTCCCGGCAGAAATGGCCAAGAAGCACTAACTTGGTCATTTCTACCAGTAATTATCAAACCAGACCACAACTGTGTACTTGAGGCTCGCACTTGGTCACTTCTGCCAGCGTACTCGGAAATGAGAGGTTCAAAACCTTTGAAACCCTCTGCTGAAAAATTTGTTCTCGTCACTTGGTGACCTCTGCCATGCAACCCTCGAAATACTGATCCTCCCTCTCGAGCTGCAGACTGCCTAAAATCCAGCCTGAAATGGTTGTTTACTTTACTTTTTTTCAACCTTTGACTTTGCTCACCTATTGTTGTCCAAGTCGATCGTCTTGGCGGTGTTGATGATGAAGGGATGCTTGTTATGGACGAGAGGCGCCTCCTCCTCGCTGGGGGTGGTGCCGAGACCCATGGCGAGCCTCTTGACTAGGACGGGCTTGTCGCCCAGGCGCCGGCAGGAGTTGAGCTCTGTCGGGGAGTTGCTCTCGTCTGAGGAAGTCGGCGAGGGGGCGCCCAACGTCGCTCCGCTCGTCTTCAGCCCGGGGATCGAGCTCGGGGGACAGATCCCGCTCATTCCTCGGCCTGGTATCGCCTTCGGCTGTGCAAGAAATCCCATCAGAATACGAATAAAGTGCATGTTTTAAGGGGGGACCGGGCACTGCCCAAAATGTCCTCACAAAAGGCCTGAATATCGGGTATCAAAAGTAAGTTGAAAAAAAAAAGGTAACAGGGGAGGTTTATTAGTTAGGTTAGGTTTAAATTGTTCCGGTACCGCCCACACACTAGAGCAGCCCAAAGACATGACACATTGTTTTTGTGTAGGAGAAAACTGGGAGACCTGAGGATTCTGCGTCGAATGAGGCCAACACCGTATCATAATTTTGGCGATTTTTCAATTTTGCAGGAAATTATTCCGTTTCCACGTCTTTTTCTGTAAAACGTGCTAAGTTTCCGGAAAAATTGAATGATCTTCAGAAATCATGGCTGCGGTATTGGTGAGCGGGAATTGGTCTCATTCGACGCAAAATTCTCTGGTCCCCAAGTTTTCTTCTATATGATTACAAAAACAATTTTGGTGAATTTTCTATATTTTTTAAAGATATCCAGCTACTAGGTATTTTAGGCATCGGGACTTCGTGGATAATCAGAAGATATACATAAGGTACGAGTATAATAGGAAAATACGCATAAGGTATAATCGGAAAAAGAAAATTTCCTATAAGAATGGAGGAGACTAGAGGGTTTCTGAACGGTAAAACCCCTATTTCGAGCCGCTGTGCCCGACAGTCGGATAATTTGCACGAAACTGAAGGAAAACCGTTTTCCTATGTGTGCATTTTAGATACAACACCGGTTTGACGTAAATCATTCATGAAACCGGTCCCATGAAACGGGTTTCTCCAGCGTGCACCGCGTTTAACCTGACAGTTGGCAAGCGCGGTTTCACATGATGACTTACTTGAGCGTGGTGGACCGGCCTTAATGCTGCCGGCCCTGAAAAGGAAAAAAGCCTCATCTCAAAAAGGTCCGAAAACGGTTTTCTCCGCCCTCCTACATTGTATGCATTTTTTAGGACGTCCCCCATTAGTGAGTGGCGTCCTTATGTTTTCAATTTCCAATGGTGAAATAAAAAATGAAAATTCAAGTTAACAAAGGTGAAATTTTCAATGAAAAAACTTGATGATTATGATATTTTACGTTAAAATGCCTTATCACCTTAAAATCAAAGGTAAATCGCCTCAAGTGCTGCAACAAAAAGATAGTATCTACATTACGTAGTAATTTCCATGCCTGTGTTCACATGCATAACTTCCATAGTTTGCGTCTGATTCCGTTCCTAGATGGTCCCTTATAAATATAATTCTTCTGGGATCAATAGCAGCTGCACGAATTTCCAAAAATCACAATATTTCTCACGACCCAACTAGGTATTATTATAAAATATATTATATCCTATCTAAATGGGCCTATTGCGCTCAAACTGGAGGGCACTAGGGGGATTTCTTATAGATGATTTCCTATGGACTCCATTGCAATCGGACCATCGAAAGCCATGGCGCATTTTAAAAAACTCAACATACTTAATGAGGAAAAGTTCAAGATCGTGTTGATGTTGGTTTAGAAAAATATAACTTCTAGTTCAAGTCATTGAATACGAGGAAGCTATGTGCCACACCCACTTGGCAGACATTATAAATTCGTAATTACCTGAAAATCCTGACTTCACAACACACTGAAAACGAGAACATAATCATTTCAACATTACCACTCCATCCACCCAACCCTAGTTTACCGCCAGCCGATTCCTCTTCAGATCCAAAATAGATGTTTGTTCAGTGACACTGCAATTCAGATCATATCAGCGTGGGAGTCGCTCAACTAACATCACTCCACGTCTTACCTGATACCTGAATTATTCACCTGCTTCTGAAATGCGAATTTCGTTTCAGAGATCATCACTCAAATTCAAACCTCTCCGCGATTACCATGTTGTTGGCGCAGGTAGCAATTAACCCGACAGTACAAATGGTCACGAAAGCAGCTGTTCGCGCGATGATTTGCATCGCCAAGAATATCTTATGAGCAAACGCTTCTGTGGGAAGCTTCCTTCTTCATCTCAGTAGTTTGTTTCGAGACCTACTCATCAAGAAAAACATGGATTGAGAACGAACCGTTTTTCCATTTGCTGAACAATAATGATGAACGGACGTTTTCCCCACGTGCCTAGTTTCACCTCCAATAATTATCCTACAGGTTCGTAACGTATCCGGTAATTTCTGCTTCGCACACGGCAGTTTTTTAATTAAACGTTGCAGCGATTAAAATCAACTGTTTGTTTTTGAAGATCGTTCAAGGAATGCATTCATTGCCGCAGGACAGGTCTATAATTTTCTACAAGTGTCTGAAGGTTATGAAATGAAGAGTCAATCTAACATATCGCGGAGTGATGGAGTGTACGATAATCTTGTCTAAAGAAACTGAATAAGTAAGTACAGATGAATGTCTATATTGATGGTAGGTTACATCTTACTCCAAAGAGCGTAGAATATGCGGTAGAAAGGATCTAACTGATGCGCCGCTCACCAACATAATACAAATCAATAAGTACTATTACTTCATTACTTCATTCAACCCTACCGACTCTCAAGAAGCACTACTTAGTTACTAGTTTTGATCGCGGTGAAGAACCCCTGAATAGTACTATTACTGTTCGCAGAAGGAATTGAAAGGTATCGAAAGTTCAGGCCGATAGTGTAGGCTACACATCAATTATGATGTCGGAAAGCAGGCAAGCACTCCAGAACGCTAATACACCCTTATCTTTTAAACAAATAATATGTTTACAATAACTATGAAAGCATAATTATAATCGCCTCATTGCTGAGTCTGTGTCTAGTAGGTGCCCTTCCTAAAGTATAACTGGGCTACTATCACTATCACCTATAATACTACCCTCTCCACAATTTTGGACTCCACCCAACAAGGATAGCTGACATGGGATCGCTGACCAAACAGCATAGCTTCCCCCTCCTTCAAGCTTCAGAAAGGTATGGCGAATGTGACGGTTTGAACCCCTTCGGAACTAGAGATTAATTAATCAACATAGCTCAGAGGACATGGAAGAACGAGATGCAGCTTCCAAGCAGAGGAGATGGAGGGCTGTTAGAGATTCAGACCTGATCATCCTGATGGCTGTAGCTCTAAAGAATCGGGAGTCTATCAGTCGAAATGACACGGCAAATCTCCTTGAAAGTCACACATCAAAAGGCTGACGGAGTTATGTCGACTCTATCCCTATTCTAAACGCTTTGGCCCACTTTTTCTCTATAATTTCAATAATTTCACTTTTAAATTCGGCTACTAAAACCGAAAAACCATACGTTACACCAAAAATCCTAAGAATGCACCTAATTGTTGTAGCTGAAGGTGGAATTTACGGGATCTTGCAGGGGAGTCGGGCGATCACCGTTATTTCTCAGATCGCTTCTTTTCTCCTGCAATCATCGATATCTCCCCATTGGAAATCCATGAGTGAGGCTAGCGGATTACACAATCACAACACTAATGAACAAGTTAAGGAGTTATCCATAGTGAGAGAAGTTCTGAAAATTAAAGGAGAGGAAGACGTTCCAAGCGAAGGTGGATGGATATGGATTTACTTACATGGATGGTCAGGGCAGTAAAAGATGGAGTTTTGCAAGAGTGACATTTTTAGCAAATGTTCGTTGTTGCTGGTGAGGTGACATGTCATCCAGGACAAATCGCAATGTGACAAAAAATTATTTGACATGAAATACCCACTTGGCCTTTCTGTGCATGATATAGGTACTTGTGATTTAAACAAAAATCGCTGTAACAAGAGATTTCCCGAATCATCAAATATCTACTTATTTTCAATGCCTACTCAGTTAGTCCTCCTTAACATGTTAAGGGCGAGCAGATATCGACAATATAGTAGGGGGAGATTGAGATATCGATACAGCGGGTAGATATCGATCACTTCTAAACGGGGAGATATCGATGGGATTTTTGATCCCAGGGGAGAAGGCTTGGAAAGCTCATTCATACTACATTCACAAGGATGCATCCAATTCATTGACTCGACTTACATTATTTTATTTTGTTATTTGTATTGACTTATATTATTTTGTTTCAAATTTGGCTTAAAATAACAGTAGATCGATAGCCCTGCTAACCACAATAAAATATTTAGGTATGATGGGTCAGGGATTGTGTAAATTCTCAATGTAAATCATTGAGGGAACGGAAAAGCTCCAATGAAAATGACAACGTAATACATAATGGATCCGAGGTTACAGGATTTCACATTACTTGTCCAATGCAATGTAGAACCGTAAATTTGCATCTGTATAAATATAAAAATTTGCATTTAATTTGAAACATTAGTTTTCGTCCATCTGTGTTTTATTTTTTTTCATTTCCACCTGCAAACAATACTGAAATTAAAAGTATGTATATATAGAATTTTGTCCTTTTTCCAAATATAGTTTCAATTCTGGGATAACATGACTAAACTCCCCTCCACCCAATTATGAGAATTCGCATTGGATTTTGCAACCTTTAGTCAGAACACGATTTTGTACTCAATTCAATTCGCTTTGGATTTAGTCAAAACACGATTATGTACTCAATTTGATAGTGTTTGAAATAGAAATAGAACGATCGCATCCATAGCGAATCAACAATGATTATTTTACTTGGTTAAGGAGCGTAAACACGATTTTAACTCTCTCGTTGAAATGCTTTTATGTTACGGATCGGTTCTGTCCATTCAGGCGAGTAGGTTTTGAGAACTAATGGGAAGTCTAATACGTCCAGCGGTTAACACGACAGAACAACTCTTGAAACCGACAGACAATAGCTTGTGTCATCAGCAGAGTGAAATTCCATGCAAATCAATTTGTGATTTGTCGAGTCGCATTGTATTTATATTTTCAAATTCGGCCGCGCTGACACACTAGGGCGGGTTTCGGGACAATCACCGAACAAATGAGATCTCGAAATTAAAGGAGACAACTGGGAGTAATTCATCTCTATGAAGGCGAACAAAGGAATTTGCCGCACCTCTTCCCTTTTAAAATATCCGTTATCAACGCGCTTTGATGATTTGGATTAGGTTTAACGGCTTTATAGACACCGTGAGTGAATTACCTAGGTATTATTTCACGAATTGAAGCAACCACATGAAATACCAGCAGGCAGCGCATACAGTAGAAATCAGTACAGCAACTTGGGGGATCGATTCTCCAAATACAGGGTCAGTCAGAAAGAGTCGCAGGCGTTATTTTGAAATCCATCCGTTCTTTCTGACGGACCCTGTACCTAATTTACGAAAAAATTTCCTAGTAGCGATTTTTTCATCCCCTTTATTTTTGCGAATATTTTCACTGGTAATACGATTCATTCGTGTTTTCGTACTTTTAATGATAGTAACAAGCTCCATCAACTTACACAGTAAATTTTTTTTCTCAAATAAAGCATCAAGGGAGTGAGACCAAAATGCCCTCAAAACGCCTAGTTCTCGGCTATCCAAGAGTTCATAAGAAGTCTTACTCTAACATTATTACTGCTTGGGACCAATAAGTTTAAAAAATGGATAACCACCTCCTGGTTAGTCTAGCGTTGCAAAGTTTTTCCTTTTGTCTCACCCAATTTTCAACCGGCTTTGATGCAGTTGGCGGCATTCTTCCTATTTTAACACTCTCTAGGAGGGTGAGGTGCCATTATGCAAATTTGAATTTTGAAAATGGACGTGAAAAATTCAGAATGATGAAATTATAATTATACATAGCAGAACCCCCAAGAGAATTGAATAGCAAGAAAAATGCCGTAAACCGCAAGGAAAATAGGAAAAATTGAATTATGTACTGTAGGATATAACACCGCAACTATCTGATGACACTCCGAAATAGGTATTTTTACGGACAGAAACAAAACATCAGAACTCGCTCGACTGCCGAAATCGCAACTGCCCTGGTCCAGGCTCGGACTCCAGGAGCGCTGCACTCGAGTATCATGACGTCAGCTTCAAATACCTTTCGGGTGCCATGGTAACAGAACCAAACATTCACTTGGCGCCTTTTTTCATTATCAAAACGCTAGGATTAGGAACCCATCTGATCATATCTAACAGTACATCTCACTCCCTTGGGCCCTTAAATTCCCATTTGTAGACCTCTGAATATGTATGTATTGAACTCTCGTGATGCCTTAACTCAGATGTTTGTCGTAATCCACAATTCATTAGCGATGACATAAATCAAGATATTCGAAATAAAAATCGTCTCAAGATTCATTTTGACTGATAAAAATTGATTTTTCGAGAGAATTTAGTGCATTTTTGAACAGAGCCAGCTTTGACAACATTTTTTGATAAGTTTATTGAATTTTCTCAAATATTGCCTGGGTTTACCTTAATTATTTACACATCTCAGCAAACATGCGTCGAGAGTGATGGTATGTACAAAAAATGTACTAGTTTTCTTGGAAAACCAATTTTTTATCAACGTAACTCACAGGAGAGTCCTATCTTTAATACACATGGATAAATGCCAAAATAAGAACACTTTTATGAAGTTTCGATGATGGTCACTCACCCAAACTATAGTTTGTGGTTCTAAGGATCTCTGTATCACTTGCTGGAGCTGTGGCTGCAGTTGAGCAGCATACGCCATTCGGAAGGCATTGCCGACGATCGAATTCAGTTCTTCGGCCTGCGAACAAGGAATGGATCCGATCAGAACAGAAATGCTACTAACTTACTTTGTATTACATATTATTTAGTTACATAGTGAGGTAAAAAATTGTCATGACAGCTAGCATTAGCTAGTATGTTCTCCAATCGTACTCTGTTTTATGATAATTGAACCAATTATTAAAGAAGTTTTCACACCAACGTTTGTAGATATGTCTATTCCATGATAATCAACCAATGAATCGCGTTACATTTTTTCAGCGGAAAAAATGGGACGCAAATATGTAGTTGACATCCCCTTCTCTACAGTGAAGACATATCCATTGGCCACATAGCTGATCTGGGAGTTCAATTTTCTACTAAGCCGATCTGTGAGCTCAATTTTCATCTCAAGTGATCTAAAAGCTAAATTTTCGACTCAGCTGATCTGGGAGCTCATTAATGCCCACTAGGCACTTGCCTAGTCCTACCTCCCGACCCCGTCATTCTTACCCAGGAGCCTCACAGAGGCTCCATTTCAAATTCCAGCATCGCAGGTAGAATGGGAAAGAGAGAATGGGATCTAGGTGATATACTTACCCAGTCCTACCAACTAAAAGAAAAGAGGTTCAACCGTCAAACAGTTTAAACGTATTTCTACCTCGAGTTGAATTTCTTACGTTTACCCTAAATACGACAGCGATGGCGGTTACCGCGAAAGTTGTTTACAGTCCATAACTCGGGGAGTATAACCGGTGACGGTGAGAGGGCCACTCCGTACTCAGCACTTCTTCGTAATCAAAGAGCTTCTTCCATAATCATGGCGATTCACGCAGTATACGATCTTGGTCATAAATTGATGGCTTTCCAACGAACGGTGGGATGAAAACTGATGGGAGTTACCTTTCTTGAGCGCAACAGTTTGGTTTTAAACGGAAATCATCTAAAATACCTCTGTGACCTTTTTCTAAATTACACACTCAAACTCCGACCCCAAATGACACATCCATGTCAACATAGAATCAGCGCAAAATTTTCTATTAGAATATCCCACCAAATATTTAATAAAAAAAAGTCTGCCACGTTGGGTGGGCAGTATAGCTTGCGCAGTAGATATTACTGACCCAACCGTGATGAAATGCACAGGTCTTGAGTCAGCCCCCAACTACCCTCCGAGTTTGAGAGAAATCGATCCATTAGGTACTAAGATACCGTAGTTTCAGGAGATTCAGGTTTGCGCATGCGCACAAGCTACTAGTCATCCGATTGCAATGCATATAATAAGGGAGTGTCTAAGAGCTACCCCATACAATCTCTGACCTTTCAACGAAATTAGTCGAGTACCTAGTTCCGGAGATATGGGATCCATGAAACTCATTTCAAATTGCGCATGCGCAGTAGGTATTACTGATACAATTGTGTCGAAATTAGAAGGTACGTCAGCCCTCAACTACACACCGAATTTCAGCGAAATCGGTCCATTAGGAACTGAGAAATCGTAGTTTTAGGAAATTCACGTTTGCGCATGCGCACACGCTACTAGTGGTCCGATAGTGATGAAATTCATGAGGAACCTTACAGGGGCTAGCCAGCGTAATCTCTGAAAATTTCACCGAAATTGGTAGAGTAGTTTCGGAGCTAATCTATGACAACAAATTTCAAGTTTGCGCTAGCGCAGTAGTTATTATGATCCAATGGTGACGAGATTCATGTGATAGTGTTGGAGTTAGCCCCCAACTACCCTACAAATTTTTATCGAAATAGGTGAACTAGGAACTGAGACAACAGGGTTTCAGGAAATTCACGTTTGCGCATACACTCACGCTACTAGTACTATAAATAAAGTGTTTCCACAGACCGACAGACACGGAACCAAAATCGTTCAGAAAAGCTCTGAAACTTAAAAAGCAAGTGGAAATTTTGATTTTTTGCACGAATATAGGTACTTAGGTACATAGCTTCTTACTTTCGTTAGTGAAGAAAGAAAATTGAAGTCCAAAAATAGCAACAAAAAAACGGTTAAAATGATTGGTAGAAAATTCGCTCATCAACTCATATTTGTTACCTAATAGGTTTTTTTAGCGAATTTTCTAAGAAAATGAAGCTATTGCAATGGCTTCAAAATTTTTTTAATGCAAATTTTTGACAATTCTCATCATGGAAATCCGTTTCAGACCATTCTAATACAATTCCTGAAATTTAACTTTTTTTATATATTTATGTGTGTGAGTGTCACTCCAGACGATATCTGCCCGAGGGATCGAGATAAAAATCCAAAACAAATTGAAAATGTCAATAATATCAAAGAAAGGATGAGTTCGTTGGCCAGAATTTTTGGAGTACTCCAAGGGGTCAAATTTTGAAAATTTAGAGTCAAAAATCGCTAAAAAAAAAAAAAACGTGTTTTTGAGGTTTTTGGTGTGAATTACCATCCTAAATATTGGAACATAAATATGGTGTATTCGGAATCAGCGAAAAATTTCCTATAAGAATCACCTACCAAATTGGTTAAAATTATTCTGTGAAAATTCGCTCACCAACTCATGCTGCATTATGGAACTTTTTAATTGGGTTTAATAGGTTGAATGAACATAGAATTCCTCGTTTTCCCGATTTTTTCCCAGAAACTGTAATTTTCAGCCAAAACACTTGGGAAAATAGAGTAGGCGATAGTGAAGTAATGAAGTCACGGAAAATGAAGCTTTACTTCAGATGGTTCATTTCTTGCAAATCGAGAAAAACCCTGTAAGGTAGGTAATTGAGCAGTTGGCCAAAATCAACGTGTTATTGCGTTATTGGATAGGTGAGTTTGTTATTGTTATTGGTTAAGGTACTCTCACACCGAACACTATGATCCTAATTACTGAGGGGTAATTTGGCTTCAGCTACCAAGTTGAATAGAAGAGGCGGTCAGGCCGGCTTGAGCGGGAGAGGGTGGCAGCGGCTACCGTCCTCCAAAAAGGGATGTTCTCCCATCCGGCGGAGGGACGGCACAGGATAATGGTGTTTCTATGTCGGGCGGCGGCTCGTGCTCGGTATCGGGGGGGCGGCTGAGTGACGGTCTCCACCCCCCTCCCACCACTACCCTCACGCCGTCGTGAAAACTTAAGCGCGAATCCGAGTTCTCACTTTCTTATCCCTTTTGGGGCCGGAAAATCGGGAAATGAAACTGCGCTTCCGGCCGGATAATCTCTCTTGGTTTTCCCACCCTCGACGCGGAGGGTGGAGGCGGAAGGATGGGGGTAGAGAGTGGAGGCGGAGGGAGTCGTTGAAAGTTTCATGTCAGTGCTCAACGGGCTCAGACAAAGCCCTCCCCGACTTCTCGCTTTCCTTCCATCACACTCTTTATTACTTATTCTATTCGATTCCTAATGGTTTTCATTTATTCAATTCAACTTGAATAGTGACGCCCAAACTGGGTTTTACCCAGCTAATTAACTACGAAAGTTTCCTGTCGTGCAGTATTACTTATTGACCGAAATCCTCAACTTATCCACAAAATACTTTGTTGTGCCAATGTTCTCGAACTCTCGACTCCTTTATGGGTTTATACACTTTCAAATCTTATTCGAGACATCGTGTGGACATACAACGACTGATAACTTCATACATTTGAGATTAAGAAAGTTCCATTCATGCAGCATGAGTTGATGAGCGAAATTGCCGAAAAGCCTTTTGTCAAAAAGCCTTTTATATGTGTGAGGACACTATACTGCCCAGCCAACTTGGCAGACGGTTTTTCCAGTATACCAACTTAATACATGGAGTAGAACTTTTTTTCGTATAACTAACGGGTACATGTTTGAAGTTAAAATTAAAAGCCAAAGAGAACTCCATCTACTTCTTGCCTGAAGTCCCTCACATAATCTCGAGTTCTCCCTCTCACCTCCAACTTGGACCGACTCATCCGTAACGGAAGATACACGGAACGGAAATGAAAGCGCAAACCTCAGCAATCAAATACACAGTTAGGCGGGTTTTTATCTGAAATGGGCATCGCGGTTTGTGAGGTGCCGATGTGCTTTCCGAGAGTTTTCAGAACAGTTTGAGATACCATGGAAAGCGGGGAAGGTAACTCGATAAGTTGTGAATTTATTGTGACTCGAGATGAGTTCCAGTCGTTGAGTCTCTTTATCTCTGAAAAAAATAATGATTTTTTTTTCAGTCTGAAATTCACTTCAAGCCTGGTTCACTTCAATTTGATAGAATAAACTAGTTCCCTGTAGACCCCCCGTAAAGGCCCCGCCCCCTTAGAGCACTACGATATCATGCAAAAGAAATTTTTGTTACAAAGGTAGTAGAAACACGAAAGGTATACGAGGGTAAGTAGGTATTATCAAATCCAGCAACTATTATGCCTTCTCTTATACCTAACTAATTAAAATTGAATTCAAAGGGAACTCAGTCTATGGTTTTTCGTTCGAGGGTAGTTCGCTCGAGGCCACAATGAATATCACCAGTCTGAGTTCACTTCTCGGTGGGCTGGAATGTCCGGTAAGCACCTGTGTTTTCTTCTCCTCTTTTTTCACTCACCTAGGAGTAGAAAGGCTGTTGGTGTGAAGGAGGTTTTGTTTAGAGCAGGTAGGGAGTGCATTGTCGTGTTTCCGGAAGGTTCTGCCGTTGGAATTGAGTTACCTACTACTAGTAGTGCCGTTGTAAATGAAATAGCTTTAACCTTCGATCCAGTTATAGTAATCAACTTACCAGGCTCTGTATGAAGTCACGATCAGTACTTATTTAGTATCCAAACTAATTTGAGAATATTCACCTATAAAGTCAAGAAGAAATAGTAGAATGGAAATTCTAAATCACCATAGCCATAAGGAGTGTATAGGAGGTACTGACATTGAGTGCCGTGTTAAATTGGATGAGCTTTTGGGTTCCTTCCAGAATGGATTGTCTTCCTGTGGGTTCCTTCTTACGTTGGGATAGTAGGAAATGAGCGAGACGATGCTCTTGCCAGGTAGAGAGCTGACATGGACCAGCCAAAATTGGCGCTCACATGTCACATTATGCCTCAAAGCTCTCTCCAAGAAAAACCCAGGAAAGCCAATGAGCCACTCCTTCTGTCCGCCAGTGGACAGAATTGCTCCTTCTCTGACTCGACATGTTTCTGTGGCTTGTTTCCGACTTGCAATGCTTCATGATTACTTAATTAAGACCGACAGTAACACCGTATAGGGATTGGCTGAGGACTTGGAATACACCCTCTACAATGAAGATAAGAACATAACAGCGCCAGATCTAGACAAGTGTCCGACGGTGATAATCGGGGAGTTCAGACGTGTACGGAAGGATGGCATATCTATTCCGCCGGTTGGAGTGAAAGTTAACAAGGTCAAACAATCGTCCTAGTTTATTATTATAATATATTGGGCCCGCTTCTTATCATGCCCGCTTGTTGTCGAGTCCGCTTCCTATAGAGTGAACTGGAACTGCACCGGAGGAAGTTGCACTCCAGTTGCAACAGACAGAATATTCGAATATCCACAAGAGTGTACGCAGAGGGTTCTGAATATATTCGAAATTCGTAAAGTTGGAACAGACCTATATTTATTGCCAAACTGAATATTATTTGAACTGCAGATTTTAGTTAGAAAAAACCTACGGTCATTAGTCAATGTTCGAGGTTTCTTATGTTGTTGTTCCATTCCCCTTCTTTGCAACATTAGTGATGGACATAGCGAACTCGGAGGCAGTGGAGGTTACTATATATTATTCTAAGGTATGGTCTCTGCAGTTTAGCCCTTCGATTTGCGTCCTTGAACTGATTTCAGATTGGCCCTTTGAGTTTTCAGGCGGAGATGATATGAAGCGGAGTTGATTAGTTTCATAGTCCGGCGGAGATGATATAGAGCAGAGATGATACCATTTCCGGCGGAGTTGATGTACATCCGTATGGAGGTCGTGTGTATGCCCTACGTTTGTTACTGAGAAAATGTGGTCATTAGGTCCTAGCAACTATTCAGCCTATCTAGCTTGTAAAGTAACTTTATGGCGATAGATTCAAAATAAGTACTACTTGAGAATGTATGTCTTTTGGCGTAATCATTCAAAAGTTCCATTTCGGGCAGTGCGTCCACCTGCAAAACTCCACACATTCGCATAGGGGAAAATTTAAATTCTTCTTCAGGATCCTCCATATTGAAATAACTGTCTGACTAAAAAAAACCATCATTGACGTGGAAACGTACGGCTGTTTCTCCAACCCACTAGCACGTCAGTTACTTGTCAGGTGAGTTTCCCTCCCCTGACAGCCAGTGAATCATTCAAAACCACTCCAAACCCACTGGATGGTGAAGGGAACGAAAACAAATATTTAAATACCCGCCTACGGCCCTTTGCTGGCTGTCTACGTTTTCAACACCCACGCAAGTGAGCAAAGTTGGTTCGGTTTTTCTGAGCCGAAGAGTTCTGCACATTCATATGCTAGGGGTAGTACTGTAGTAGGTACCAAGGCGACTTCCGGGAAACTGAAAACATTGCAGTAACTCTGAAAACAGGAAGTGAACGCATAGCAAATTCTCGGAGGGAACTATAACAGTACACAATAAGGCGGCGATTGCAGAAAAGAAAATCCATTTTAGAGCAATCCGATCCAAAACCTGAACTTCTACACATTTTGATCATTTTAGTGTATTTTTGGTGCTTCGAACGTAGAATACTATGCTAGATCCCTCAGTCAGGTCAAGTAGGTATAGTTTATGGATTCAGTAGGTTTCAATGACTCATACATCATAACTCAGTTTTGTTTTCACCACTCTCATCGTAAAAATCAACGTTTCGTACATAAGATTATCCTAACTTTCCTCTACAGAACTACGGTCACAAGATGTAGTTACTACATTGTACCTAGTACCTTTGTTCTTTGAACATTCTTGAAATAATATTCTCAGCCATGAATGAGGATCGGGTTAGAGTTTCACGTTATTGGGGCTTAAATCTCCCGACAAAAACACACCACTGCTCTTGAAAGAAAGGAAAGTCCTGACAAGACCTCACAGTCGCACCAAAAGGAAGGAAAAGCCCCTATAGCATTAGCGTTTCCTATAGTATTCTGGCCTGTGCTACATCAGAGGATTATATTTTCCCTCTTTTTTTCTCGCTACGTCTGCTTTGCTTTCATACAAAGAGAATAGAAGCTGAGAGAGAGAGAGAGAGGATTTTTACCATAACATGTAGGACCTAGGTGTTTTTCCGTTTGAAGGGCTGCTTGCTGGTGAGGCACAAAAGGCGACTTTCTTTCCAATAGACCACACGAGCGGGCCACAAAACTCCCACATGGTTTCAGACGGGGGCGTAAGAGGTGGAAAATCATGAGAAAAATTGTAAACGAAAGGAGAACCTCGAAAACAACGGACGTTACTCGCTGATGACCACAATAATTTATTATACCTACTGGATACTTATACCTATTACTTATACCTATTAATTAATTATACCTACTGGAAATACTGCATCGAAACCGTCGAAACGATGAAGCGGTTTAGATGAACTTGGTGTCCACCAGAAATCATCTTTAAACAAAAAATCAAAAGGGTGTGAAATAAAAGCCCATTTAATACCGAGGGTTTTATTACTTCAGACGAGCTTGGTGTCACCAATACAACGTCCGAGAAATAAAAAAGCTGGAAATTATTACACAATGGTTCATTTTTTTCCTTGTAGTAAGTGAGTCACTGTTTTTCTGTTGTGACAAAAATTACTACCTGATCTGTGGGCTCAGCTGACGAAAAAGCCATTTCGAAATTATTACTTATTACAATTATTATTGATCAGGCTATAACCGCTACATTCCCATGCTTTACCATGCAGTTGAACCGCCTGAGGAAGTCTATATTGAAATGGAACCAATTAATTGGAATCACTAACTGATGTATGTAATTTAAAGTTAATAATTACACAGCAACTAAGTAATTATTGTCACCTTACTAATACTCATACAAATCAATTATTTATGTAAAAACGGTTCTGTGCGGAATAAAAGGCCTTACATTTTTGTACAGATAATGGTACTTCAGATAGCTAAAACGCGTAGTAACCTCGTCCTCATGAACTCTCACAAAGAGGTAGGTACTTACAAATTGCCCCAACGATAAAAGCTCTTCCGCTAATTGAGATGATACTAGTTGAATGGACATCGTCTTTTTTCGCCGTTAAGTATCGGGAATACGTAAGAGACTAAGAAAACGGATATTATAAGAAGATTAGAGGAGAGCAAGAGGAGCTAAACGACCGCCAGCTTCATCCGCTTCCTACCAAAGTCGTTAAAGCTCCTTATAAATATCATCCTATTACCGAAGAAGAGTAATTTTGAAAGGGGCAGCCCCTCGCAGATTTGATTACGTTTCATTACGTTCAATTCCGATCTACGTAAACATGGTGGTTCAGTGGAAACGTGAAACATCAGGGTTGGTCGCTGAGGTTAAAATCGCCTTATCGAATAACAATTTCCCCATTTACGTACCTGAGTAACCTAATGATGGATGATTAATCATACTTTTTTTCATGGAACACACTTTTACCGATAATCTCTTAGAAGCTGTTAGTCCGTATTTATGCCATATTCTCATCATATTTTTTTACGAAACTATTTTTAGAATTATGATAATCAGAGACCCCCAGTTCAATAGCTGAACGCACTGTATCATCGCAGGGCCATTCGCAGTCATCAGGGTATTTATTTCAGACTCGACTGTCAAAACTCAAGGAATCGATTCTATAGTTAATTTTCAACAAAAAGTGTCTCCTGGAATTTTTTCACTTTTTAACCTTACGTACCAACTAAAACGGTCATAACTACCGCGTGTAAAACTATATAAACTTATGCAGTGTGAAATGAAACATAAATATACCGTTGGAAAGAGCGTTACATTTCCCTTTCCTTTTTCTTTTGGAAAAATCAACTAATCAACATTTCTTCAGGTGAAATTGGAAGGTGAAAATTTGAATTCCAAACAAATCCAGGAAATCGCCTGTTTTTTCAACATTAACCCTGATAATTCTGCTTGTTAATAATTACCTCAGCTTTTCAACGGTGAGGTTATTTTTCATTTAACTATATAAATTAAGGAATAAAATCATGTTTGAATCCAAAACATGTTGGGTTTTTTATAAAATGTAGTGTTATAGGGTGTTATACAACTACCCTCGATTAATGGGTATAGTCTCAGTAATGGGGTAGAGTCCCATATTATCTCAATCAACAAATGAAAATAAAACGTTGTTACAAATCGATCGCGAAATCGATCGCGAAATATCGATGTTGTTTCCATTTCACTTGAAAATAACCATTGCTCCGATCACAAGAAATTGTTGGAGAACCATGATTAGCCAATTCTCCACTAACCTAAAAATCTGAGTTTAGGATCAACCGAATCACTCGTATCATTTCACAAACGAAATATTTTAAACAAGAAATCGGTAGATGCAGTTATGATTCATAACGTCACACTAAGAGAATAAAAAATCAAAAATATTAAAGATAACGCCGCCCAAGCCGGAGACCTTCTCAAGCCCAACTCCAAAGAGCAATTCCTTGAATAAATTAAAAGCGAAATAAAATGGAAACCGTTTTAACTGAACTGAGCCACTCCAATACTGTTTCCAACTCATCACTATATTTTATACTTAATCATTACTTCGCCCAACGCTGTTCTTTTAAGAACAAGGATGCAATGGGAATACTAATGGCTCTCCGAGTAAATACCATAATTTGCCAAAGCAAACGTCTTAATCCACGGACGAAAAGAGAAAGATTATAAAACGAAAAAATACGAAAATACAGAAAAAAGAGGAGAATTGAAAGGCATAATAAAAGTGTTCAATCCCTAATCACTCCTAATGAGTACAATTAGCTTTTCAGTTTCCGCCCGAGAGCACTCCACTGATTGCGTTCGTCTTTTTTAATTTTTTATCTTTTTTCTCTTTTCATGACGGGAAACTGATCTCCTGTTGTGAAAATTTCTCCGTTCTTTTCCTACTTAATTAAAGTAGATTTCTCAATCAAGGGAAGGCAAGGAGGGGTGGGATGGTGAAAAGCTGATTGGTAGGGGCTTTTTTTTACGATGCTTACCATTATTTATAAGGCTTCGAAAAGGAAGACTTTTTTGCTCTCTCAAGGGAGTTCTCCTTTTGTGATAAATCATCATTGAAGTTTCCTCTTTTTCTCTCCCTAATCAGTTTTTTCATTCCTATTATGACGTAAAGTACAAGGAACCAATTTGTGTGTTCGAGAATTGGCTCGTTCGGTGAGAGTTTTGTCTCGGGGTTTCGAGTGGATCAAGACTTTTTTTCTCGAAAGGACGTACCTGCCGACCAACATTTCGAGTGGCTCGGATCATTAGCCAGCCCAAACAATAACAAGATTGTTCCAAAGTAGTCACGAACGAGTTACCATAGGTAAATAACAGAAGCGGAAGAGAAAAAATCCGATGCTTCAACATTAAACAATATTTGGTGAAGGTTGTTGACCGTGAGTATAAACCAGAATTCAGTTCTTTAGAATCGGTTGGTAAATGAAAACGCAGATTAGGCTAACGTTTCAGATAATTTATTATCCATCTTCAGGGCTACAATCAATAGCTGGTGCATCAGATCACATAATTTTAAATGATAAGTTTGATGATGTGATAAACAACATAAAACAATAATGGGTAATTTTATGTGCAACCACTTTCATACTACATTGAACAACAGAGTTGGTAGTCAACTACATAAAACCCTCCTCTAGCTCCTAGCTTGTAGTTTTATATTTTTTATCAAATCATAAAACTTATCATCTAAACTTATGTGATCTTATGGACCAGCCATTGATTATAGCCCTGAGGATGGATAATAAATTATCCAAAATATTGGCCTAATCTGTGTTTTCATCTATCGACCGATTCCCAAGAACTAAATTCTGCATCAACATTAATTCTGAGACAGATCATCAAGGAATTACAAGAAACCCCTCATGCCTTTTAGTAAGTCTTTTTCTGTGTTCATGTGATCACACTACTCTTACAACACCTTCAGTTTTTCATAAATTGTATTTATGGTGGGATAGGTTTAAAGAATTTGTTCGGTCCATATAATTTAAATTGTAATTAAATCTGTTTCTAATTACAAATTTAATGATGAGCATATGTTATCTTGACTCACATTAATTTTCTGGTTGTTTTTCAAATGTTGGTTCATGCTTTGGAATGAGCTGTGAAATAATGATTTTTTATCATTTAATGAGCTCAAATCGACGACACATGACTCTAATCTCATACGATTCAGTATGAAAAAGTACATCTAGTTAAGAAGACTCCAACCAATTTTTTTTGGGAAACCCTATTTATATTTACTTTCCTCAGCGCACCTGCAAAGGAAGGAAAGTATTACACACACACACGCGCGCGTATACGTATATTGGTTGCATTTTCCCCGAAAATTCGCTTAAATACATATATTTTGATACACCTGACAATTTTTTGACATCATATTTTTTGAATTTCGGAATCGGAATTATTGTTTTCAAGATTTTTGATCCTGAGGTCAATTAAAAATGATACCTAATGACAGCTCTCTTAATTTATGGAAGTATTTTTAGTCCAGTCTCCAATTCGTTCCACCGTTCGAGAGTTATTGAGTTTTTAAGCGCTGTCCTTTGTAATGCTTTCCCACAAATGCTAAGGATGTTTAATTTCGTTTAACCTTCAATTTTTGAGCAAACTTATTTTGTGAATAAAAATAAGTTATTGTGGATTGGTAACAACGAAGCACTCACCAAAATATGGAACGAAAATCGTGTGGTAGTGAGAAAATGCAATACCTATAAATTCTTCCATAACACTGCCGACGGTGCCGGGGTTTCCTTCCTCTTCGGCTCTCAGTAATAAAAGTTTTAAGAATCCCGCATAGAACTAACGAAGGGAGTCAGAATATGAAAATAGAGCGGAATTGAAATATACGAAGGACCTTTCAACGTCTGTTTAATATGAATCAGTCGTAATGGTAGGAAAGAGGGGCATTATTCAAATCAGTAGAACCGCCAGTTAATATAATGGGACAAATCCAGGGAGCTCCTCCCGACCGTGTTAGGGAAGCGATGAAAATCCGGCTATTATCACAAAATAATACGAATCAAGTCTCTGAGCGGGCAGAAAGGGAGTATTCATTATACGGTCCGAGAGCTATCAGAATTTTCTCGCTACATTCATACTGGCTCGGGATAGAACGAGAAATGATTAAAACGGAAGCCATTAAGCAGTCACGATAAATTTAGTGGTTTCGGAGACTAAAAGTGGGGATTTGGCTTGTTTTTTCTTCTCGTTATTCGTGGTTATATATTAT
>JAEMON010000002.1:21963282-21983220 GCA_030264115.1 Lygus lineolaris
GAAGCAAAATTATGATTCTGTTAAATAAATCAGTAAGCTAATTAGACTGAGGATTAGAAGAGAAAAATGGAGACAAGTAGGTAGCAATAGAAAAGAGAGGTGATCATAAGTACAGATTAGTAGTGAGTCAAGGGAACTAGCACTTATAAATGGGAATGTTAGTGTAATGTGTGATGTATAGGAAATTTACACCAGCAACAGAAGTGGTTATTCAAGAGAATAACAGCCTTTTGATGTTGGTCTCATTAAACCGGCTGCAAGGAACTAATATTACGATACGCGCGGTATCAGGATCTCTACAACAGCCAATTACTCTATTCAAACTAATCCCAAACCGTTATGGAATGTAGGTACTACCTAACCCATATGAGCGAGGAGGAGACCAGAAGCATTATGGAGGTTATCTCCTACATCAAGATAGGAGTAAACAGGCTAATGGGATCAAAGCAACCGAACTAAGCAAGTCATTAGGAGTTCCATCTGGGGCCTAGTGGATCCTTGTGACGCTGTGCAGCTGCTTATTCTCATGACAGTCATCTCTAATAAGAAAACTCTAGTCGCTTTACTGTTACCTATGTTAGCAGATGACGAAACATGAGCGTAATTAACCATTATGATCATCAACAACATTGCCCAAGATCAATTAAACTGAAACAAATATTAATTTGTTCGTCAATATACGTAACTGTGGTATAAGCCACTTAGACCGCTATTCGCCTCCTAAATCACCGCCAGTAGTAAATAGCTGATGATAGAGATGTTCCTGAAATTTATTATTTTCAATAATTTGAAAAATGTTCTATGCGAACTCGAGAGAGGCATTGTGTAATAACCAGGATAAAGTAGCGGGAGCCTTGAATTACTGCTGGGATGTTGAATATTTTTTTGTTCTTCGAAATGAACATGTTTCGACGGTCCAAAACGAATATCCTACTACGTTCCTTACTAATCTATTCTGATATTTGTGTATATCCCTTGCCACACGCATTACTCCCACAATTTTTTATTGGACACACGCGACCAACTTTGATGTGAGTATATTGGGGGGAAATAAGAGTATTTCCTAGACTTTTGCATTCTAGGATTTCTAAACTGGTGAAATTAACGTGAAATCGGTGAAGTGGTATTGCAGGCTTGCTCTACTGACCCCTAGACTAGTATACTGCATCTGCTATGATCTGACTGACTTGGGCTCGTAGTTTCGGTAGTGACGGTTCTTGACCTCTTTGGTGGTCTCAAATACTTTTTTAATTCTTCACTGTGAACATCTGAGAAACCTGGGAAGACGAATCCTTTGGTGACTTCATTTTCAAATATCCCACAAAATGATGTGTGTTATAAATTACAGTAGTGCCCAAAGAGTAACAGAGACACTGGTTCTAGTAGTGCCTCTCCAGGTACCTTTAGAACTTGTCAGAAGGTCTAAACTACTCCACTTCATCTCAAGCTTCCAGGATATCGGAAATGTTCATTAAAATTCAGTATGTACCGATGTAATGATTTGAGGAAACTACAATGAACATCTTAAGTGGGCATCGGCAGACGGTTAACTCTCCTTTAGAAGGTAACTAACTACCTATATCCCCCCCCCCCTCCCCACAAACTTGACCTCGAAGAGAATTCCCAGGCTCACAAAACACGGACCAAAACACTTTTCATTTAAAAAAAAACCCTAAACGCAGGCAATTGAGTAATTCATTATTGTGGCCTTAGGGCAAATGGGAGCTGGGGAAGACCATTAACACGTCTCGGGGGAGCGGTTTGTTTTATGAAAGCTACCGCCGTTCTTAATGACTCAGATACAGCTGAGCGACGTGGATTATTTTTTTCCTAGAATAATATCTCCCTTCGTGGGACCATCGCGCGTTCTACTGGAACATTCTAGGAATTTCTGTTTCTAGAGTGGTAGAGTCAGCAATGGCAATCGGTATCTGGTGAAAAGCTGAGAAAAAGTTCATGGACTACGGTAACTCGGAAGGGGTAAGAAAAAGGTGCCTCTAAAGAAGCTACTGATCATTACGGCTTCCCATCTAAGGAATCCCGGCATACTCAAACGGTTCGCCGTGAGAAATAAATTAGAGTGCAAACTAAATAAATATTGATCACAACAAAATCGATTGAACATATCTCCACAATTCGAATTATTGAACTGAAATTATTTTCTTATTCAATATTAAGAAATGAGATTGATTCAGCGTTGTACGACACAGTACTGTAGCTCTGTATGGTTCAATTGATTCCAGTGATAGATCGAATATTGAATATTCGATCAATCACTGGAATTATTTAAACCATTCAGAGATGCAGAGCTACAGAAATGTTTCGTTTCCTATGGAATTTCCATAACTCAGGAAAACATATTGCTGATTAGCACATGGATCAAGTCAAGTGAGCCCTGAGGATCTAAGGAGTTAATGAAACGCCATAGAGCAAGATGACGATTTATTTTAATTAATCAACCAAGTTCAGTTTAGCCCTCCCAAACACCCCTAAACTTCAGATCTTCGATAAAAACTACTACCTACATAATAATAAATTAAAAATAAAAGGTTGAAATTATTTTACCAGTAAGTAATTGTTGTGTTTCTATGTGTCCATTATATTACCTGCAACAAACAAAAAATATTGTTTTAAAAGGTTAGGGTAACTCAGCAACAAATAGAATCCAGAATCTAGAGTTACTAGTTTTGGATTGCAAGTTCTACAAAATAGAGGCTATAATTTGAGAAGAACAAAATCACGTTTCAGAAGAAAATCTCGAACCTTCGAGTACGAAAATCCATTTGAATTCATTCACCGGCACGGTGACAGTATAGTAGGTTGTACAGTGGTACTAATATCTTGTGTACTGAGTGAAAGACAGGGTGACAAAAATTTAATGGATCAGCACCTTATTTCCCTCAAAATACAGAACAAAAAAACCCGGACCAATGCTATTGTTTGGGATTTATTCCGTAGATTAGGAATTTACATTTTTGCGCACGTGCGCATTGCGCGAAAATATGGATTTTAGTTGGACTCTCATCATTTATGGCAGATTCGGACTCTTCATGGAATTTCACAATAAAAGTACCCTCTTCTACGTTTTTAAATATTAAACGTCTGTAACGAAGTGAAACAGATACTAATTAATACTGCCAAGTGAAAATGGCACATAGCTTCCACGCGTCCAAGAAAATTTGAAATCAAAATTGCATCAAAACTGAGTAGGTAAGTTCCAAACTCTTGATCTTGTTGATGTTTATTTATTTATATATTTGTTTATCTATGTGATCAGTTGAGACAAAATGATAACACAAACGCGAATCGAATGAAAACTCTGGAAGATATGGCTGTAACGAGGAAATGCGGACAGACTGACCGACATACAGACGAGGAACCAAATTTGTTCAGGAAGCTCTGAAACGTAAAATCCGAGTGGCAATTTCAGTTTTGGAGGGCAACAATTTTTTCGACCCCGAACATTTTCGCGAAAAGTGAGATAAATTTGTAATAATACTGAAGAATGGCATTGGTCCGGGTTTTTTATTTGTTCCATAACTTGAGGGAAATAAAGTGCTGCTCCATTAAATTAATTTTTGTCATCCTGTATACGGAGAATGGCGGATGAGTAACAGGAAGTGGTGTCCTTTTCATTGGAATTCACGTCACAGAAGCGGCAGCTGTTACCAACTTTTAAGGGACTTTGTAGAAGTAGGTTCGACCATCGATATAAGGTACAACTGCACTGCCAAGATAAGAAAAGTTAATAAAAATGATATTTCTCTTTTCGACTACCTGTATGATTCAGTGAATTGCTCTGCGAAAAAGGTACCTGTAGTAGGTATAATCACTTTCACTCACTTTCATTCAGACACCTCATCTGTTACGAGAGGATCCCTAATCCGACCTCGTAAGCTCTCTTTGACCTTCCATCCAGACGTATTTTTCCATTAATCTACTCCCGACTGTTACACGACCGGGTTTCTCACTTGGATGACATATCTGTTTGTACCTTCCTCATCTGACCCGAAAGATGGAAGAACGAAAAAAATGATATTTCTGGAATTAGGTCGGGGGTTATGGGTTTTACTAAATCTGAACCCAGATCTTTAGATACGTTCGGACAGATCTAAGTACGTATAAAATAATGTTGAGTGCCAACTGATAATGAGTAATATCTTCCAACAAAAATGGTAATAACAAAATAATTTAATGTTTCCCTTTATCAACAAAACTACAATCAGCTGTCTAAACAAATTTGTAAATATTGTCTATTCCTATGGCAGGTGCATAGCTTTGTACCTATAATTGCACATTGAAATCATTTTGGAATTGAAATAAGGTTAAACTCAGTAGGTTACATGGAAAAATAATAGCGGTTTTAATTACAAACGTAATTCTTAGCCTCACCCCTACTCAATTTTTTGTTCCATGATTTTGTCCCATCATCATGATCATGTCCCATAGTCGCGTCCCAAAACGTCACACCTTATTACGCTTACAACCGATTCGTTGCTAGGGAAATGGTACTTCGTTGTTTTTCATGCCACAAAATTCGTTGACCATTCGTTCGAAAGCTCTCGATTTATCCAACCATATTACGTTAACAAGCTGAGTTATGAGCATGGTTATTTGAATAATTTATTGTGCGTACTCAGGTGATCATTCTGAATAATTGATATTGTCAACATGATTTCAACCGCTTGTTAAGTTCTGATGATTTCATTGAGCTGGATTTTATTCATAGCAGGTGATCCAAATATTGCGAGAACGGTTTGATTTGTGAAGTGGTGGTTAAAGTGACGACTTTATTTTTTGGGGGGGCTGGGGGAATTACGTTCGTAAATTGCTCCTCGTTCTATACGAAGTATAGAAGAGATAGATCCCGGGGGGTGCAGGGTGGCTTGCCGAGTTTATAAAACCTATATTAAAATTCAAATTGTGAAGTTGTGAGGTTGAAATAACTTAACACGTTCACAATTAGAACACAAGTATAATAATGTTTGGTAGCATACGAAAACTCTAGAACAATCTCACAAGTTGATGTCAAACAGGTGTTATTATGTAATTATAAAAGTGGTTGAATATTTTACAGAAGTGTAGGTACCTGCATAATTATTTGCCGTACGGTGAAATGAAATACTTATAACTACTGGATTATTTTGTTAAGCCTCGTATTACCCTTGTGGCTATCACAAATAAAATGATATTAATTGAATTGTAACTATCTATGTAGTGTAGATATAACATTGCAACCCTAAAAAATTTTTCAACTTAGTGGTAGTGTAGCGAAGCAGGATGATAGTATAGCAAATCCCATACCCTCACAGCTCAGACACATAATTGGGATAGTGGTAGTGTGCTTGGACCACAGGGTTCCCTCGCATTGAATGATAACTCGCAGTTCCAGACCTTGAAAGGTAAGCTACTGAGCGTGAGTACTGCCTGGTCGTTTCCCTGGCTCTCAGAAGTAATCGTATGGAAGTGTTTTTTCTGCACGAATGAAAGATGTACTGAAAAAATTCATGTTGCAAAGTCCCGACGCCGGGCGATTCACATAATAATACACTGACTGCTTCGACTACCCACCACAGAGTTCTGAGCATCGCCTTATACAAATACATATAATCATATCTAAATTCCAGCGTTGGTAGTGGTAGTTGGTACCATTCATACCTCAGAGTCTTATCTCGATCTAGCAGCTACCGATTGATTATCGGAGGATCAATCCCCCCGTACATTCAATTCGACTAAGTACCTCGTCTTATAATGGACCTCGGGTGTCTGTTAATAGCTGCCAAGGCTGTCCCAAGTCCTGTTCCAACTTCGAAATGTCGTCGGAGCTCTAGTGCTCCCATTATTCGAATTAAATGCGACCTTCAAGTCGAGCGGGGCACAACCGCAGGAAATCCGCCTCGTCGCAAAGCTCCCTCTAAACAAGACGCCTTTTGAAAACTACGACACACATCTGGGCGCCTGTCACATACATGTAAGTAATGAGAGACTAAGGACTGTCGTGTTACAAGTCTCGCTTTGCCTGTCAAGTAGTTTGGAGTTCTTTCATGGGGTAAGTAGAACCTGTGGTTTAGTAGACACATATTAAGTAGAAAAAATATGGCTATGCAACTGTAAATGCTAAGTGCAATTTCTCACTCAAAAAAGTTACTTTGGTTACTGGTGCAGTTAGGCAAATGATTGATAGGAAAATTATATTTATATCAGAGAGGGAAGCTCAAAAGGGGGTTGAACCATTGATCAGGAATAACTGTCAAAGGCCAGCCATTGCTACGCATCCCCCACTATACAGGATTTAACAGTCAAGTTTTCCATTGATAAAAATGGCGAATTTTTATTTTTTTTATTGTTTAGTAACTGGGCTATTCATGAATCATCTACTGGAAAGAGTTGTGGAATATTAAAGTGGTATTAACTACAATGTTAGATTATCTTCACCCTAAAATGTTTGAGCTCAAACTCAAATTTGTACAACAAATCCAATCCCGTGGGAAGAAACGGATCTGCGTGAATAAAACGAGATAGGCAAAGAGCCAGAAAGGGTTTCAGGGATTCCTCGCTCAAACTTATAATTGACCAGGTGCGCTGATTCTCAGCGAATTAGCGGCAACGTTTTTACCTCGTTCGCTGTAATTCGAGAAGATGCGGAATGAAGGGAACTTCTCGGGTTACCGCTCAGTCTAGAAAATAATTTATGGTGCGGAATACAACTCCGGACAACATCAGGCGAACGTATTGTTCATTCGATTTACCTTCTAGGAATAGAGTTCTTACAAATGACGCACCACGGTTCGTTACCTTACGTTATTACAATGTTCAGTTGAAAAATGGTATAAATCTTTGATGTTTCCCTGAGATAGTTACTTATCGCAAAAGCGTCGCAACCTAACCAGTAATAACCAGTTCTCTAAAACTTTTCAACATATACTTTATTCAATTTTCTTTAGATAGAAGTATAATTTTCTACTTGGGAACAATTCAACCACGTTTATTCAACTATACTTTTTGATGATCTTAAAAAACGATCAGTGATGAAATCGATGATATTCCAATTGAAATCACGATGATAGTTCGGGGTAATGCCCTTGTTGGTCCCATATGAATATTTAGTAGCATTCAGATTAGAATAGTAAAACGCATAGTAAAACGTGGCAAACGCCGGGCCGTGTGGTCCATAGATTACTCTAGACCAGATGTTTATTTGATACCATGGGACAAGCCTTTACGCCAATATACTGCTACTTAGCAGCAAACAGAAGGAACCGAGCTTCTAAAATGATTGAGATGACGCGGGTACGATGATAACAAATCTTGAACCACAATAAGTACCAACAGTAATGTAAACGGGGCTGATGTGATTCTCTCCCTCCTGCATTGAGTGATAACCACAACGTTGAAGTAGATAGAGGGCAGAGAAAGTGCCCATAGCGATAAACCGCTTGCATTTGCATTGGCGTCAGTAAACAGGCTGTTCCGATTTTTTACGAGCATCTGCCGACGTAACTCGTTCCCAGACTGGAATTGATGATCTTGACAATAAAAATGGGGAAAGGGCGAACACTTCGTATTTTTGAGCTTAAACGAGCGATAGGGTGGAGGACTGGAGGAGCATAAAAACACACAGAGGTGGTCGTATATATACCTATGAGGAAAACGATTTTCTTGCATTCAACATGCCCCCGAACCACCCCCTTGGTGGAGAAAGTAATCATTGAAAAGGGATGCCGATTATGAGGTGGAGGAGTTTTTGATGCAATTTTCCTTGATAACTAGAGACCAGGCAATTTATGGCATAATCTCAATAATACTTTACCTAAGCATTCAAAACAATGGCTGACGTGACATTCAAAAAGTCAATAGGAGTAATATATGTCTTTAAAAAAACATGGCTCGACAGTCTGCGAGGGACCAGTAGTGCGATTCTGCAACTCGTTACAGCATTATCACGTCAGCAAAACGTCGTTTCGATAACGAAAAGTCTCGGTGTCGCTGAATAACGACCGTTTGGTATTCTGCAAACGCAGAATAGGGACACCTGACCGAAAGTCAAATGTGAAATTTAAAACTGAAAGTATTGGAATTTGGAATACGGAAGACATTTAAAATTGTAGGTAGGTATGTATTAAAATAAGATAGAATCAAATAGATTTAGGTAATGGAAACTTTCAAGCGTCATGGTGATGAAATCAAAATCTGTAGACATATACCTACTGACACGAAGAATTTCAAATTCAATATGCCTAGCAATAAACTTATCACGGGTAAACATAATGGGGGATTGCGGTGTGTCGTAATTTCGAATTTTCGACTTAAATTCGGGTTCAGCACCCTTGAAAACCCCTCAGTTCTACCTTTCAGTTCATAATGTTCATTAGGTTGGCTGTAAAACGGGTGAGAAGATCACGCGTGACGTCATCTGTTTTGAGGAGTGGGGTGCCCCCAGGCGGGCGCAAGGTGGGTGACGTCATCTGTATCTTTCTTACGGGACTCGTTTTCGCTCACTTCCAATCATCGGATACCCTTCATATAGCACCTTTTTGGAAAGCTCTCACTGAAATCTTTCAGTTGAACGGTAGGATAAGGCAATGTGTGATTCCAAGGCAAAATTACCGAAAAAGAAGAGGAAATTGTGAAATTTCATTATTTGCAATTGTTTATACGTGTAGGTGTATAGCAATGAGTGGGTCTCATGGGTTCCTAATGCACTTCTCATCATAAGGTTGGTCACTAATGATGAATGTGCATCTTTGAACATTCGTTCCGCATCGTGAGGTCGCGCCATTTCCCAGGATCGATGAACAAGGAAGCAAGTTCATGAGTTATGGATACAGTTCATGGTTTATTGAACGGGGAAGCGACAGCGCTCGAAATAAATCTGGCAGGAAGGCTTTGAAAAAGTGAGCGGAATAATAAATTGATGCGTTCAGAAGGCATTGGCACGTTATAATACGAGTACGAAGGTTCTCATCCGTGATTGGCACAGGTTTTGGTAAAATATCAAATCACAACAAGCCATTCCCAAACTAGAGTAAAGGTAAACTAATAATCATGAGGATCCCAACTTGGAAAAGTTAATGAGGAAAATATTTCCGAAATTTCATGAAGGCTTAAGCACTACCAGTCGGACGGAATTGACCAAATTGACCTCTAAAATATTACATTAATTGGCAATGTAATCTACTAGAGTCCCCGGGCAGAACACTAAAATGGCCACCCTCTCTCCCAAAACTCTCTTCTGGGTTGGAAAATTCAAAACCGCCTATAATCCAGAATAGACAAACCCAAAGGTATCCCCTTTCTCACATCGACTGATCTGTGTGGCTGTGAAAAGCAGGTAAACAAAGGGGAAGAAAAACAGAGAAACATGATTGACATAACGGTGACAATCGTCATCAAAAGAAAGTCGAAAATTCATGATTCTGATCAATATATGACTGACAGACAGAATAACTTTTTGTTTCGAATCAATGTAGACCATTTTCTATAACTGGCTTCAAAGCAGTATACTTTGGTGCAAAACTGGCTTTCAGCCATTTCCGTGGAAAACCGACACGATAAAACTAAGATGTTGAATGGCTCAAAACTGAGAGATTTTTCGATTTCCTTTCACTATACAGGACTAATCTACCGAATAATACGCCAACTTAGAAACAAATCAATACTATATCTTTGAAACTTAACCCGAAAAACGTTTTTCGTTAATACAAAACATTCTGATTCGCGTGAGAAGTTATATTTTGCGCCGGGCCTCCTCAGTTTTCCCAATGAACAGAAAAAACTATGAAAACTAAGGTAGTCACACTTCGCTAGTAACGCATTGGTTGTATGTGAAAATCAAACAAAAAAACCGTTGCATTTTTATAGTATAAAGTTTCGTGCTCACGTAGCCCAGCAAATAGACATATCCATGTCAAAAGTGGACTAGTGGGTGGGAAAGTGGGTGGCGAGACTAGCTTCCTCAAGTAGGTACCTACGGAAGTACGATAGTAGAAATCGCTTACAGTAGACAGTCAGAGGGGACAACACTTTTTATCCACTGTGGCGATTCATTTGTAAAGTAGACTACTCCTTTTCCCTCAAGTCTTCATCCAATAAGTAAGTACATACACTTCAAAAATCACTTAATACTTCCATTTCGAAAAGAACTGCGAACTGATTAGCTTTTCCTTGTAGGAATCGGCCTCTAAAAGGTATTTACAGTGTGAATGCTTCGTGAACGCTGTCAAGTGAAGGTGTTGTGCAGGTGAGTGAAATGTCTACTCCAACCGATTTTTCATCGTGGCGGAAACCCGCGTGAACAGTGAAGGTAGGCGGATATTTAACTGTCAATTATTTCCAGTGTACATATTATTCCCTCTCGGAGGGTCCTAGTGGTTTTGTTACAATAGGCAATAGTCGTTTGTAACCGATGTCAGTAGTAATAAGCAGCGTCCGCTGTGTATTAAGCCTGTAAATACGAGGTGTCAGGACATCGTAGAGCGTTCGATTTGGGTGATGTCCGGGGTTCAAATCCCAGGAGCGCATGGCTGCTGGGTTTATGAGCCTCGGACACTGACACCAGGTAGTCGTTTACCACTGCACTGTCAAACGCTAATTAGGGTGCTAGGATATCAGCTGAGAGGCTTCGAAGGATAGTACGAGACACTCACAGCACAAGCTCCAATCCCTCGTACTATTATCATACTCTATGAGCTAACTAGGCTAAACATTTCTAATAACACATGATAGCTGAGGAAATTTCTTAGTATCAGTTGTTAGCTGTGTAGTAAGCCATGATTTTCCCATTAAAAGAAAAACTAGCGGGGACCGGATTCTTCATGTAGCTGAACGAAGAGGATCCGTTGGATTGCTATCTTCCCCTATATTGGTCCCCAAGGATCGTGACAGATTTGGTGAAATTTGTTTAGGAATGTCACCAACGAATTCCGAAGACGAACGAGTCCTTTCGACCCTTCGCGCTCTCGCCAATAAAGCTCTTCTAAAGCCTTCCTATAACCTCCTGCCATTCAAGCTATACAATATTGGTTCACCGCCAATAAATACCCCACACCCCCATCACTTTTTCGTCTTCGATTCCATTCAACTCAGACGATTCTCTGAACAGCATTCACACTCGAAGTAAAAAATCACCAAAACTTCCACTTCACCAATCCATTTTCGTGGGTTCTCAGCGATTGTCCTCTGTTTCTAGTTGTTCCCAGGTGCATCGGGTGATTTTCTGGCAGTTCGTGTTTGCAAAAACATCATGATGATACACAGGATGGTTCACGCATAACCAATAAAGTCGAATTTCAAATTGAAGAAGTCTAAAAACTAGTTATTGGTAAAAATCGTGATGATTTTCAGGTTAAAATATTGGATAAATAATGTTCAATAACAATTTTAGGCACGGGAATATCTCGAGGTTTCGAGATCAGTGCGAAATATCCAATAAAAATATATTGAAATCTATCAACATGACCATGATGTGATATAAATATTCAAAAGCAGTGCGAAATGTCTATGAGAATAGCCGAGCTCTAATAATTATTACGATAAGTTGTTTAGTTGTATTGTAAGTTGAAGTTCACCCAGGCTGGTAAAGAGAAATCATGAACATTTGGCCTTTGATACGGTAGGGAAGAGTGAGTTCAGATGGAAGTTTCTGAGTAATTTTGAGCATATATCGGACCGTTTTATAGTTTTATTTGAATTTGGTCGTGTTTGTGTTCTAAACACGGTAGGGTGAGGCATGCTAACCAGACCCCAACTACCAACTAAGTTCCTAATATACTATACTGTGCTGTTGAAGATCCGAGATCTTGCCGCAAGTGAACATAATATTAGTCTGATAAGATTTTCAAAGTCGAAAACCGCTAAGTTTCCATCAGGTGTGGGGAAATGGTAGACTCCATGAAGTGTTTGAGAAAGTTACGTACTTCGTGATTGGTTTTTTGTCCGTTGAAAATTCTCTTAGAAATGAGAATACCCGTACTTTTCCATATCGGAGTTCAATGGTGGACGTTCGACCGAATATCGGCTCGTCTCCCTTCGATATTCCACGGTTTGATGCCGTGACCAACACATTATACACGGGCGTTGCTCCGTCCGAACAGACGATTACATGCAGTCCCGAACTTGTGGGAGATGAAGCAGTCCTAGCGGCCCCGAAGGGTTCCCATGACTCCCTGAATTATTGTGTCCCCCGTCTTCCACCCTCAACGAATCGCGGAAATATGTATTGTGAAGCGATGTGAACAAACAAAGTGAGCAAAAAAAAGGGGGGGAAATAACAGTCATAACCTTCCGGAGCAGATGGTAAACATTCCTGTTCTATTTCCGAGCACATCGAAGTTTTATCGAGTTTGATCGTGACTGCCCTACACAATATGAAAAGCCCTAACTTTCGGAATGCGATTTCATTTTGCAAATCATTATACTGAAAGGATGCTACCTACCGTCAAAAAGTTTATGACTGAACAAACACCTCATAATATCCTCCATTTTAATTGAAAAAGTTAGAACTCGACGGTACACGTTGATAACGACAGAGGACGAGGAAAACAATGAAAATTAAACAAAAACGACACATTTCATATATTTGAAACTACCGGTGCAACTTACTGTCTGCACTTCACGCCTTTTGTTTAAAATCAGATACTGGTGAGAGCTGTAAACATTATTATACATCACCATGGCAGTGAGAACTGGAAACCGCGGCCTCTCTAATGTCAAGGTTTACCACTGTGAAAGTTAGCAATGTGGGGTAAGTTATACTCAGATTTAGCAACCGTGTAAAATAGGACTAATAACTATAAGGATACACTCTCAAAGACTGTCAGTTTTGATTTTGTTTTTGATTGAAACATCGCATCTATAGCATATTCCATGGTTTGCGATTGTGGAAGTAGAAATGTGTAATAACGAACTTTCTGCGTTTGGCGTAAGTAAAATACTTTTCGAAGGTGATAAGCGTAATTGCTTTGGTTATGAGTGAATTGCGTAAATTTGTATCTTAGCTGTGAGAATTATATTTGATTTGTTCCGATAATAATTATTTATGCCACATTCGGAGATATTATTTTGACTATGCGTATATTAGTTTGATTATGTTGTAGTTTTGACTAGTCGTCTAGTGTTTCCGATTATTTGTGTGCTTGTTTGTGACCCAACCCCGCTCAAACGGTAACGCCGATGTTGAAGTTTTTGACATTTCATGTCTTTGCTATGGCACACAACCAAATTTTCGTTATGTCACGTTACGTTACGTAACGAAATATGCTCAATGATTATTATGATTCGTAGAAGTGAGGTAGGTAGGTACCTATATGATTATAGCTGAAATTTGGCTATATGATTATTATGATTTGGCTCCTGAAGCTAACTTCTTTCCTATCAACCGTAGGAAGCTGAAATTTGGCTGGTAGCCTCCTTAGGACGTGAACAATAAGGTGCACAGGGTTTTGATCAGCTGAGTGGCTCATGAAGCTAACTTCTTTCCTATCAACTGTGGAAAGCTGAAATTTGGCTGGTAGCCTCCTTAGGACATGAACAATAAGGTGTGCAGGGTCTTGATCAGCAGAGTGGCTCCTGAAGCTAACTTCTTCCCTATCAACCGTAGGAAGCTGAAATTTGGCTGGTAGCCTCCTTAGGACGTGAACAATAAGTTGCACAGGGTTTTGATCAGCTGAGTGGCTACTGAAGCTAACTTCTTTCCTATCAACCGTAGGAAGCTGAAATTTGTCTCGTTAGGACATGAACAACAACGCTACTGGAGTAAGTGATGAAGTCTGGCTCGAAAACACAGAAGAAAAAAATGTCCCAATGTGTTGCAGACTCGTATGCAAGCATTTATGATTCTTAGAAGTGAGGTAGTTAGGTACCTGTATGATTATAGCTCCTAAACTTTTCCATTTAGGTTTGAAAAAAATATAATAAATATATCAAAATATAAAAAAATATTGAAAAAAATGTAATTCACAGAGGAAGAAAAGATTGCTAGAAGATGGAAGGGAAGAAGGAGGGAGGGGAAAGATATGAAATGTCCTAATGCGTTGCAGACTTGTATGCAAGCGTTTCAATATAAAGAAAACAAAAATTAAACTCATTTTTGAAATGATTTTTTTTTTTTTTTTGCAAAATGTTGGTCAAGTTCCTGGTAAGGTTACAAGCTATAGTTTATAATTGTGTCGTACAACCTCTTTCTTCATAGTGGAATCAGTCATCCTTAGTGACGTTGATTGAATAAATTAATACGTTCGTAAATAGGGGATAGTGTTTGGTGGTTTTACAACTTTTTTCATTGAAAAAAGGCGAGATGCAAATCTTTCCGTGCTCTTTCTGTCCTCCCCTAAATATTGGGTGATTGAACTTAGTCAGCTCCAACCGCTTTTTTACCTGTTCAATCTCCACGGGTGCCTACGTACGAGATAACATAAAAATAAACGTTATATGTAATATTTGCTCGCTTAATATGACAGGAAGGAAACATAAAATGTATATAGTAGGTATAGTAAGAAGAAGCGCGTAGCCCAGTATATTCTTGCACAACAAATTTTGCTGGCTTTAGTTCATAAACAGTCATTTTTTTATGATGTACAAATCTGTAAAAGACGACGACACACACGACCATACATTTTGCTAATGTTCAGTAATTAATTACCATGACACTGTCTTGGACGACATAGAGTTTTCAGTCATCCGCGCCAAACGTTGTCTTCCGGTTGATTTCACCTTCGGAAGACAAAATTTGGCACAGACGACTGAGAAATCCTTGTCGTCCAAGACTGTGTCATGGTAATGAAATCACCATCCATGTCCTGTCCGGCCAGTCCCGGTGGGCTTATGCCCGATACATTTTTCAAGTGGCAGGAACTCAGGTACCTATTTGAAAAAAATAAATAAATTAATTAAAATTGAGCATTTTACAGAATTTTTGAATTTGTACCACACTTTAGAACACCCTACATTTTGATCATCAATCTTAATGATATTGAAAAGTATAGAAAGATAGTGGAGGAAGATGTCCAGTGACCATTATAATAGTATTTCACTTTTCGTCATAGACAAAGTAATGAGTAATCCAGTAAAGTCGTATAACACGATTAAACACTTAATTGCAAAAAGATTGTTCCCAAAGAGATCATTTGGTAGAGATACAGTATAAATTTGCCCCGAAAGACTTCTCAAAAGATACGAAAGTTAACATACTGTAATATTATTATTTGAAAAACTTGTGTTCAGGTTGATCCGATAGATTTATCACAATCGCAAACCATGAAATCAGTAGAAGATCAAAGCGATAAATATTGCCATGTATCCCTTGATTCTTTGGGTAGAATATGGAAAAGAACAAGTTAAGATACCGAACTTATATGATCGTTTAGAAGACACCGACCCACTTCAATACAGGCAATGCCAGTAGGTGCATTGACCTAAACGAGTTGAGTAACTTCACAATAGTATAATTGGAAACAATAATTGAAATAATCCATTTCCAATATTAGGTCCAATGTTGACATTTCCAATGTTATAAAAACATTTTTTTGTGAATTCAGAAGGAACAAAAAATAATGGATGAATGATAATATAGTGAACTATTGGGGAGTGACGAGGGAAAACTTTGGAAGGAATAAGTTCTCTGAGAGTATTATAAGAACCATAAGTCAAGAGCGAGAGAGGTAGATCGAGGAGCGCTAATATCGCATTCAGAAGCGCCCCTGAAAGCCAAGTTTAATCTCTTGATACAGTTGACCCGAAACAAACTTTCGCTCTATTGATATCTGAGACACCTCAGCTCAGAGGCGAATCTACTTTGGAATAAGTTACTTGGCCTTTGTCAAAGCCCTGAGGGACGACTGAAGCTATAAGAGAATATTGACTGGCGAATAATTGAAAAGACTATATCCCCATCGAGGGGGAAGTTATCGTGGAATCCCGTTATTATTGGAGGGGGAATGATGACGATTTAGGAGTGAAACTCGTGTATTGACTGATCGGATTTCTTCATTTCATCAATAAGTGAATAATCGTAATTCAGTAATGAACAATTATTACTGAATGCATGAATATTAGTAGGTACATGAATATATACGGTATAATTTTTAGTGGGTCCTTCTTATTCAAAAAACAAATTTACCTACAAAGGTACCTACACAACTACGTTATACTCAGGTTGTCACAGCAAATACACTCACCTCCCTCTTTGCGTCTGCAGGTAAGAAGGTGCCCAACAAAATTCTCTCGTACTTTTTCTATACATTGTAACGTAAAACATTTGAGCGGTTTGCTAAAGCGCAACGTTTTTCATTTTCATTTTAGCTAATAAGGCCTGAAAAGTTCTCTTTTCAATCTAGAAGCGGATTTAGGAAAAACAGAATCATAGGTATGAGGGAACTTTAAGCTTGGAGCTTGTGCTGTGCCTGTCTCGTACTATCCTTCGAAGCCTCTCAGTGCTGAGGTCCTAGTTCCCTAATTAGTGTTTGAAGTGCACTGATAAACAACTACCTGGAGTCAGTAAAACCAACAACAACAATAACTACCTGATCATACGATAAATAATATGTAGAAGAGAATCTCCAATAAAATTCCAAAAAACCGTACAACAAGAACTACAACAATAAATACAATTACCACTTTAGTATTTGAAGTTTGTGGTAAGTATTTTCATGACGAAACACATTCATTTCCAGAGCCTATTGTTTGAAGTCAAATTGAAACCAAAAAAAGTTCCATTCATGCAGCATGAGTTGGTGAGCGAATTTTCAAAGAATAATTTTAACCGATTTTGTGGGTGATTCTTACGGAAAATTTCACGCTTATTCCGAATATACCATATGTTCCTATGTGTAGGATGGTATTTCACACCAAAAACCTCAAAAACACGTTTTTTAGCGATTTTTGAAACTTGTCTGCGCATGAGAAATAAAAATTGGAAAAAACCCATTAATTATGTTATTTGAGTTGCCATGACTAGTAAACACTATTTATCAGGACAAAAAACTCCATGTGGGAGCAGAAATCGTCATGTTAAAATGTAATGTTTTGAATTTCAGGGGGGGTGACGTACGTACCTCCAGAGGTACGTACGTCACATCCCCTGCTGTCCCTTTCAAAAACCGTTCGTGGATATTATACGTAGTCAGCATGGATGCGCTTCGTCCAATCAGCGCGCTCCATTTTCGCACGCATGTCTTCAAACGTTCACATTTCTCCTCGTTGATAAAAAACATAGGGAGACCACATAATTATGAAATAACCCCATTTTCCCATTTTGAATCGATTCCCTTTCAATAAAAATCATGCGCGGACCCCATTTTCAAAATTTGACCCCTTGGAGAACTACAAAAGTTCTGGCCAATGAACTCAGTCTTACTTCTGATATTATTGACATTTTAAAAATTTTTTGGATTTTTTATTTCGATCCCTCGGGCAGATATCGTCTGGCGTGACACATATATAATACATATATACATATGAAAAATTGTTAGATTTCAGGAATCGTTTTAGAATGGTCAGAAACGGATTTCCATGAAGAAAATTGTCAAAAATTTGCATTACAAAAATTTTGAAGCCATTGCAATAGCTTCATTTTCTTCGAAAATTCGCTAAAATCTCTACAAAACCTAAGCTCTGAAAACCGGGGTCGTAAGCACACGCCACATACTAATAAATTTATCTTTATCATTCAATAGCTTCATTATCAGACAATGAACATGACCGCTCGCTCATATTTGGACGTTCACTTCTATACCTAGCATATTCAAATCATAAAAACTCCTCTTGGAAATTCATCTCACTCATTATCATAATAATGGACACCTCCAATGAGAACCGCAATAATTACTCATACCCCGGCCCAGACTGTCTAATTATCATCTAATTAATATAAAGCAACTCCCCCAGTTGACTACTTCGGAAAACACGACCGGTCATTCTTTCCCTTTTTTTCAAGAAACAAAAACACCTTATTTCCATGGAAGCACAGAAATTCTTCCCGCGAATCCGGTTCTCCAGCGGAACGTCGTCGTGGACTAAACGACCGTCGCGGCCGCTTGACAACATCTAACCGTCATTATACCGATTAAAGCCTCTCGTCTTTCGCCCACCAGTTTTCTTTCTGAACTATAAGCACTTCTAAGAGCTTTTAATTATCAGGTGTTGAACTCGCGTCTCGTCCGTAACATCGGTGCTTTGACGTCGTTCAACTGCCTTTTAAATACCAACTCATGTTCTCGGAACACGAAATTCCCGGCATAAATGAGTCTCCACGGTCTGGTTTTCCAGTTATTTTCCCCTCGTCTTTCAACCCTATCTCAAAGAGAACGAATGCCTCGTCCACAGTTTACGGCCTTTTCGAAGTTGAAATACATAAACGGTAAAATTGTATTTTTAGAGACAAAAAACTACAAGACAAAATTATATTCTCCGAGCAACCAATCATAAAAATTACTCCCTTTGGAGACAGAAATTGGAGATAATGAAGTCGAGACTCAGTCGTAATCTATCAAAGTAAACTGTTTTTCTGTAGTCTGTAATTTCAGGTCCGAATTAGAACGAGGCCTGTAAGACGATCATGTTCGTTTAAACTGAAGCGAACGACTACCTACAATCTACTTTCTAGGTAATTGTAACAGTGATTGTCCAGAACTGAGTAGACTAGTTGTAGTTGAATGAAACTTAGTGATGTCGAAGGTTTATCCAATAAGTATCCATTGAGAATGAAAATCAGGTATAGTGACGTTTACCACACCTCGGACTCGCACTTTGATAACACGTTTGCGACCGATTTTCTCCACTTTTATTACATTTAACTCGTTAACACGTCGACAGCGGCCCGACCGTGAATACCCCTAGTATTCACATGATATAAGTCCATTTTAACATACCTACATGAATGGAAGTACTTACAAAAAAAACTCAGATACTATAAATAATGTTCACCACTTTTTGGCCCGACTTTGGCGGTTCTCAAAAATTTTCCTTTCTGGAAAGAACATTTTTGCAATCAACAGGGTCGAAAGTTGAATGGAATTAGAGGGTAGAAATATTGCTAAAAGCAGATTTGGCCAAATTGTAACTTCAAGTACAGAGAAAGTCGAATGTATCCTCTAGCAATTACAGTAAAAAACCATGGAATTGCATTTTTTATATCGAATACTTTTACGGATACTGTAACTGTATCCGGAATCCATGGATATAGTTACTTGCCAAGGGGAAGTAACTACGGATGGGTACAGGCACATTTACTTGTAATTGTAACTGTAACTATATCTAGTTACTTTTTCGGATACAATAACAAAAATCATTCTAAATTGACTTGACTTTTCTACTTCCCCGTTTCATTATCTGTAGACTCTAAAACTGCGAGTAGGTATTTAGGAGGAGTCGATTTTCTGAATTCCACAATACGAGTATAAGTCACATTAGGACGATTTTTGTTATTGTATCCGAGAAAGTAACTAGATACAGTTTAATTCAGTTGATTACCAGAATTTAAATAAGAATTTGGTGGGAATGGTTACTCGGGATGCGACAGTCTGAAAATAAGCCCCCAAAACGTCTCAAAGTTCGAGATATCAGAAAAAAAAAAAAAAAACGCGGTGACGCTAACAGGCGTCAATAGGTCCTTGTGCCACATAAATTCAATCTGAGCTTTTCAACAATGATAAAAGGTTACTACGAGTTGTGTAAGACCAGGTAACGAATTTATAGCAGGTGGATGCGAAAAAGAGGGACGATCGAAAAAATCAGTGAGTGTTATGACAGCTGGGTGGGCGGGGGCGCATAATTCAATCGATTCCAACATCGGACTTTTTATATATAAGGCTTGGATGCCACTCAGACAGTAGTAAAGTGTGTAGCAGAGATGAACCAGCTGGGGATACTCATATTGTGCTGCCTCGGTGTTTTATTAATCGGTGAGTTAAAAACGCTGCAAATTATTACACAACGGTTTATTAT
>JAEMON010000002.1:21992933-22006979 GCA_030264115.1 Lygus lineolaris
GCTCATCAACTCATGCTGCATGAATGGGACTTTTTACATAGGTAATTATATTTCACAATATTTTTTTACTTAGGCTGAGAAAGGCGGCGTCGTCCCGTCGAAACATTTACCAAAGCTCCTGGATTTGCCGAAATCAATCAACTCAACATAAATTTATATTGAATGAGATGTCACTGTCAATAATAGTCCCATTTGCATGAGGATTGACATCAGATCATCAAGTGGATAACTGCTTTTTGAATCGGGATGATAGGTACCCTACCTAATGGAAAATTAAATAAATAAATAAGTGTCTGAAGTAAAGTACAAAAGCCAAAGGTAACTAACTCTGAGAAAAAAGAGAGGTTAAAGTCGGAGTAAGACTGCATCTTTCCTTGAGAATGCCAGAAAATATGGTTTCTTTTCCAATTTTTAATATGCTATTTCTGCTATACTACCTCAGAAGATTTGAAACAACCTGAATATTAATTTTGATGGAAAAGCAAAACTCTGCTAGATAAGTTCATTCGCGTTAGGTTCATTCCTACCGCTGCATCTACGCGTTTCTTCATCACGGCGGTGGCTATTAATACTACTGCACAGATATAACCTCAAATCGCAATTTCATTGGACGAGCCAATAGCTTGATTATGGATACGGTTTAAGACAAGGCTGGTGAAGCTGTAACTGACGTGTTAAACTCAGAGCGCCGCATCTACATAGCAACTATACCTATGATCTATGCTAATCATGAACGCCGTATCTACTCGTAGTTTCGGCTCATAGTTGTAGAACTATAATATATTGTACCTGTATTCGGCACATGAAAGCGTGGAGTTGCGGTTATTGAAGGTTCATTTACTCTCGATTCCAAGGTAAATAACGTCAATGATTTGAAAATTTCAGACATAAAAGACGCAAAATACCAAAAACATCGAAAAACTCGATTTTTACGAACAAAGTAGAAAGTATAGCCGTAGTATAGGTACTTCTTAGGAGGGCACAACAGATGACGTGAAAATCGAAACGTATCGAGTAACGACAAAAGATGAGTAAAACCGAAATCATATCAAAATAGTAGAAAGTTGGCAAAAGTCATGCATTACCTCGGGTACCTTTACCCGAAACTATAACGCAGAATATTGAATGGCGACTGTCCTGAACAAAATATGAGCCGCCAATGTTTGCCTAATTCATCTTCATCGCAAACAAGAAAAGAAACGAAACAAGGTTTGCTCGACAAAACATTTGTTTTTCCTTCAAATTGCAAAGAGAGGAAAAAAAGTCAACTTGGAGGTCCTGAGAAGAATTGAACACGACGGAAAGGGGATCAGTGTCAGGGGACTGAGAGGTGGATAGACAACAGGCTTCGTGGAGCTAATTGAGAGGAGCAGCTTGAAGTGAAGTGATATTCCATGGCGTTACAACCACAATGGGGTTTCCCTTCCCCCTTCGACCGTCCCATTTTTTCTTTTTTTGCGGTTCTGCTAATTGTCTCCGCTGGGAAGCCCAATATTGGGAGCCACTCGTTTACCACCGGGCGAAAGCTTCGAAAAAAGAGTCGAAATTCTTCTTGTTCGGACTTTTCACAAACGAACCGTGGAAGTGTGTAATGAACCGGTCGTTACAGAGATCTGTGATCCTTTCGGGGGCTGGTGAGGGGTATTTCAATGCCTGGCAATTGCAAATCGTTAAATTCATCAGAACGTGAGTGAAATACGTTTTCAGAAATCCACATTGAAGGACTGGTTATAAACGTAGGTAATGATTGTTTCCTCATTATGTTGACTTTTTTTCACGTTTCTCTATAAATCATCTGGAGGCTAGCTCCCAACTACCATAAAATTTGGTGCTGAATCGGGCGAAATTTTAGTTAGTGAGATATCGGTGTTTGCGGAAATTTACGAAGAGGCTGCTATTGACCCGACATATTTAACTAGCTTTCTAAACAAGTTTGACTCCGTGTCTGTTGGTCTGTAGCAATTTCTTGTCCCGGGCTAAACTTACTGTAGGTACTTACTGAATTACGGCCCGATTCTATCCCCTTGACGGCCCCCTATCAATTTCGTCGCCTTCGGATCACTAGTACCAAGCGTGTGCGTTTCACGTGAATTTCTTGAAACGACGGTTTCTGAGTTCCTAATGGCCTGATTCAGCTCCGATTCGGGGGGATAACTCCGAGACGATTCCCTATTAATGTTATCACAATAGGATAAGTAAAAGCTAACGATTCCGATTAATGTTATCACAATAGGATAGGTAACAGCTACTGCGTATGCGCAAACTTGAAATTCGTTATCGTAGGTCCGGAACTATCTGCCGATTTCGGTGAAATGTTCACTAGCTGAATTTATAAGTCTGGTTACGAAAGTGAGGAAGCTATACTGCCTACCCAACTTGGCAGGCGTTTTGATAGTGTTTGTAAGTGAAGAGAATATGATCATGACATAATCCACTGCTGTAGACCAGAATTATCTCTAATAGGTAAATTGAAAGACCAAATCATCATCATCATCATCATTCTCTTCAGCTATAACGAGTATGCCTCTCATGAAGAGTTGTACCTCCGTTACTCATAGGTGGTTGTAGCTCTTTGGCCACTTATCATAACAAGATAACTGCTTCTCATAAGCAGTGTGACTTTTCCCAAGTGGGAATTTTCGTTCATCGATAGAAACGATGAGACGCTGTCCTCTTTCCCGCTCGACCGAACATTCCAGAGGCGCCAGCTCGGAAATTCCTTCCAAAAAGCGGGCCAAGCGGGAAGTGGACCATCATAGGACGAATGGACCACTCTAGGAGAGGAGAAGCGGCCTAAGATGAAGGGGGGGAGGATCCTGGGAGATGGGTCGAACTAATAAACAGTTCCGCGGTTACGACACCCTCCAGTTATACGGGGCCGCCCACGCTTTTTTCGGTACGCCTGGGTCTCCTCGCATCCGTTACGTCTGGTCCTGCGGTAGGTGGCTGAGGAATGCGATCGGAGAGTCCATCAATCAGTGGCCCCTGGCCCGTAATGGTGATGGACTATCATCACACCGGCCGCCGCGACCTGGCCGCTACCGTAACCATTAGGAGCCGGGAGCTATACTAATTCCTGGGCTCTCGAGTGATTCGTTCCACCAAGGTTTAGGAACCTTCGCTTCAGAGGTCAGATGGCTTGAATGAAGCTGAGAGCTAACCAGAATGAACTAACACCAGGGAAATTTCACGATTGTTGCTTGGTAGCTCCAAACACGTCACCGCAGCTTCAGTCTAGGGATAGCAATTTTTGCAACACCTAGTGCGAGGCTTCAAACTACATTCCTCACTCATAGGAACCCGAAAAAGGCTATTGCTGGGGCTTTAACGCTGATTTCGGCACTAAGGGTATTTTCCTGAGCATATGTTCCTGGTAACTTGATTAAAGAATACATCTTGTGAAAAGCTCAAAATGTGGTAAACAACAATTTCTCACCTATTTTGCTTAGTTTTCCCCGCTAATTATGGAGGACTCTAATTCTTATTGGTTCATCCTCATACATGTAAAAAAAAATCTCGAAATCGGATGTTTTCTCCATTTTCGTAGGGGCTAATGGTGGCAATAGGCCGTAAATTCATTTTTCCAAAAAAAAATTAGTCAGATATCGATCAGAACCATTCTAAGGTTTTAAGAAATTGGGTTTCCTGCTGATTGCTTTCCTACTTTTCAGGTGAGATGAGAAAAACTTCGATGCATCGTTAAAAATATATCAAAGGGTACAATAAGTACGTCGTCCAGAATATAAAAAAATTCACCGTTTTATGAATGTATATCGACATTTTTACGAAGTAAATTGATTGTGATCACATGAGGCACCCAGTTGCCCTGAAGATGTGACTAATCATGTAGTACCGTCAGTCGTCTCATTCAGGTACCTACTCTGTGGGTTATACAGAGTACCATGCATGGATTCAATACCGTCCAGGTCTGTTATAGACTTACCTACCCGTTGGACACTATCATGGAAGTAGGAATAGAACGAAATGGCCCTCCATTGTCAAAACCGACCACTCAGCTGTGTCCAAAACACGAACGACTACCACACACAGAATTAGGCAATCGGCCAAAGAGGCCCCCGTTTACACAAGCAGACATAAGAACAATAAAGTTCTCAGTAAATTTCTTCGAATAAAGCCGGACGGGACGTTCTGAAAAACCAGATCTCAAGAAAACTAACTGGGTGACAGCAGACAAAATCTAATTTTAACTTAATCAACATTTCAAACATGGACATAATAGGACGTTCATGCTAAGGGAAGACGGCAGTATAATGGGGCAAAAGAAAAAAAAAACGATATAGCTCCTTACTTACTTATTTCGGGGATCAATGGAGATACTCGTGGTTTTTGTTGTTGTTGTTGCGTTTTTTCGAGTTTCAGTTGGCGTGGCTTTGCAACTAGCCTACTGATGTTCAAAGATTTTTCCAAATAATACAAAGAACTTGATAACAAAATTAAATCCGTGTTCTCAAACACCCTAAGGTATCCATCCCTCGAGTTTACGACGAAGAGACAGTGGGTTAGACGTACAAGCTCCCGCAGCCACCCTGAAAATTTGATATCCTTCGCCGTCAAATGCTCGCGGGAGTGGTATCTCTCGCCCTGAAAACCGCCGGAATTACACCCAACCGAAACCGCGAGCCATCGACGAACTTCACGAGCAACAGCTTGTAACCCGACGCCGCTGCGGTCAATCACAACAACCCCCGGTTCAGCCTCATATTACGCTGCGTTGCTCATTCACCAAGTGAAGGTTAAGCTTTTGCTCCATTCAAGTTTTTTTCTCTCAACAGCGTAATGCTAGTGGTATTAATAACAATAGTGGTCAGAATAAAGGCAATAAAAAATGCGCAGAAAATTGCGTAACGATGGAAATAACGGAGAAGAGAATATCTAATGACTCTCCATAGGGTGGGGCGGGGCAAGTGCGTACCCATTTTTCATAAATCTGACTTTGTGAAGCTACAATCATCCTCCAACTTCGAATTTAGACATGACTATAGTTTTATTGCGTTCTCCAGACGTCTGTGAGTCGTAAAAGGTGAGAATTTATTGAATTCATGTTCGTCATTCTTTTTAAATTGAGAAATAACTGAAGGCTTTCAAACGACGCACTTGACCCGCGTCGTGGGCAAGTGCGTAGCTGTAATGGACCAACTGCGTTTCCAACTTTCTACCCGAAATACTAGTAGATATGCCTTAAATAAAACAAACTCAGATGGACCAAAGCAAGTATAGAGGTATATAGGTATACTACCTACGCATCTGAAAATGAAGAAAACAACTCCACATAATAGGTTATTTCACAATAGGAAACTCCTGAGTTGACCAAATAGTCAATAAACTCTTCCAACTGTTGATAACCTTCTAAATCCCTAGGTCGCAGTTATGGGAATTCAGGTTTGGGTGAATTAGGACTGGGTTCCAAGAGAATAAGGTAGGCAGAGGGTTGCATTTGAAAATTAAGGAAAAAAACACCATACAATTTCTTAACAGGAACTCCTCAGTTGATCAAAAATGTGCAATGCATTTTCTCACCATTTTCCCTAAAAAGAAACCGCAAGCAACATGAAAACAAGGTTGGTAGGATAGGTACATTCAAGCAAAAGTGTAAGTACCTAACTAAGGTTCATGTAATGTTATCAATGGGACATTTCGAACCACCGAGCCCTTTCATTTTCTACAGAACAGGATTTTTTACCTAATATTTTTGCTAAAAAGGCGGTTATCAACGCAAATCTCAAGAAGAGGATACATATTCCAAAATTCTCTGGGAAAAAGCATAAATTATGAAAGCACAATAAATTAAAATTACTAAACATATAGGCATAATCTCACATCCTTGCGAATTTCATGTTAATTTCAAAGTAACGCACTTGCCCCATATTTGAGAACGCTCCTGCCCCATTGTCGGAAAAATGAGGGGCAACAGCGTTTTGTTAACTACGGGCATTTCACGCAGAGACAATAGATTCAAATCGGAAACAGAGGGATAACAAAGTTTTATCAGCTCTTGCCCCTAAAACACACTTGCCCCGCCTCACCCTCGGGTTATTGCTAATTGCAAGCTAGCCTCGGGTTTTCAGGTCTCCAGAAGTATCCAGCAAGCTTTGATAAAAATTCAAGTTGTTTAAAAACCATCCTCAAGATCCTCAAATCGAATTCGCATTTTATTGTTTGGTATTTAGTTGTGTAAAAGAAGATGTTTTCCACTGCAATTGTCATTCACTTCAAATGCCTGCTTGGCAGGCAAAGTTGTGAAGTTTGTACTGCTTTTTCCTGTTTGTACTGCTTGTACCCCTTTTCACCAACTTCCGACCCATGATGGTGCACCTTCATTAAAAGCTCTCCGTTAGAACTACCTACAATTCGAAAGCATATGAGAATGGAAGTTCATTCCTCATTGTTTCACTCTTACTTCAACATCGGAAGACTCGAGCAAGAGGACGTGGGCTGTATGGTGACACGGGTTTACGTGATGTGACGTCAACTTGCATGATAATATAAGTAAGTACACTGTAATTTGAAATTTCGTCACGGTTCGTTACATTTTTCCATCACAAAAACAAATTTGTACTCGAGGGAAAACACGAATGAAGACCGAAGAGAAGGAAGTTTATATTGGAATCAATTAGAATAAATCCGATCACAAGGATCCAGTGACTGCTAAACAAACGGTCCCGAGAGGCGGAATCAGATTTCCAGGCAAACAATAATATTGTGACCGACAGGCCTACAAACATTTGACGTTCAAAGAGCTGGCGGGGCGGTTCCCCTCTTTTCAACTTCGGGGTTAAAAGAGCGGTAAAACACATGACAGGGGCGCAAACCTCATCAAGGCAGCATAAGCTACACCGGGCATATGAAAAGGAGCTCTGGAAAGGGTCGGGCTTCCCAAACCCTTTTGTGAGTCGAAAAAAAATCCTTTGCAGCCCTTCAATGCGGGCGCTCTTTGAAGTTCGCGAAAACCTGTTGGTAATGAAACCGAATGGAGGTGAGCTCTCATACGTGTACCTGAGGGATGAGACACATTAAGAAGAACCCCGAAACGCGGGAGCATTTATTATATAAAGGGTTGGTTGCTCGGAAAATTAGGTTTTTTCACACTTTCATCTCCGCTTCGTTTTCTTCTGGCTGCGGAGCCTTTTGTTTTACTCCTTTTCATTCTTCTTCCTCTTCTCCTCTTAGGTCGCAAACTAATTTCAGCTTATTTCGTACACGATAAAATAAGGAAGAGTTCCTTGTGCTCCGCGGAGTGTGTTCTTGAAGGTGGGAAACCAATGTCGAGGGGATGACACAGAATGAAATACTAGAATAACATTGTAACAACAAACACAACCCAAACCCAAATTCTGACAACGAATCCTTGGACGAGGTTTGACACTGGTTACAGCGCTTTTTCATTCGACACTATGTTGCCAAGCTAACAAGGATGCTAACAAGCAAAAAATACTTTTCCTCATCATCCTATTTCGTCGTTCAAGCCTCCAAGAGCATTAATGCAGCAAGATATCCACCTGATGTGACAAAATAGGCAATCTATTCCAATCTCGTGAGTTTTCGAACCCAACAAGTCATGAAATCGAACTGAACCGACCTGGACAATCGAAAAAGCTATATTATGGCCTTTCTAATCATATTGTGACGTTAGAAATACCTATACTAAATACATGATTACAAAATATAATCATTCAGTGAGAATGTAGGTTGAACTGCTGTCGAAGCATTTTGTGATAGTATGCAACAATAGCTATTTCAATAACATCAGAAGGAAAGATGAGTTCGATAGCCGGCAATTTTCCGGTATGTTCATCCTCAGGAGAGAAATTCTCGTGGAGATTAAAAAACACTAAATACCTATCTGCTGTCTAGTGGAATATCTAGTACGTACGAATTTGTGGTTGTGGGGAACATTCCTTTGATAAATAGCGGTTTAGGTGGTAGGTATAGGAAGAATGGTGTATTCGGAGTCAGCTCAAGTGTTTAACGAAATTCCGCATTCCAATGAATAACCCACCAAATATTTGTTATTAGATGTACATGGGTAAAAATCGCAGAAAATATTGCCAAAAAATGTAGAAACGATTATGCCTCGAATCTTTGTTCATCATGTCACTACGACCATGTTGGACCTTCTTCACTGGTTGGGACCCTGTAAAATCGAGGCAGCAAGTAGTATAAGAAAGTACATGTACTCTTTGAATATTGGGCCTACATATGCGAGGGGAAAGACTTGAATATGAATAATATTGTTTTATTAGTGATGAGATGTTCTTGTGTATTTTGCAGTAGGTCCGTGCCCTTCATCATGTTTGACCCACGTCGACGAGAGATCCCACGCTACATAGACACACGTGAATAGTATTAAATGGATGTAACCCTCTGCTATGGTAATTGAAAAGCTTCTCTCACATCATTAAACACAGTCTCGGACCACCCGTACTTGTACAGTTACAGCCATTAAGAACACCATCGTCACTACAAACGGGCGGGATTACAGTAAAGAGCTACACGACGGATTGAGCACCTTTCACTAAATAAGAGGTCACCACAAAAACTGGGGTACAAAAAACTCCAAAGGATACTTCTCTCTGATATACGAACTGCTACCGAAATACGTGTAATTTGGTAGCGGGGCAACTCATCTGGTTTTCAAATAAGGACGGGTCAATTCTTTTTGTAGCCGCCCCTGCGAACCTTACAACACCTCGGATAATGAGCCTACCTACCTACATCCGATTTCGGGGGCCTTACAACTCGGATACCCAACGGGCTTTTGGGTCCCAGAGATTCTATAGATACTCAGATCGGATATAGTAGGTTTCGCTTATAGATTGAATCTCGATGTCAGGACATTTTAGTGAATTGTGTGAAGATAGTAATGGGTTGGGGAGGTGGCAAAAAGAAGTAACAACCAAAAAATTATTACTATGCAGTTACTAGGTACCTACTATCTAGTGGAAGGAATGGGGGTATTATGCAATGGATGGGGAAGTGAATAATAATACTTCTCTGAAATGCAGACTTCTTGGTCGTGGCAAGAAGAAGAATCTCTACTTCGATTATCGATTTACTTATAGTCTACTTTCCCAATAAATGTAATACATCGACGCGTTCTGTACCTATTGAATTCCGTTCAATGCAAAGCTCCAACTTTCAAGTTCTCATTCTTTCATTGCACGAAAACGGCCGGTCTCTCGAGAGTCGCGCCCTGTTTCACGCACTCTCACTCTCCCGGGAAGACGCTCGGGGTGGGAGCCACGTCTCCGTGGCCGATGGACCGCGACCGCCGCGCTATCACTCAATCAAAAAGGGAAGTTCGTGAAATCCTTTTAACGGGCTCCAGACGCGGTGGAATTCGTCGAAAAGGCGGCTCCCTTCCTCTGGAGGGCGCTGGCACGAAGGACTGGTCCAGGATTCAGGTGGTGTGCGGCAGGGAGCGGGGAAAGGGTGAATCATCCAGACCTCTTCTGGTCTCCACTCTCTACTTCCGATCCTGCGTGCTCCCCAGTATTTCGAGCTCAAGCTTCTGCGGACCGCATAGTATCATGAACCAAAAGCCCATCCATCCTCCCTACTTCTGTATGCATTGTCTATGTATATCCATCGATTAAGTACCTTCCTGGATCAAAAATAACTAGAAACCGACGTAATATATCACTTATTCACTAATCAACCAGCGCAGAATGGACAAGTAGACAGAGTGATACAGGATTCCCGTCCACCCACTCCCAAAATTTGAGAATCATTATTCTTCCTTCTGGGCTATGATTTGCCACTCCATACCTTTTTTTGGTTCATTATTGTAAATAATTGTTTACCATTGGGTTGATGAAGTATATTTTTCCCTTAAGATGCAAGCAGCCTGCAGTTCAAACGAAGGTAGAACCTTCTGTTGGAACATTAACCTTGTCCAACCTATAGACAAGGTGACATAATAAGACAACGAACGTAATAGATTGTAGTCTTACACATTTTTTATTGATCCCCCAAAGACATCGGGATTCCAACGTTTCTCATAGTAATGATGTATGCATTGAATTGTACTGACGTTAAAATATTGCTGGTGCCTTTTTTATGTAACAAACACTTTCTCCAAACACTGATGAAACTTGACTATAACGCGATAGCAAACGATGGAGAACAATGAGAAGGAACAGATGTTCCGAAAGGAACTCAACTCTCCCCTATTCTGTGTTGGACAAGTTGAGGTGAAAGACCGTCAGTTCAAGTTCACGCAAATGTCAACACCTGTGAAACTCGACTCACGACGATAGATTCATATCGTTGTTTGCGGAGGTGGCGCCGTCTCCTGTGGTCCCCGGCAATAAGAGAACGCTGGGAGAAGTTCCCTCGTTTGTCGTCATCACCTTCGCCTCATTGCGAGATGTTGTAGTAGCTCTGTTGTAGTTCCAAATAGGTCCTTGAGTCAGAGGTAGATTCCCCTCTCACGGCCTCCAACTTCGGGGTACCCGGTGCCGTCTCCAGGGATGATGGGGTGTTGTCAGGTGTAGTCGGAACTTGTTCTCCACCCACTTGGAATTGTGCTACGTTGAACTTTCCCGTAAATTAGAGACACAATTAAATGAAAATATAAAGAGGGCTTTGAACTCAAGTTATGAGCAGAAATCGGGCTTCAGAGTGAAAGGAAAACGAGCTTCAATGTATAGAAGTTACCTCACCCAAATTGACTGATGAACTTCAGAGAAAGGTAAATCAAGTTACAAACACATAAATGTCAATGCTGTAATTGAAGATTTGATGTAGGTAATCTTTGCTTTTTACTCCTTAACTACGAGTATAAAAGTTCCCTTTGAAAAAACTTAATTTTACCGAATTTTTGAAGAAACTTCAGCAATTGCAATTGTTTCAAAATTCAAGTTATGCAAGTTTATGCATTTTTTTCGATGCAAATCCGTTTCAGGCCATTCTAAAACTTTTTGTGTAAACTACCATCTTAAACATAGAAACATAAATATAGTGTATTCGGAATAAGCGCAAAATTTCTTATAAGAATCACCCACCAAATCGGCTATTTTTTTGATTTTGTTTTTTAAATTTCGTCCATCAACTCATACTGCATGAATGGAACATTTTTGTGATAAGAGGTCGTTGTTCTCTACAATCGAAATCTTCATCCGTATTTTGGGAAAGTCATCCGTGATTATTCAGGCAAGGCCAATGAGGGCCAGTGGTAGTGTCTGTCAACCCACTCGTAACATCCCACCAAACTCTGATTTCTCACGATCCAATCGTCGGATTTAGTTCAAAAATGTATTTTGTCTGTTTCAACTGCCGAAATAAACAGAACTAGTATTTTCCCACAAATCTAGTTTTATCTAAAACACCTAACATTGAAAATTCAAGGAGGCAACAGTACCTACTTAATCCAAGATTAAATCAGTTGCGAAGTGAATATAAAGTTGTTTCTTCTTTTTTTGCATTCAAAATTATTGATATTGATCATCGTTCACCGATATGAATTCCCGCCAGTAGCTATTGAGTTCACATGCGTTTCCCGTCAGCAAAAGGAATGACTTGCAGAAAAATAATCTGCTAAGTCCCATCCGCAATCATATTCAATCCTACTTCCAAGAGCGTGATGCAACTGGGAATTACGTACGTCAGAGCTTCTTACAGCCCACTTGGTAATCTATTCGTCCCGTCACGTTTTGCTATTCCGCAGCTATTCTTCTTAGGATTAGGATATTTCCGGTATTGCGTTCCTAATGGTGATGCATTTTTCTGACAGGAGCTTCCATTCTTTACCATACACTTTCCATCATTATACCAAACCACAGAATAATAAAGTAACAGTCAGTGTCTATAATATAAGGGTCCTACCCAAAATATAATTGGAAAAGATTTTTCCGAGGTACACAAGGCATATAGGTACCTAATAGAACTTAAAAAAAAAAAAATTGTTTGACCCTCAACACCAAGAGATCTGCCAGCAGGATGGACGGTGACGGGATAGGAACCTATTGAAGTAGAGAGGAAAGGGAAAGGCTCAAGACGTTCTCATATATTTATCACATAGTGTATGAACATAGTATTTTCAAATTGATCAATAAATGAATTAAGGTTTTCCATTACCTATTGTAGGAAGGTTTCACATCCTAACACACGATAACATAGACATGATGAAAATATAACCATCATATAATCTTGCAATAAAGCTAACCCGCACAATCCCTGAAAATCCCATCAAAATTGAGAAAGGACTACAGACAGACAAACGTGGAACCAAATTTGTTCAGAAAGCTTTAAAACGCAAAAAGCAAAGAGGAATTTTGGAAGGAGCAATTTTCTTTTCTCACCTTTTCTGGAGAGAGAATGGCAATTTGAAAAACGATAATTTTAAAGTACCAAGGCAGAGGAACAAATTAGCCGTTTCATGTCTTATTAAATGTATGAGATAAATGAGGCTTCGTTTGGCAGTTGATCAAAACTACCGACAGAGAGGCACCTACGTAATGATGATGATGGTGGTGGTGATCACGGTAAATCCAGTTCAACTGCCTCCACTCCCAACGGGGCTTTATCGCTGAAATATGCACGTCCTCGACAGCCTGCTCAGGATGTTGACAATCAGTGTTTTCCCTCGGTCATCCACTGAATCACCTAACTGTCTCGTCACCATCAAGTCATTCCCGTTGATTGTCCAGAGGTGGCAACCCCCCCATCCATCCCACCATAAACGCGGTAATTACAGCTCGTTATGCGGTATAGCCGGTGTTGGCTTTTGGGACATCTGTTAAAATCCAGGGGTCTACCGGTGGAAGCTAATCACGAAGGGATTACGACGTAGTCGGAATGCGATGGGACGTTTTTGGAAAAGAAAGATCTCCAAAAAGAGGTGGGAGGGACGGTAAAAGAATTTTTAGAACGGGAAAAAATTCTGATGACTCGACCGGGACGCATGGAGTAAAGGTACATACTTACACCCCAAATATGGCTGACAACTGTCTTGAAGAACAACGAATACCGAAACGCCTTTTTCTACATCCGTCGCCCCTTTCTCCCCGAATTCGAGTTCTTTCGTGTACCTAATTCGAATCTCGAGAAACAAAAAAACAGATACAGAAAACCACGTAAAAAAGAAGAATGCAGTCTCGTCCACAGGGTACTAGCGGTACAATCACCTCTTTCTCTAATTGGAAATTCTGAATTGGAGTTTTTTTCTTTGCATCAGTTATTTATGGTATGGGAGTTCCCATTCCTCTTCATTACCAGACTGCAGCTTTTTACTTTGGAATGTGAACCGAGTGTTCGTATCGGGAAGAACAACTGCGTTTCTTCCAGGTTTGGGAGTGAAGGTGTGGATTTAATTGCGGAGTTAACGAAGTACGGGAAGTATGGGAATACTCCTGGAGGTATCAACGTGAGCTTACCAGAGGAGTGCTTTCAAGGAGCAGAACTACATAATTAAATCCACAAACTGGGTAGGTACATACGTACAGAATTTCTAATTTAGAATCAAATTGAGAGGTACTGAGTCAAAAGATCGTGATTTTGAAGAAAGGTAACCTTATTAGGGGGCGATCAATATTATTTAGTACATACTACTATATCTACATGAAAAACTCATTTCCATTCCTCGGTGCTAACATCGACCATCTAAATTCAGAGTACAGTAGAGCGTTGAAAATCCGAACGTCGAAAATCCGAAACGTCAAAAATCCGAACACCTGAGGATTTTTTTGAATAATATTTAATTAGAGCGGAATATAAAATTTTGCGGGTCAAACTGTGTAATGTACATGTTTGTGTAACGTACATAATATACATACATATGTACTACATAAAAACGATTGTTTTTATTTCCTGTACTGTATTACAGAACTGTATTTTTAATTATGGGTCTATTTCTAGGTTATGGCATTTCTAGGTTATGTTCGCAAACCCAAACAAATCGGTAATCCAAACTACCTATGGTCCCAATCGGTTCGGATTTTCGACGCTCTACTGTACTTACTTATCCTCCTCAAACAAAAATTTATGAATGTGCGGTATTATTAAATGTGAGTGGACTGATAAATTAAA
>JAEMON010000002.1:22007979-22025940 GCA_030264115.1 Lygus lineolaris
ATTGAGGTGTAACGCATCAGGCGAAAGACGGGAAGCAAGTGCCGGAGAGCTTGGGTAGGTGAAGATGGAGGGGAGGAGGTGTTGCGGATTGCCTACTCATGCCCCTCCAGCGTCTAAGAAGCGCCCAAACAATGAAACTTGGAGATTTTTCATTTAAGCCCCAGCTAGGCCTAAATACAGAAGCACTGAGGAAGAAAAATGATCCAAATCAGAGTGCTTTTGCCCGGATTTTCCCTGGAAGGCGTAGTTGCAGGCAAGTACAAAAAACGGATTTGCATTATACGGAAACTTGGCACTGGACAAAAGCAGCCTAATTGGGAAAATATATCTTCCGTGCTACCCAAATTCGAATTGCAGCATGTATTTCTCAAACATCATGACATGATAACGTGCTATTCTTCCATAAAGAACCTGAGGACAACATAAATTAATTTTATAGACGTACCTAACGTTCCATAAAACGACCTACAGAGACATTGTACGTGGAGTTGGTGTCATAATCACGATCCCAACTTCATTTATGACTCGTAAAAGTAAGTACTTTTTCAGGACCCAAAAGAAAAAGTTGTACAAACGAAACTAACGGTTTTGTAAATTTGGGTTCCATCAAACTCTGAATTAGAATTTGTATTATCAGATTTCAATGAGATTTACATTACAGGGTGTCCAATAGCTGGAGATTTAAGCCTTAGGTGTGTTCTATAACTGCTATTTTCAGACGTTCTAGTTGCACCTCTTAGACTTGAAGACTTTTCTTAGGGGTGAGGAGTATCAGTTATCATTTGAACACATACATATAAATAATGAATCATATCGTAAATATACTTACACATTTTTATAGTCATTTTGGAAAATCACTAAACGTGCTGACATTCCCAGGTATCCTTGCCTGTATTCTTCCCCAAGAATGGACCATGGAGGGAGCGTGGGATAACAAATAAGTCAGGAGAAGGTTGCCATCACTACACAACTGACGGAGACCAGCTGATGGCTTGCTCCCAACACCATGGATACTATAAGACGAATTAAGCTAGCTCCATAAAGTCGAACATTTAACGACCACGGCAGCCTACCATCCGTTGCTATGAAGAAATAAATTCCGCGACGCCAGCCGAACGACGAACACATCTGTTCCCCTCTCGCGTCTCATCTAACAAACGATCAGTGGACTTTTTTAAGCGTACTTTCAACCAAGTAATCCAATTCGAAGGATTTACGACACTATAAATTTCGCTCTTTTAAAAGACGATCAGACGACGCGGTAGGGGAGGAAACTTCCCGTTCCGTTCACGAAATAGGTTACTCTCTCTTTCCCTAATCAAATTTTTCCACGTCCATTGAAAGCAGTTCATATGGAAATGAAATGGTGGAAATAAAGGGTTGGATCCATTCCCGGAGCAAATCGTTCGTGCCTAAACGGACGCCCCTCGCTGATCGTGGAAGGAGGCGGAGTGTGGAGCATGATTCACTCTTTCTGGGTCTACCCTCCACCCAGGACCCCAAAAACCTCTCTCAATATCGCCAGATTTAGAGCTCAAGGTATTCAAATGCTTCTTGCCATCATGATCCTACCTAAAGGTTCCTTGAATTTCAATTGCATTTTTTTTTAGCTGACTATAGGTATATTTTCAAAATCGCATCCGCAGGTATCGAGTGTCGTATTCATATACTGACGTTGTAATAATATGAAATCCATCATTGTACAGTCATTCCAATATAATTTACGAATAACCGAATGTTGAATTTCGTTACTACAAAATACCGCGAGCATGGTCAGGTCAATCAACCGCAGAACAGAATCGGAGTGAAAAAGAATACATTGAAAATAACAGAAAATAATAAATTTGATGATATGAAGTTGAAAATAAGACTGTAACCTATAATAGCAGATGGGGGTGGGTTCCACCAGATGCAGAGAAAAGTCATCATATTCGTAACCATTCGGTTTTACGAGTATTTCCACAGCGACTCACTTTGCCAACTCTTAGTAATACATCTACCTAATAGAAGAGTAATTTATTATGGTCCTGAGAACCGAACTAAACGTATTACTTCCTTCAATTAGAATAATTCATTTCTGGGGGAAGAAACGTGTAATTTCTATGTTCAGAAGTCCAGGACTCTTTTCTTAGCGAAACTACACGCTTAGACTAATCGATCTATCGATGAACGTGAACCACGTCATTTCAACCCACTACAACTAGCTCGCCTACCTTACCTGAGTGATGTACCTATCTGGCCTACCTGACCTGAGTGATGTACATAAATGTCAGCAACATCCTCCCATCTCAGCCATGCGGGCGAGACATCCCATCAACAACGCTCTAACCAGTCTCGTACCTCCACCTACCAACGACTAGAAGGTTGAGGGCGTGCGGCACCTGCCATCCGAGCTTTTCTCGTGCACCATCTGTCGTGAGATTTATTATCATTGTGTGGCCCTCTGTAGGTCCGGACCTTCACCTGATGGTCAGAAAAAAATACTAAGCGTCGAAAGCTGGTAAAGGAGCCTTTTTAGACTGAAGTTTCACATAAAAAAAGAGAAGCCCCAATTAAAAACGAACCTCCAACTCATCCCTAAAAACGCAAAAAGTAATGGGCTTCATGTTCATAGTAGGTAGGTAAGTTAATAATTAAATCCGCTTCAGTTTTCAATAAAATTAAATTTAATTAAGTTTCTAATTAACCCGCTCATTCACTAATGGAGCAAAGAGTTGTATGTTATTATTATGTGAGAGAGCCAATCATGTTAACTTGGTCATGAAAATATTGAGTATGATTAAAATTGAATTTCAGTCGATTTGTCTAAAGACTGTGAAAACAAGAAGGAAATGCTTTTCCAGAGAAATGAAGAGGAAGAAAGAAATAGTCGGCTGAGAAAATGACGTAATCAGTCGAGCGACTGGCCTACATAACATGTAGTATTATACAATCTTCTTATCTTATTGCATATTATACAATAAGACGATGTGTGAAGCTGAGTCACTCTTCCTATTCTCGACATTGCGGCCTGCAACATTGCATCAGTTAGGCCAAACTTGAATGTTGGAGATCACCACAATTTGGGACCTACTGTACAGAAACAGTACATAGGGGAAACTGCACTCTCTGCTGCATCCAAGTTTTCTGATGCTCTACAAAAAATAAGACGGCAAGTTTAGGACACTTCCAAACTACCAAGGAGGAAAACACTATAAGCATACAACTAGGTATCATCTATCGGGGGCCATAGCCAGTATTGTATATTTAATTCTAGATGCTTCGAAGGAGTCACAAATTTCTTGTTTTAGTGTTTTACGATACTAACTTGTGTACATCCCGAATCCTTCTGTGCATATTCCTTTGAACTCATAAAACAAATCTACGCTAACTCTTACTCTCTCAAAAAATTAGCGTGAGTGGAATTAGTCCTTTATTGCCAATATTAGGAAGGTATAATACATCTCTGAATAACAACCAAGGAGCAGACTACTGAGTGCGTATAAACATATTATATTGCAGTCATGTCATCTAAATATAGCGATCCACTTCTCCAGTCCTGAAAGGAGTTCATTATTGAATTAATTCAGTTCTCCTCTTCTCCAGTAAATTATTACCTTCCCTGGGAAGATTGGTACGGGCGTGGATCCGGTTTGACCATCAAAACAATTTTTTTTTCTAAAAAAGGGCGAATTCCCTCTCAGTCAGGATGTTATGTATGTTTATTAATACTTTGGTGAGACGGAAGACGCCCCTGGTAAGATGATGGCGGGTGACCAAGCGAAGTATACGAGGAATGTCCCGCTTCCGCCCTCAGAACGCGCATTCCACACTAATAGCACTACTGAAACAGGCGCTAGTGCTTTTCGTTTCTCCTCTGCCAGTGCCGCGTAGTTTCGTCATTTCATATTTCAGAATTTCTACTTGAATAGTATAAAATATTTTGATTTAGGTATATAGATGCCGTACTTACTAAGGTAGGAGTGTCGTATAATTTCAAACAAACAAGTGTCCCTCACGTTCTTACCTGAAACAAAGAATGGATGAAACGATTATTGCCCACGCAAGTAACTGTTGTAAGAACAACTATTTTACATAAATTCAAATCATTGATCAGGTAAGAAGTGTTACATTCGACCTACATTAAAAAAAAAAAAAAAAAAAAAAAAAAAAAAAAAAAAAAAAAAAAAAAAAAAAAAAAAAAAAACATTAAAAACTCTGCAATTTCTCACCTTATTCCTGTTCAGATAACCCTTTTGTACAAATAAATGTACTTTTGGATAGGTCAACACAGTATCAGTACCGAAAATAAATCGGCGATTCATATCCAAGTTGACGTTATTCCTTTCTCCCAACAACCCCTGGAGTGTGAGAATGGTTGATTCGTTAGGTCCTGACTATTGGAATGTACTAAGATGTGTCACACGGAATCCGCAAATTTTAAATCCGTATTTTTCACTCCTTGGAGGTGACAGAGAAGTACCTAACGTCACCCAGGGTCCATTGATGATTTTTGGTGGATATTCCATCAGTTTGTGTCAAAGAAGATTAGGTTCGGAGAAGCATTTTTATCCGTTTTTAAAAATCGATATACGTAATATGTAACTCGAAATGTAAACCACCTACAGACTTCCTTCGTTAAAAGTTACACGAATCAGAAAGCTACGAATATTAAACGTTTAAACACTAAGTGTCTTACGAGACCCTCAAAGTTCCAAATCTACAGACCCAGAAGTGTGGCCTGTGTGTACCTATAGGGTAGGGCACAGGCACCAAATAATGATATTGAAATAATCATAAAAACCGTAATGTTTGTTCTAAACAATGTAATTGCTAGAATAATATCCCTTCGAACAAAGCAATAAACTTACACTATGTGTGAAAAATCAAATCTGGCATAAGTAGTATGATCCCCATTATCCGAAATTTCGCCCATTCTGGTTAACGTCGGCGAGCGGAGCGGCCTGCCTTCATCACCTAATCAAGGTTTTCCGGTGTTCGCACAGAACGTGTGGCAGCTTGAAAGGTTTTTCAAAGTTAAACCACCTGATCGAAGATTTTTAACCCTAAGCATAGTTGAACGTGAGGGAAAAGAGTAATTCCGATGCAAGGGTGATGAGTTTTCCTACGGCGGAATTCGCGCTTACCGCAGTGACTGACTCAATTTCGAACAAAGCTGACGTAAACGTCAATATACGGTGTTCAAGCATTAACACCTCCATGTTGGTGACTGAAATTCAAATGCTATGAACCGATAAATCAAAATCCAACTCCCACATGACCTCCTACCTGTCTGAGTACTCACTATATTGAATACACACTACTCCTCCGTCCTCCGTCTGTAGAAACAGACACATAGAAGAAGAAATTGAGTTAGGTTCAAGAGTATGATCCCCATTTACGTTCGACAAATATGACAAAGGACAAAGTATCTAAACTCTTGCCTTATTGACTTATAAGGTTAGTCTGATATCAAAGTATATTCGTATTGAGTTAGGGCCGAAGTGCAAGGGACGTACCTGAGTGCAATGTAAATTAAATCAAACCGTCTAGCGGAGCTGGATCAGAACAGAGGCCTGGCCAAAGGGAGGACTAGTGCTCAGGAAGCCGGATAACAACGTAACCCGCTTCGTCGGCCATACGAGCATCAACAGGTTGGATCGATCGCCCTAACCCGCCGGAACCCTCGGTTTCTCGCCATTCAGGGTCACCGAGGCGAAAGCGCACTTAGAGGATTCGAGGAGGCGGAGTTGCACGGACTGGCGGAATTGACGACCTATGAATTGGTACCTCTCGAGGTAACAAGAGGTCGGCGGTGCCCCCATGGAACAGTAACCTATTCACAGTGATGGCGTCCCCTGGGTCGGGATGCGGGTCTGCCCATCCGCGAGAGATTGATGCTGGTTCGAGTCAGCGGTTCAACACCAAGTACACTTGTCAGTTGAAGAATGCCTATGGCCCACAGGCGGAAGGACGAGGTAGGCATTGCCAACCTTTTCGAGAATTTGAATTCAAAAGAAAGAAAATTGTTTGGACTGATATTTTTTTGAAACTCATATTACGTTCATTAGAAATGTGAGGGTCAGGATCATAAGTGCGAGAGAGTGGACCATCACTATAATGACAACACTTATTTTGAAAGCAGCATTCAATAGAAAATACAGGTGCTAGATGTTCCCAAGGCAAAGGATGATAATTTACTTTATCTTATCATTTCTTGAAACATTTGCTTTCGTTATTGTGTAGTTTATAAAAAAGTATATATTTAGTTTCATGAGATTATATTATGTACCTAAATGTAACCTAGGTGTTTAATGTACCTAAATTAAACAAATCAATTATAACAATTTATTATATCGAAACAATAGCGAGACCGACCTGGTAGGTGGGTAGATGATGTAGGTCGTGAAGCTGAAGCTTATCTCGTTGATAACTAGTGGCTTAGGCCCAACTGCAAGCCCGCCCCATCAACAAACCCAAAGAGCCTCCTCCATTTTCGCCGTATCCCTCGTATGCACATAGAAGCAGCTCGCAGTATGGCAAATGAGACCCTGGCCCTTAGCCACCATTTGACGACACCCTGATTCCTACTCTACTTATCTGCGAGTTTTTCTCCAAGAACTTCCATGAAGCACTTCAATTGTGGAGCAGCTACCCCGTCTACTGAGCAGACCAGGGGGGTAAATGTACTGTGGCGCTCCTGACAAGCTGCTAAGTACTTCCGCTTCTTATTCTCTTCCTCTGCTGATGCCAGAACTGATGCAACGGGACGAGAAACAAAAGAGGGAGCATCGGTGTCTACGACGCGGACGTCAAACAGTGCTTCCCTATGTGGCTCCCACACCCCGCGGCATGCCAGATCCTAATTAAACAAATGATTATTAGGTTAAAAGGTATTCGAAGTAATCATAGCATTGTCGGTAACCATCCCCCCACCAATCAGGGTAGAAATTCTTTGGTTCCTGGTACCTGTCCACTGCTATGGCCGTATCAATGCCACCATCAATAAGCGCTTCACTATTAACGCTGAAGGAAAAGAAAGCCCAATTCATTTGTTGCCGGACTTGATCAGATTTGGCCATGCTTACTATGTTTGCATCATCCTGTTTGGAGATTGTGCTGAGATGTCGGTACGCGGATGTTCCTGTACTCGTGTACAATGACACCGTGAATGGTTTCATTTCTCCAGTATCCATCAAGAATAAGTGTATTCATTGCACTAGAGAAAAAAGAGTGAGAAAAAATGCCCCGCATCAATTCAGTTATCTCGTAATGAGATTCCATAACGATTTTGCGTTCTATATTATCACGGATCAAATTCAGACCACTCGTCTAAGATGAACGCTCTCACTTCCTAAAGGGAAAGCGACATCAAAGGCTTTCGGTGTGACGAGCAATTCGGTATTTTACTCCCACCATCACCATATAAACCTGTAACACAAGGACTTGCTCACTCTGCCTCATGCGACTCTCGTGGTAACCTCAACTGACTCTACCCTTGTAATGGAAACACTTCCCACTCCTAAGCGAAAGGCCACCTCGATCACCATTACAACACTCGCGAAGGAAACGACGCATCTGCATTCCTCGCCACCGACTTGAATTATACAAAAGATTGCCACAAAGCAATCTAGCTACTACACAATCATGATGCAACTCATATCGAAGTCACAGTCTGTCCAGATACCAGGACCCTACATTTGCTGACATCAAACATCAATCATAAAGGAAGATCGCCTATTCGAGGTATTTGTCTATTTTGCAGCCGCTTCTAATAAAAGGAATTTCGCGCAGACTGAATATAATAGTCAAAACGTAGAAAGTATTTAGTTCACACAGAGCTGCCATCTCTATGAAAGTGATCAAATGCCCCTAAAATCCCTGATCGAAACCCGCTTATTGTGTTTAGTACACCACAGTATGGAGAGATAGGATCTACGCAAAAATATCAAATTGTTTGGTGTTAATAAATCGTCGAGTGTAACCTACGTATTACAGCACTGTATGATCCTACATTTAATGGATGTAACTGCATTCTGCAGCTGCTTTCAATATATATTTGTTCAACTTCCTTAGATCAACATTCTTCCTGTCCCATGCGAGAAGGAATGCAATATATTCTAAATGTCAAGATCGCACGAGATTGCTTTCCTGCAAAGTACCCACGATCGGTAGATTTCAACTCCAGAAAAGTGCATTGAATAGAAAATGTCACCATTCCAATGACGAAGCGAATTTACTTTCCAGTAAAAGAAAAACTGTAGGTCACATACAGACTGAGCGAACACAGTTTGAGTACAGATTTTCTGCCGTGTCACGCTCTTAATGAAGACATATCCTTGAATATCAACAGGTCCCTGCCACACAGGCTTTCACTCTTCTTATATATTTCTACGTATCCGACAAATTGAAACTACCTACTCGTAAACGCTTTTTTGCTTAAGAAGCAAAGTTGCGTGTCATGTCTGCATTCAATATGATACAGCTTTTTACAGCAATTTCTGCTCAGTAGGATCTCCAATGTTGCTACAACAACATTTTTCTGTGGGACCAAATTAATAAAAAGGGGGTATATAAATTTGGTTTATTATGTTCAATAATAAACCTTTGGAATCGAGCACCAAAATTTAATGTTTTACATTTCAATGAAACCAAAAAGAAGAATCCAAAAAGAATGTAGAAACAACATGTTTTGTGGAATCCAAAAATCATTACCTACTGAGGCACTTCAAATAGGAAGGTATGTTTGTTCAATTGATTTTAATAGTTTCCATTTTTAGAATCGAATCACAGAGAGCACTGTATAGGAGCAACGAGGTCTTCAGGGTTGAACTGAAAAAGGGAGGAAACATGAATGTGAATCGTAAATCTTTTGGAGTTGGCCAAATCCTCATACAAAGATCTGCTGATCAAATGAAATTTTTTAAAGTTTTCACCGGATCGAGTTTCTTGTTTACTTTTATAAGAGTCTCTGATATATTCCGTCATTACAAATCGTCAACGTAGGTACATTAGCTCCCTTAGAGACTGAATTACGTTATGTAGGACCTACGACTTTCGGATAATAATAATTACAGGTAGCTACTTGCCAAAATCGGATTATTGCAGATAAGTGACCCGTACAGAAAATAATAAATCGTTGAGTGACAATTTCCAGCGTTTTACGAACTAAATAACAATAACGCCAAGACCACCGCTGTAATCATTACGTTCCTATAAAGTGCAAAGCTAAGCAAACACCAGCAAAGCCAGACTATCGATAGTTCCATTTAAAAGGTTGCATCCAATGGCATCCAGCAAGTTATGTTGCTATCCAACTTTGTCAAACCACTCAACTTCTTCAACACCAAGTAACCTCTCCGAAGGATAACACTGGTCCAAAACCTAAGGAACCTCTTCTGAATTTGATTGTAATTATACCTATTTTTACAGTTTCCACTTTTTCAATCTGTTCTGGATTGTCTTCAGTCTGGCCCTAGCCACAGCGTAGAAAGGGGAAATCCGAATCACCATAAAAAAAACTCCAGATTCGAGTTTAAGGGCGGTATTTATATACGGTCCTCGAGTTTCAAGGATACCTTGAGATGGTCTTTGAGGATTACTTAAGCCGATCCGTATCCCAAATTTCGAGGAGACCATCTCAAGGTCTCCTTAAAACTCGAGGACCGTCAATAAATCCCGCCCCAAACCCCATAGCCTCATTTTTAGGTAGTCGATATGGTTGGAGAAGTTCAGCTGAATAACAATGAGGATCCTTCGCATCAACGAACATAAAAGTGTGTATAGAATCTTTGCTCTGTCAAGTTGTGGGAAGGATGATAAAATCTGATAATTTCAAATATGAGCTTCGTGGGACGATGACTCAGGGAATGATCGGTGAGTTGAAGTACCGGGAAGGTTTGATCTCGTTAAACTTCATGGGTCCGCCACTTGAAAAGGCCTCTTATCGGCAGTTCACTCAACTCAATGCACTCAACGATAAATAACCAACGTTCCTGATAAGGCGCACCGTTGCAGGCGTTGGTTGGATTCCGGAGCATAACTCACGGCGACCACGATAACGAGAGAACTCAAAACGGACCTCGGGGGCAGAATATCTGAGCGGCCTGATGGTGGGATATCTCAGTAGCTCGATCGTTTGCAGGCGAGTTTTGCACCGATGAACTGCATCCGGGGGATCAGAAGCTCTACAATTCAACCGGAATCGCCTTTATGAGCGGTGGAAGGCAGTTATTGGGGACGGATAAAGAGAGAAACGAGAGGTAAAAATGCCGGTGAAAGATGGATTGCTCGTGAGATGCAAGATTTTACTGTAGCCTTGAGGAAATTAGGAACGGAGAATCTCTAGGTTTATGGTGAGGCGTATCTATAAAGGTAAATCGTAGGTACTTGAGATAAAACTGAATGTAAATCAAAGAGGCTATAATATATCAGAGGCTTCAGAAATGTCATATATCCAGAAGAACTGCACTTACCTACATCCCTATAAGAGTATAAATGCCACAAGATCAAGGCAGAGAGATATAATTACCTGCACGCCTAGGTATACCTATGTTGATTGCATTCAAGGAATCCCAAGAGGCCCATCTATGATTTTTACCGCTTTTGGATCAACCGTAGGTATAATCATGAAAAAAAAAAAAAAAAAAACACATATACTTATTGTGTATAATCTATATAGTTAATGTAGGTTTTTCTGATCAGATATATACTGAGCATGAAAATTGTTGTCAACGGCATAATTTCAGAAACTACTCCGCCAATCTCGCTGAAATCTTAGTCCATAATATTATTTAAAAAGTGAGGAAGCTAATGAGGAAGCTATACAGCCTATCCAACTAGGCATACGTTCCAACTAGGCAGCTATTCCTATGGAAAATCTGATCTCTAATCGGCGTCTGTTTGCTTTTCGAAAGAATCAACAGTGTTCATGACACAGATTTGGCTCATGATCTGAACCTCCAAGGACTGCCGATCAACTCGTGTGACACACTTGCCAGGTGGCGAAACCCTCCGAGACTGCTCACTCCCACGGCGAACGGGAGCGAACGTCACCGTAATTGGCGGGTCCCCGCGGAACGCCCGTAGGCGATACGATCCGATCGACGGCAATTCTTGTAACCTGTCGCTGGGTCCAAATCCGGAGACTTCCGATGCGCAGATCCGAGCGACGACGCGTCGGTCGCTCGGAATGAAAGATCAATTAAGAGCGGACTCGACTCGTTTCAAGGTTGTGAAAGGGTGCGAACGGCCGTGGGTTGACTGAGCCACCTGTTCTGAAGCTAAAGCCGGAATGATTTTTTCCATAGCCTCCAATTAGTATCTGATTTATTGCCGACCTGTCGAACCCAGATTATTATTTAATTTTTTTTCAATATTGGTGATTGAATTGTTTCTACTTGTCAAAAGATTAAGGGCGGATTTATAGACGTTCCTCGAGTTTTAAGGCGACCTTGAGATGGTCTCCTCGCGATTCGGAATAAGAATTCGGCTTAAGGAATTCTTGAACACCATCTGAAGATCTCCTTGGAACTCGAGGACCGTTTATAAAAACAGGCCTAAATCCTGTGAATTACATCGAAATCCTTAGAGAGATTTTTGGGGCAAAGCTAAAAAATATGCTAAAAGCTACGTTTTTCCACCTACTTGGCTTAGTTTCGCCCCAAAAAATTAACTTGGAGGGTTGAAATTCTCGCTGGTTTATCCTCATACATTTATAAACCTAGCTTCAAAATTTGAAATTTAGTTCTTTCCCGGCCAAATAATTTGTCAGGGTAGAAGGGGTAAGCCAGCTGCTGGTGGTGTGTCGGTGGGTACAGCTGTTCAGGGACTGTGGAACCTAGTGTAGTACTGTAATAGCTCCAAGCAGTGACAACATTGCCCTCACCGGTAAGCTGCGATTACACTTGCGGTGTTGGGCCCAACACCGAATATTCGGTCACGCTCGCCCGAATATTCGCCAATTCTTTGAATTATGGCTCTAATAGTGGCACACATTTGCCTACTCAACCGTTTTTTTTTTGTTTTACTACTGAATTTCGGGTGCATAGATATAAATAATACTTACCTACTAGTAAATATTGGCCGCGAACACCCCTACCAGCTGCCCGTACAGCATTTGTTTTCCCCTCCGCCAAGTGTCAAGAAACGTAAGGCGAATGTGACGGTTTAAACCCATATGGAACCAGTGATTGATTAATCAGCTTAGCTCAGAGGAGTAGCAGGGCTGTTGGTTCAGACCTGATCATCCGAATCTCAATAGCTTTCAAGGATCGGGAGTCTACAAGTCGGAATGACCTGGTAAATCTCCTTTTCTATCAGAAATTTGATTTTTCCCCAACTAAATTTAGTTTGAACCCAATCAAAGTCAACGTAGGCTCTATCATATGGGCTGCTAAACACCTTGAATTTCATTGGGAAAAAATACAAATTTGACTGGGGATTCTATACGTACATACGTACATCATAATACATCCGCATTGACAATTTTTGTCGAAAACGTGAGGAAAGTTATTGATCAGATGTCGATCAGAACCATTCTAAGGAGGTGTTCCAGAAATTGGATTTTCTGCAATATTTTCCTTCCACTTTTTTGAGGAAAATAAAAATATACAGATCCATTGCCAGAACCAGAAAAAAACATCATTTATCGGGATTATCCAGAATACCTCTATCAATATTCGATAATTTGTGTCTGACTCTCACACTCCTCATTCACCTAGGATCGATGGTCCTCCTCGACTTGAAGGGGATTATCTTTGCTTTTTCAATCGCCAAATGACGTTTCATCAAGAGCATGGAGAAGCTTCTAGCGTCTGGATTTCACGCCCCACCAAGCCATTCGTTTTCATATAACCATGGGGTTCCAAAATCAATATAGTTGAATCCTACATTTCTCTACTCCCCTTCTCTCCACCTATAGGTTCTATAATCGCCAGATAATGTTCTTAAATGGGTATACATGTTCAATATAATGGGTGATCCATTAGTTTTGGACTACCCTGTATCATACGAGTACGTTTCGCCAGTGAGGACATAACATTCAGGTTAGAATTTTACACTGTTCTTATTAGGCTGCATTAGAATTGTTCTCCGTTTTATTACAGTTTTTTCTAGTTGTTTATCTTTTTTTATTTGGTGTTTTGATTTTGTTGTGACGACCAGCGTGAGAAGAATTCATTTTTGCAGCTAAATTACATATACTTCTGCTAACGATAGATAATAATATATTATTTATGTAGGATACTGTGTGCTACTTAATACAATCACATTATTGAACTTAGTCCTAACGCATCAATAATAGTAAATTATTGTTTTTTTTTTAAATTTATGATCAAGTTTGTGTAGTTTCGTTTGTAATCTACCAATAATATTACAAGGTTAGAATGATGGGTCTGGTGATATCGTGAGAGGGTTAAATTCCGTTACTTATGAGCTGTCTATTTGTTCATACCGCCTCCCTAAAAAAAATGTACTTTCTCACGACGTCGAAAGGAGAAAATGTCTAGGCTTTCGGAGTGTGGGCGTTGGTTGTAATTGAACAACGAGCCTGTCACTTAGGAAGGTAAGAACAAAAACGTAGGTTATTAAATTTCTCAAAAAGAAAGATTTCCTGCGCCGTGGAGAAGGGTTCCGGACCTCCCGACTATTTCCAGGACTTTACCGTCTGGGCAGAAGAACTCTGGCCTTCTTGCCTCGGCCTGGAGAACTGAGCCTGGTCACGCTCAAGGGAACTCCTAGGAATGTGATTCCTTCTTTTTCTTGCGGCCGAGGGGCTCCCCTTGCAGGGGTGACGGCTGACGGGGGCCATGTGGGGAACATCCTGGCGCTTGATAGCTCTGTGCTGGGCGTTTGTGAGCTCAGTAGAGGGACTGGAGTATACAGTGGTACAGTGGTGAAGTACAGTGGTGAATAATTCGTTGTAATAACATGCGTAACTTAGTGGATATTAGGAAGGATTTATCATAAATTGTTAGGACCAACCATTGACTTGGGTTCACGTATTGGCTAAATTTATAACAAATAAAAATATTTACTTGAATAGGTTGCACCTAGGGCACTTAGGTGTTATGTTACTAGCAACTCCAGGGTACCATCAGGAGTAGGTAGGTCACCAGATACCCACATCAGTTGTTATGAAAATTGAAATTTTTTGACGGCAGGTCTTCTACCTTCACACGGCAGAATTTATAAGATTAGAAAGCCTTAAAATTACTACATGTAATTGATGGTACGTCGAAACAAAATAAGGTAGGGAATAATAGGATGTCATCGCAGAGATCAATCAGTATATTTTTATGTCCCTGGATAGTGTTTGGAGGCCTACCGATTCTTCATTAATCATCACGTGCAGTGTAGGTAACGATAATAAATAAGGTTTCGTATAACGATAAGATCCTCTAAAACTGGACTTATTCTAAAATCACCTTCACCTTACGAGTCTCCATAGGACGAAAGTTTAGGCATTTAAAAAACTTCTCAAGTACGACCTATCAATGGGGTTCAGTCAGTAGGGATAGTCAAGTATGAAATGTATCTTGGTAGTTGGTAGGAAATACTGAATATTTCCGAGCTCGTTTTACGGACATATATGAGATTCAACACTTTTTATAACAATAGCTCCGCACTCTGCTCCAATAGTAATGTACCTTATTGTATGATACACTAATCAATATAATATTTTTTTAATTAATTCTAATATATTAATCTAATTCTAGGTACGGGTTGTAATAATAGGTAATATTGTATAGGCATATGGCTTGATGATAATAAAGATTTGACTTGAGCTCCACTGTTCACCAAATGATGTAGGTAGGTCTCAAAAACCGTTCGTTAGAATTATTTGATAATCCTGAAAACGTTAACCTCAGAACTTAAACTTGCAAAGCTGACAAATTAATTAAGTGAGTATATTGGTTGGTTTTACTTCTGACCCGTCACTGTTCTGGTAATGCTCTTTGAAATGATGTAATGGTTTTGATCGTTGGAACGATATTAAAAATATTTCTGTTGAGCTAAGCCTAGCTGAAAAAAAATAATAAGACGACGCGCGATTCAAGAGTTTCTGAAACATATCGAAAAAAATGTTTCCTCCCCGGCGGGGAATCGAACCCCGGTCTCCCGCGTGACAGGCGGGGATACTGACCACTATACTACCGAGGACCTATCTGGTATGGATAATCATTATGAACCCGGGCGGAAAATAATACACTAAACAAAACTGACCAAGATCCCCCCCCTCCTCCACCATCCACCATGTCTAATGATGTTGAGGAGGGAGCGAGTTCAGTGTTGCACTTTCTGTCATGATACTGCTGGAAATTCAAATTTAAGGGCCTTTCCAGCATACTTACGATTAGAGATGATGCCATTGTAACAAGAGCTACCCCTACCTTTATAATTTATTAGGGCTACAGCTACCGAGCATACTATTTATGCTAACACCAACCATATTAAGCTGCGTCTACACTATGCCGATCGGCTTTCTCTCATATGGATTGCTAAAGACTCTCGGATTATGATCGGAATGGCGATCGCCCCCCGAATGACGTGATCACTTTGCCGATCCGTACCTATAGTGTGGACGCAACTTCAGGGCACTTTTTCTTCGGATGTCAAATTCAATTCTTAGCAGCTCACCTGAATTCTCTGGAGGTGCCCACACTTGTGACACGAATAAGCCATGAAGTCGATGTTCTCGTCGTACGTCTCCTCCTGAAGTTTCCTGTAGTGCGTTCGGAACAGCCGCCCTCCAGAAGTCCTACCCATCCTGAGCTTCCGCCTCTTACATCGCACAGATTTCCCGAAAAGGAACTTCCGATCCGTTTTGACTGATTGCAGCTTGATCGATTTCCCGAACAAGGGGCGTCCGATGATCGCGTATCCTTTCGTCAGGATGACCTCAAGAGGTCGCACCAGGGGCAATGGGGGCTTCGCTTCGCACGCTAAAAGTAAAAGGCAAACCCATCGTAGAGGCACATCATGACTTGGAGGCGCGAGGACATGGGAATCCGGTTTTCAAGGTGCAAACCAATTACGTAATCGAAATAAAAAGAAATCTAATTGCACTGAAGGTTTGCTCAACTTGAAATGCCAAAAGTCAACAACAAATCTTTCTTTTATTATTTTTTTCTCGCGATTTTTGCTTTCATTCTTCCAACGAAGAGAATTCAATAAGGATCTCAAGACACGTTTCTGCCATAATGCGGTAGCTTCAGAGCTGGTAGGTATAATAATGGGATGATGAAGGAATGCAGGATCCTGTACTCTGCTGGGTTCTCTGCCATTAAAATGCTCCCACGCTCCCGTATTGAGCGTCCGGCGATCGATGATACCTACCGTTTATGGTCATGTGAAAGACGTTCCCTTGAAACGCTAATTGGTGATAGCGTTAGCAATAAGTACCTTCTTTTGCGAGATGGGAAAGAAAATGGAAATGATAAGAGCCAATCAACTACCAGTAGATTTATGAAATAATTTCCATACAATGATTCCCAATTTTATCTTTTTGACATTTATTATTACTCGTAGTACTAAGGACCTGTGAAACCTACCGGGGACAGCATTTTTACTGTTGCTCCTCTTCATCAATACGTAGGTACCTAACCACCTATTTCCTGAAAAGTTAATAACTGCTATGACTACATCTGTAGCTGGTTAATAACCCGCACTTACATGACAGTAAGTAGATACAATAAGTGATCCTTCGAGGAATACGCCACTATTGGTTCTACTGAAATTTACAAGAAGAAATATTTCAACAAAACGAGAACGATATTCACGGGAAAGCAACTTTATTTTAATGAACACAATATAATTTATGAACATTATGCCTGTGCGCTAATTTAATGAAATAATATTAGGTAAGCGATAATTACTTATGATCATCGCCAAAACTGTTGAGGTAAGTTTCAAATGTAGTAGTAATGATGAAGTTGGGATTGATCAATGTGTATTGATCAAGTACCACCATTCACTAGGTACTTAAGTTTACTTTATAATATGAGAAGGCTGTTGTTATTTCATGAAACATTAGGTCGTTGTTACAGTAAATTTATGTGTAATATCCGGGTTAGTTTACCTATGCCCAGTAAAAGCAACGCGACTTGGTGGGGGGTTAATCAGCTAGTAAATTTTCAAAGAACCAAAAAGTTTCTAGCACTTTGGCATTTAGCAGCATTTTGTAGTCATTTTGGCAAACATTTTTTTTTCCTTCTTGGGTAACTACTATCAATAACATTATCATTGTGTTTGGGAATCTCTGAAGCACAATAAACCAGGAAGTCTACGATGAAACCCCCCTGGGTGGCGTTTAGGTCATCTGATAAGGTAATACTGTATTAAAATATCATCGAGATTAACCTCCAGTTAACGAGCACCTGAGAGGAAATTCCGCCAGAAAAGAACCTCGGCAATAACCAAGCTTTACAAAGGCCTAGGTGATAAGGTCTTTTATCAACCTGCTTTCGGGATTAAGGATAGCCAAGGCTGGTTGGAGAGGGAGTAAAGAGGTAAAAAATGGAATTCACAACAAAAAGAAAAAACGAAGATAAAACTCCAGATTTCATGGCACAGCGTGTCCCGTTCTAAACCCCGTTCGCATTGTACCTAACTGGGACAAATGGGGTAGGTAAGTCTTTTCTGCTGATCGAGAAAGAGAGAAAAACGAGATTCGGCCTCTTTCATTTCCTTCGGATGGTGAATAAAATTTCACTCTTTAAGGGATTCTAATTTTCCGAACAACAAAAGAAGATATTTTTAATATAAAAATAAAATGAAAAACTCCTATAGGGTAATCTTTCAAAAGAACAATTTGATTGGTGAAAATGAATACACTAACACGAAATTATGATTATTATATCAATACGTTGATTTAAATTATAACTCATTTTAAATTCTTCTCAAAAATCAAAATTGCCGAAATGTGCCAGGAAGTTTCATAGTAAATTTGCTCAAAAGTCATACAGTATGTATTTTGCTTCC
>JAEMON010000002.1:22032561-22047198 GCA_030264115.1 Lygus lineolaris
GTCCCTTTTCTTAATGTTACCCTCACCACTGTTTGAGCCCCCATTCACTAATCACTATGTCTGCCCATGGGCATTGGTTATTCCTCCCAGCCCCCTTTCACTTCTTTCAGCCATTAGGATTCAAGTTCCCTTCTAACTCTTTCAACTTTGCTTGCACGTGATTGGGTATTCCTCTCAGCCCCTTCACTTTTGTCGACCAATGGGATTAAAGTTCCCTTTCTCCTGTGACTATATAAGCTGTGCTATTTATGATGTACCTTCAGTTATTGTTTGTTACTGATGATAGCCCAACCGTCAAAATCTATTTAACTTTGTAACTCATTATTTCTCTCAGTTTTTCTATTTTGACTCCGTTTTCTTTTTATTCACTCTCAGTTTTTCTATTTTGACTCCGTTTTCTTTTTATTCACCAAAAAAACTTATCAAAAGTTTCAAATATATTCGGAGCTGAATTCAAGAATGAATCTATTAGGTATACCAAAACAAATACTTGTATACTTTTTTTAATTATAAGAATGATACAATACCAGAATTACACCTCTTCTGATTGCACTATTCATATTCCGGCAAGGGGAGATGATGAGGGTGGTGAAGGAACCAGGACGATGTGAGGGTGCTTAGCATGGTGATTCCTAGCCAAAGGGTGCCAAAGTATTATCCTCGAGGTCAGACACCTCAAAGAACCATGAGAGGTTAATCAACCGTCAGTCAGTGGACGAACATAGTAGGCAGTTTTTGTTCTTCCCGTTTCCGAAAACACGTTCCCATACGCATAGCTGATAAGGGAAAACGGAGAAATGGGCTTGCAGCATTCTCTTTCCGTCTCACGTGAAGAACTTTTCGTTGACAGAAAGAGAATGTTCCAAACTCATTGGCCCGTTTTCCCTTATCAGCTACGCGTATTGAAACGCGTTTTGGGAAACGGAAAGAACAAAAGCTCTCTAATAACAGAGGACAAAAATGTACCGCTTACCGCACGAGTGCTTCCTGTGCGTCGGCATAGCCGAACAGATCTGCATGAGGCGTGAAATAAGGGCACTTGGAATTTGCCATGTGATACCTCTGAGGAGGAAAAGGCCACTCATTAGGTGGAAGTCAAGAGTATGAAATGTGCTGTCTGTTTCAGAGCTTCACAGAATGTTTCAGAGCTTCGTGAACAAACATTTGGTTTCGTGTCTGTCTGTCGGTATGTCTGTCCATATTTCGTTGTTACAGCCATTATCTTCTAGAGTTTTCATCAGATTTTGTTCAAATTTTCAGGGATTATGCGGGTAGGGCCCCTTGAGGTTCCAGGAATCTCATCATAATTGAATCAATGGTACGCTCTACGCACGCGCTAACGTAAAATTTGTTCACGATTGTGTTGACATTCGGTCTGAACTCACAAACATCAACACGATCAAGAGTTTTGAATTTTACACAGTTTTTATTGATTTATTATTTCAAATTTTCTTGGGCACGAGGGAGCTGTGTGCCATTTCCAAATGGCAGAGTATTTCAATATTGATTTGAAGTCCGGAGGCATCTAAAAAATCATTCCTATTTACATGGGACCGACATTAAGCTTGCTGAAAGAGGAATGTGAAGAATTCAAACCGAGGATCATCGAGGCAAACAGGGACCGGCACTCTATTTTTAAAATTTTAGCTCCGTTACTGATGAATATGCATTGAAAAAATAATGAACACTTAATATAGGAGCAATTGTCCGGTTTTCGCTCGTAGCTTTGAGAGGGAGTGAAAATATGAGACCCCTCTTTGATTTACTATTAATGTATTCGTTAAGTTGTTATTTATGCTTCTAGATCTTATCAGTCAAGATGAAGAAGGTCAGTTGTTCGAGGAAAGTTATTTGACGTCAAATTGAGTAAACAACTTATGTTTGAGTGATGTAAATTCAGATTTTTCAGTGGGCTATCGGAGGCTTTTTTAATAATAGTAAACTAACCGGTCCACATAATCATCCTGGGAAGAGCATGTTGATCAAGTAAACGCAAAATCTCACTTGTTCGTACACCAAATTCCATCGCCCTAGAAATAACAGGAGAGAAAGTAGCTGATTTTGTAGGTAGATAATAGTAGTAGCAGACAACCCCTTCCTAACCGGTTGAAACCTTTTGTATTCTTTCTTTCTAACGAGGTTAACCAAAGCTTGTCCGTTTCTTATCCATTTACAACTCCAACAATGTGAGCACATGATCTATCATCCATCAAGTACCAACCATGAGCCTGACAATCAACCGGGGGACCAATGTTTTTGTTGTGACACTACCTAATACGACGTATCTAAAATAACCAAATTTCAACAATAAAGAGAAAAAACGAAAAAGAGAAAAAGAGAACTGAAAAAGAAGAAAAGAGAGAAAAAAAAAGAGATCTGAACGGTTCAACTCACAAAACTTTTTCAGGTATCGTTGAATTTGTCGGTCTCTCGGTATTTTGGAGAGACAAAAGAAAGATTACCCCAACTTGAAAATTCGAATGCGCATGAGCAGATGAAAATGTAGATTCCATCCCATTAATAATGATAATGATAACAATACTATGGCCTTTGACCCTCAACGTGACTTCTTATTACATCATAACCCTCCCAATCCATAAAATCCATGACATGGAGGGGGGGGGGGGGGGGGGGGGGGGGGCTTTGGGATTATTTGAGGACGTCAAAATAGCATACTAAGTAAGTATGTAGTGAAGTATTGCCGAAATCTGATATGTTTGTTGTCAGTGAATGTTGAATCTGCCACGACTAAAGATAAGTGATTATTACCCAAGTTAAAATTCGTAATCCTCCATTTCTGAGGATCACTCCAATTAGTCATAACGATTCAATCTTTAAATGACAACAGGTTTATCTGCCGTTAAAACCAAGTACACTAATCCAAGTCCAAGTAGATCCAATAATCGAAAAAACTGTATAAAAGGAATAAAGTGCTACTTTTCCTCGTGGTTTTTATTGACAAATAAATACAGCTCAATCCACAAATCCTTCCCGTTATAAATCGGTCCAACTCCTTATATACGCGACATCGTTTCTCATCACGCATGACTTCTTCAACATACCAGTCAAAGTAAAGAATATATTTTCAACTCGTTCAGATCCAAACACAACGATCAATTCCTTGAACGCTAAAAAAAGTAGACGTCGGTTTTAATTGAAATCCCGTTTCTATGTGCTTTTTTATTAATCCGATTTTGTTGAACATTAACCCTTTTTCCAGCTCGTCGTGATTACATCGAGATTTGTTCCGTCAGCTAAGTTGGATTCTTATTCCTTTTTTTTCAAAAGTGGACGTCGGTTTTAATTGAATTCCCTTCTCTATCCTTGATGCGATTTTTTTCTCGACAATCGATTTTGAAAATTAAAACCTTTTTTACCGCTCTTCATGATTGCATTCTGACTTCCTCTGTCAGGTTTCTTTTTTTTTTTTTTTTTTTAAATAAAATACCTATAGGAAGGTAGGTATATATTTTTTTCAGGTGAGTACATCATCTGTCTCATCCTTGCCCAACTGCCCTGTCCCAGGAAATGTCAAGATGGGAATAACGAATGCGCTGCTGCTACAGGAACAGGTTCAAACCCGTCCAAGACGGTCAGACTCCAAAAAGACTGTTATTACAATGCAGTTTTTCTCGGCGTTGCTAAAGCATCGAACGAGAATCCCATCAGAGTACGTCGAGAGGAACTGATTACCTGTCAAACCTGCCACTTGAGTGGAAATAAGTCGGGGTAAGTGGAATTCGCTAATAAGCAGAACTGCAACCATTCCTTATCAAGGATTCCGGATTTGTGTCATTTAATATCGAACAGCTTAGTGCTCTGCTCATACGAGTTCCGTTGGATATTGAAAAGTAATTTCTCGTTTCAGGTCTTCAGAACGGATAAACATGGTTTATGCGTGACTGAGCGGTAGAACGATTTTTCAATATTGAATGTTTCTGATATCAGCTACCAGCTTTTAGTTTAGCATTACTTTTCACCTCTTTCTTATTTCATATACGTGGGTCTTCCTTATAGGTAAACGGATTTGCCACTTGAGCAATGATCGAGCAAATCGAATTATCAATTTTCCAAACAGAATTACCATGCGGTTTTCCAGGTGCATATGAGTAGATAGATTATAGATAGATAGACATTATGGATTCCAGTTGGTGATCCCTTCGTAATTGAAATGACGCTTTGCCGATTAATAGGTATGTACTCGGAAAACCCTTGACGTGATTTGGGAAACAATTTGATTTGGAAAACCATTGATTTAATTTGGAATATTCGTACTTTACATACTTGTTTTATTTTCCTCCTAAAGGGTAAATTTGGCAGGCAGAGTTTGATTTTAAGGCAGAACACGAGGAACCTTCTAGTAGCGATGACAATAGTTCCTACTACTTAGTGGTAGCTGAACTTGGGTGGTGGACCTAACTCTTTGTACCAAGTTCATGGAAACAAAAATACTACAGCAGGAATATTTATCATTTCTCAGTGGGAGGAAGAGCGAGCTGTAACCCTCGGGATTCTTGGCTACCTCTTATAAAGGTAAATCAAGAAGGAACCGATCGCAAATCCGGGAGGGTGGATATCGCGTGGTTGTTCTGCCTATCGGACCAGCTCAATAAATACATAACCCACGAAACCCCATGGTAATTATCAGGAGGGATCACCTTAGAATTTCACACACCGATTGGTACGCAAGAAGGTGTCCCACTGAATTTCATGAACGAGCAGAGAAGGTCCCAAAAACCGTTCCTTCCAGGGTTGTAGGGTAAAAAGGAAAGGCACGCGTAATGCCGGTAGACCGAACCTATTAGTCCTTGCCTAATCTTATCTGATCATCCCGATGAAGGCCGGAGGAGGAGGCAGAGGGACGCCCCCTAAATCAGGGAACCAGCGTTCAACTTTATCAGATCCCCCCCCTCCAACACACACACAAACACACATTCAATGCGACGAGAAGGGCCTACGAGGGACGCAATACCGCCCACCCTCCTTGGTACAGAATTCGACCTCAAAAAATATCGGTAAGCACAGGAAATAAATGAGCACCCTGGAGAGACCCCCAAAGGCACAAAATGCCCGGCACTAGAATTAAACTAGAACGATTGAGTTCTACGTCTATTGTTCGATAGTTTTTATCTCAAAAATGTCCTAAGAGGGAGTTCCACTAATAAAACGGGCGAGCCATGTGTTTTACTGTTCCTTCAAAACATCTGGTACGGACAACCCTCAGGATGTTGTGAGGGCCGGAACGAAATGAAAGTGATCGACTTTGAGAAGATTTATCTCCATCCTGTTTCTTGTTTATCATTTAGAAAGGATCAACGCGTGAGAGGTTAGTAATCAATTTCAGTCATTCGTTATTAGTATAAACTGGCTCTTGTATAAGATTCAACTGGATATTAGAGAAATGATTGTTATTTCAGATTTGTATGTATATTGCTTGAGGATAGAAACATGAGCGCCGAAACATCTGCTGTCCATAACCGCCAAGAAGAATTAGGAGAAGGTCGATTCGCAATGCTACCCATTATCTTATCTCAAAGAAACGACTTTTCATTTTCCATCAAATGCTGTGTAGTGTGTGGCCATTATAATAAAAAATCAGAGGGAGTGCATGAAGTTTTCAGTAATGGGCTTGTCCAAGTTGATAAGTAGGTCCAATGGTGGACAATATAGAAAATCGTTTTGGAATGTAACGTAAGCTGAATCAACATTCAAAATCCATTATGCAACGATCAGGCTTGGTGACCACGCCGCGTTGGGTAGGCAAGGAGAGAGGTACAATGTATCTCCACATTTATGTTTACTATTATTTAACAATAATTTATCCAAAAAACGCATTATATTGTACAAGATTACTGCTTCAGGTGGGGCCTAGCTGGGAGATAAACTAGGAGTCTAACTGATAATACTTAATTCCTTGGTATATCGAAAATGGATAATCTGTAAGAGTATTGTTTGTTCTACCCAGCGCTTTTTAGAGCACCAGACCTTTATTACAGCCTGACTCGCTATACATCTGGGAGGGTCGAGACTGGTCACACACAGATAGCCCAACGACTTCTGATGCTTATGGTTTTCACATTGTACCATGTACGAGTATATACAAGAACGTAATCTATATGAATTTGTTGAGTTTGTGAAATTCAGTTCCACTGGGTTCAAGTTTGGAGTAAAACGCCGCAGGGTTGTTTTCTTCAGCGACCGCATTTAGGTAAGAATACCTACGTGCCCTCTCTTTAGCTCTGTTATATTGTTATTGTTATATTGTTATGCTGTTATATTGTTCATCAAATTTTCATGTCATCAATCGTTGCAAACACAACTTTCCATCCCAATCACACCCAATCAAGAAATGTTTTCTATAAATAAGTTCTTGTATTATAGCTATAGTTTCACTAAGAACATAGCTAAATACTTCAAATACCTTAATACCAACAATAATTTTCTCAAACAATAATGACCAATTCCAAAAATGATAAAAAAATAAACACTTTATTTTACTTGTTAGTTCAATCCTGTTTCATATCATCTCTACATCTTAGGGTCAGTTTTCCAGCTAGTAAAGTCTCAAATCTGGAATTAACAATACTTTTTCCCAACACAATTTTTAGAACTAGGAATGCATTCTACATATTAAAAAACTTTTATTACCTATGGGACTATCACATTATTGATTATGATCACTTCCGTTCTGGATTGCATATTTATAATGTTCATACACAAACCCAGAACAACTAGTACTCCCAGTCCAACTGGATTTCATAGCCCTGAAACTAACCTATTTCGATAATATAATAACTTCATCACAAACAACCGACACCACTCTGGCCTCAGACTGGTGAACCCTCTTTTTATTCCACCAAATTATCCCAACAACTTCCCTTTTATTGCCTTCTCCACGCATATCCAACCCGAATTGGATGATCGCGTGCCACCTATTTTATTCAGGATGGATATTGCAAACAAGAACTATTATTTAGGAAGGCAACATAAATCTTCTCAACCGCACGAACTGTTCTTTGAAACGATGAAATTTTCAACGCGTGGATTTCGGGGCTTAGCGCATTGGTGGTATTCAGCTTTTCATGTGTGGGAATCACATAAATCGATCAAGTATTAGGAAGTGTTATGTTCGATAGAAACTACCCACCCATCACTACCACCATATTATAATAAGAGTAGTGATGTGTAGTATCCCCATATTCTAATGGCTTATTGGGGGTTCATAATATTCAGATGTAAATCTGGCTGAGATAGAACCTAAGGTAGAGGGGTGCTCAACCAGACCAGTAAGTGGCTTACGAAAGCTGTTGGCTGATTCTAATAGTAAGGCAATCTTTTAACCACATACACAATCCCGCTTCGGAAAACTGAGTGTTGCAACAAGTGAATCACCAAAATACGATACAAGCCAAGAGTCTTCCCCTCTGTGCCGTCTTTGCCAAAAGCCAACCAGTTCCGGGAGTTCCGGCCAGAGTGTGAACCGTCATCAAAAATTCGCAAATCTCGGGAATTATAGAGTTCATATTAACTCTCACTACAAATCTTATTACTACTTCATGTTAATATGTTAAAAAAAAAAGTAACCGCCACTTCCCCCCCTCCCGTTACCATTTTACCGTTAAAACATTTATCCAACTTTTCGCAGTCAATAATCGATCAATTTCAAATCTGTTTTCGGCATTCTTTCTATAGGTATATTGGTTTATTATTTTCAATAATGAACCTATGGAATCGAGCACGAAAAAAAACTTTAACCCCCCTCAAAATTTGAGGTTGTACGATTCAAGATACGTAAAATCCAAAAATCGAATAAAAAAACGCTGCAAATTATTACACAACGGTTCATTATTTTCTGTATAGAAAAGCCCATCTACAAAGATCCTATTGACATAAAATACCCACCTACCGCGAGGTTCACAATCATCTCTTGGCGACAATGAGTAGGTACCTTCTTGTAATTATTATTATCGGAGAGTTGTACCTATCATTCATTCTTAAGACCCAAAAACAGTGAGAATTAGAAACCAAATAATGTAGAGAAACTTTGAAATCTCTCCCTTGATGGGATAAACAATAGATTATGGATATGTCTAGCAGCCGCTCACCTGATCTGAGAGCTCCATTTTCGACTCAGCTGATCTGGGAGCTCCATTTTCGACACAGCTGATCTGCGAGCTCAATTTTCGGTGCAGAGAGTAGTACCTCAAACATTGCGGTAGTACCTCGTCGCGGTAGTTGCGGTCTACCTTCGATTTTCGAGTCAATAATAATCTAAAGTGCCGGGGTGGGTTAAAGTGGTTTAATGAAATTCAGTAACTGAGGAAGCTTCTGAAAGTAAACAACATACTTGGTTCGGTGGAATCGAAAGAAAGTTGCATTTGAACAGCTGATATTTGAACGGAGATTTTGCCTACACGGGAAGAATTGCGATTCACACTTGTGTTTCTGCTCTTCTTTTCGTTCAACCCTTAAGTCCTTACAGGGAGCGAACGGTTGGTCCTAAAATGCTCCGCAAGGTCTCATTCGACCCTAAAAATTGTGTTCTATTTTAAATCGATGGAAAAATATACCTTCGTATTTGAAATTCACGAGCTAGGGCGTTTTGAAAATTTCATCCCCTATTTCCTACCCCTTAGAGGAGACCGACGCTAACGCCAAGCTTCGCGGCACAACTAGACCCCGAACGGGGCCGGTATGCCAAATTTCATTAGGTAATTTTGGTCCATGGTAACTAAGGAAAGTGTCGCGTACGGCGGACGGATGGATTTTTTTTAATTCGATTTTTGGATTCTACGTATCTAGAAACGTAAAACCTCAAATTTTGAGGGGGTTTGAATTTGTTTTTCGTGCTCGATTCCAAAGGTTCATTATTGGAAATAATAAACCAAAAAATCCGTCCGTCCGCCGTACGCCGTCCGCCCTGCAGAATCAAAAAGTTGAAAGAATGCCGAAAACAGATTTGAAATTGATCGATTATTGACTGAGAAAAGTTGGAGAAATGTTCACACTACTGGCGGAACCCCCTTAACCTCCTCTGTTATGTTTATCACCACAACAGTTTGTGACAAAACATGATTTCTACTCAATCCGGTTATCAGGTAGGTAACAATACTTCGCAGGTTGCAGGAGCGGTTCCCCGACAGTTCGCCCTGTTGACAGTCGGAAGAAGCTGACTTATGGGGTCCTGCATTCCTCAGCCTCGTCTCCCATAAACAACTCGATCTTCAGAGGATTCCCAGGAGTTCAAAGCAGTCTCTTGCACTCCCAGGACCAGTTTTAATTCCCTCGAACAACAGTAGATGACGCTCACATCTGATTTTACGATACCGGTGTCATTAGCGGGGACGCGCATTATCCTCATGTGACCTCCCGGCCGCATTTAGCAGGACTCCATTCCTTTTTACAGGTTTACTGACATTTGATTCTCATCCTAACATCAAAAGCTGATCGTCTTCCTTTTTTAAAAGGAAATGCTGCTCCGGAATCAATGGTTTCCGGAAATTGGTACCGGAAATTGATTAGGCCGAAGAATCTATAAGAGAAGACGAGGTTCCAGAGCACAATTTAATGAATGAATTCACGTTTTAACTTGTACCACATTAATTGAAGATATATCTAGTGGTTTCTGGTAGTTCGAGATGAAGATCTTCGACCGGATATTAATCAAAAGTCATTATGGACACCAAATAACGAATTGATTAATAAGCTGTAAAATACTCGTAAGTTTGTACATTACTAGGATTATAGTATGGGCCTGGTAGTTGCTCTTCAAAGTATGAAAATAGTAAATAAATTAATGTAAAAGTATGAAATAGAAGAGTGTTAAAATGAATGAATCCGAACAGGAACAATAAGCAATTTTGAAAATAGGTAGAAATTGACGAGTGTGTGCCAGCACCATTCGGGCCTTTGCTATAGTAGTATAGTACTGTAGTAGTAGTAGTAGTAGTAGTAGTGGGTTACCAACATCGCAAAGTACAGATGTACCAACGATCAGAAAGAAACGCTGTCCAGATCAACTGAAAGGCTTAATTTCTGATACTTCAATATCATTAATATGCAAACAAGTTTCCCCTTCTAGATATAAAAAAAAAAAAAAAAAAATTATAAACAGATTACGGTCATCAAAATTTATACTACCTACTGCGTTCTCCACATCATGGTTCTCACAGTCACCCCAGTTCCCATCATGATTGCAAAAAAACTGACAATCCTAATAAATATTTTTTATCTCCGACCCATCGGACCTCCTCAACACTGGAATTTGCCAAGAATGTTAACTAAGTGAACGTTCCGGTTCGATAAAATACTTTTGGTCTGTTATCATTTTTGTGGTGCGCGTTGAGAGGTGGCTGAACCGAAAACGGTATTCAGGCCAGGGTATTGGTCGAGAATTCAAAAAGCTCAAACTTGAAGCCATCATTTCGTGTAGTTGGAGATCCTGAGAACTAGTAGGTATTTTAAGTCCGTCCCTTTTTCTTCATATTTGAGCCTTGTTATGTCCATCCTTGCCTAGTAAAGTGGTTCGATTTGAAACCTTCGATTTACGTTATTAAATTCCTTGAGCGTCTAAGAAAATCGGTGAAATAGTGTTGCAGGCGGGACCTTTGAGCTATATTAAAAACCACACTAGAATAATTGCAATGTCCTAAAATTCCCTCTCCATTTATTAAATTGTTAATCACCTAGGTATTTAATTAGTTTGAATGTTTGTATTTCATAATGAGTTTACAATCACAGTTGCATCCATATTAGGAATATCTACTTAACGGAAACCCATCAAAACATCTACTTGAAGGATCGAACGTGCGGCTTCATAAATAGGTAAGTAATCTAATTAATATTTTTGTTATGTGATTTTTATGAATTTCGCGAGCGAGGAAACATCGATAATGTAATAAAACGTTCCACGCCTTCCGACCAACGTACAACCCTTTTAAATGGCTATATAGGATAATTGTGGACTACAAATTCATATTTGTTTATGCTTTGTTTTGTATTCGATAACTAAGATAATATCAGATAATAAATGAGATCATTATCAGATAATACGCAGAACCACTCCAGCATTAGTGACTGGCGACACTGAACCATGACCTTCTTACAAACGCTGACGACTCCCTTAGGAAAAAAATATACAGCTGGAGAGAGAAAAGAGCACTCATTGTCTACCAGTCTTTCTCCTGTTAGGCTATGATGAGGGTGGAACGAGCTTCTACGATTTCTGCAAATCAATTTGATTTTACCAATGGCGCTGAGATCCATTGACCATCCATTGATCCATTGACCACAAACATTCAGTTGGGGTATAGATTTACGTGTCTTGGTCAATATTTTGGCAGCTCTGTACAACAGCGAACCTGTCTTTGCGCATAATCACATTATTTTTTCTCTTAATTTTTCTTGTTATAATAGGTAATTTATTGTTCTACTTCATTTTGCAAAACCTTCCCTAACCAGGTGAAATTTGTTTTGTAAGTACCTACTACCGTCCTCCAGTTCGTATATCGAAAGCCGGCGTTCTGGATACGAACTTTGGCTTTCGGATGCAAAATTCGTCCTGGATGCGAAATTCGGCTATCGAATTGTGTCCAATGCAACTCCAACGCCTAACCTCCTACATCAAAAATGACTTTCATTACATAAATCACGTATCTGTCCTGTTGAGTGAACTACGAACGCGATCCTATAAACTGCATCCCATGAACCCTTCTTATCATCAGCAAATACCTCAAACAAGAACAAATTACTGATTTACAAGCTTTAAATACGCCCGATATAGACTCGGGAAACGAAATCAATCAATTTCAATTAATTGCCCAAACAATGGTAAAATCTCGCTAAGAGAGGTCCAGCAAATCCAGCAATTTTTCTCACAATGAAACCATTTATAATGATTTCAACCTTGAACCGACTCAAGAGGTGCTTCTCCATATCATCAGAAGCGAATAAGAAAAACGTAAAAAACGGCGGAGTCATTCACTCATAATTTAGATCGCCTTTTCTGATACCACTAATCCGAGGAAAATTGCAGAAGTAATTTATATTGATTTCGTATAACAAAGTACACCAAATGTTCAAGGGGAATAAGTAAATTATTTGTTTTCAATGTGTGATAAAACTCTACTTTTAAAGAGAGGAGTAACGTGTATGTGCACGTCAGTGAAAGGTTTTGCCCATGCTGGGGAAACCCCAAATTCGGAGGCCCGTTTCAGGTAGATGGAGCTAGTCATCCAATATACTCTCCAGTAGTATATATCTATGCCCCCGACCTGGTCATATGTCTAGGTAATATACGAATTCACAATCGTGCAAAATGAATCAACTGCGAGTGACGAAGGGAGCTGCACTTATTTTAAAGTAATGAATTGATCAATGATGGCATCCAATCACTCACAAGATATAGGACATTTTATTTCCAGTCCAGGAAAAAAGGGTGAAGTAGAAAAATCACACTATTGTGAGACCTGTGTTTTGTTTCGGGGATCTCAAACAAAGCCTTCACCGTGGAAAAACCTCGTCCAAAAGGCTTTACCGGATCTTCTGAAGGATTTTACGAGTAGCTGTAGAGACAGAGCTGAGCTGAAGTTACCTCGTCCAAAGCTAACCTCTGAGTGAGATAAGGGATACCCGGGTTTATAACTCGCGCGGGGAGCAGTGTTTACCCTATCGCACCCACACATCTTCCGGTGCCACGGAGTCCGTTCTTTTCAATTTTCTTTCCCCTTTAACCCGAAACTAACGAGAATTCTGATCATATCTGTCGGCTTCTTGACAACTTGATCGTATAATCAATGGTTTCTCAGTAATCCCAGCTACTTGACTGAAAATTATTTACCTACTAGTATAATACAGTCACCTATCGGTGACACCAATAATGTCAAAACAAGCACAGTTTAGATGAGCACTACAATTAGGTATAGTGTTTATTATAATATTATTATAATGTCTTTACACAGGTTGAACGCTTATTCCTCGTACTACTATATAGGTATATGGATTTCAGAGGGCACAAATATTATACCTACTGAATGCAAGGGTAAATTACTTGCAGTTCTTGCTTTTTACTACGCAGGTACCCACTTGATATGCTTAGCTACACTACCAACAACATGGATGGGAACTATGGAGGTAGAAGTGAATGTACAAAACAATATGTCACATCATGTCAGACAGTCATTATACGAGTAAATAAGACAATCGAGACCAATCATGAGGAACCTACACCAATGGGTTTGGGCTACCCTTATCAAACCAGTAGTACACAATCATACTTAAATACAGTTGAAACCTTACAAAATTAAGTAGCCTGGAGTTAGACCCTTGTGAAACAAGATCGTCTCCATTTGTAACCAAGTCCCAGGCCGCACAGTTGAAACCTTGCTAAACGAATAATAGCCTGTAGGGTTGAACTGGAATTGGAACCTATAACCTATTATAGTAAATCCAAGGTAGGTAGAGCCTGAAGACCTGCGGTTGGAACTTTGTCAAATCTAAATGACGAGATTCAAATCTGTATCACTAACTGGTAACTGGTGAGACGGCCAGAATACTTTGTGTATAATAATGCTGCGTTATTTTTTTTTAATTACCTATGTACCTACGTTACTTATTTGATAGATGGAGGTTGGTGTGGTATTTTTTATTAGCTGGACCGCAGCCAACTCCAAGGACCGAGTTCGAGACTTCACGCCGAGCTCCTAGTGTTCTCTGGTATCCTGATACTCTTCTCCCAATTTTTCTGGCGAATCAGGATAAAATTCCCTTCAATCAATAAACCTCAGGACTCCCTCCTCTCCATGTATGTCTTGGAATTACATGTATTTATTCACCGACATTATACAGATGTGATCGTGATTTGTTGGTATACATCGCGAGTACTTATATTTTACATTTTTATAATTCTTTCATTTGACGAAATTTTCTCGAGGGAACAACAATATCAATGAAGGAATAGATAGTGGATAGCAGAAACATGCATGTGAATTTGACACCGGTGTGCCTCCTATCCCTTGTGATGTTCATCTCTCCTCCTTGCCTATACTGTAATATTCATTTGAGATAATTGATAATTACGAGAAAAGCAGGATCTATGAACTTCATAAGCCATTCTCACAGGGATTTCTCCAACCAAATCACTTCCGTTCATGGGATCCAGGTTTCAAGCACTCCCTCTCTCCCTGGTAGGTAGGTTTCCTTGAGGAAGCAACAGGCGGAGCCCGAACCTACCTTGCTCACCTGTTTCTCAAGATGGCCGCGGGGCAGCGGTGCTCGCGAATATTCTCGCGATCGGCTTTCTTCCCGAGCCCTCGGTTTCGGGGATCCTGAGAGGTATATATACCGACCAGGAGTTCTTCATCGACGGGAGGTCCGATGCGTCCATGTGTCTTGTCGTCAGAAATGACAAAACTCAGTTACAAATAAAAATGATAAACATAAATGCTATGAAAATAGTAACACCACTACACGTCGGGCGTAAAAATGACCTTCTTTTTTTGGAAAATATTATCCATAAAAGGCACTTTGATCTCCTCCTTACTTTTGGTTTATTATTTTCAATATTTCAATAATGAACCTTTGGAATCGAGCACGAAGAACAAAATTTTAACCCCCCCTCAAAATTTGAGGTTTTACGTT
>JAEMON010000002.1:22048198-22087037 GCA_030264115.1 Lygus lineolaris
AATAAACCGTTGTGTAATAATTTGCAGCGTTTTTAATCTCGAATCTCTTTTGATCTCTAATGAATTCAGGATACTAAGATTTTACTGATAATCTACAATCACTGATAATTTACAATACCTAGCTGGTGGTCGTTAATAAAGGGAGAGAGTAAGTAGGCATGTTTCCAACGGTTTTCCATGTTATGCAAAATTGGTCAATTTTAGCTAAATAAGAAACATTCGACGGGTGTGCAAAACATTCCACGAGTGTGCAAAATATTGTTAGGCTGATAGCAATGGCAACTGAGGGGAATGCGGCCAATCGGATTACAGCAGCAAGTAGTACAGCAATTATATTCATCATGAAAACCCCTCGTGCTCCAGTGGAATATGATGAAGAGAGTTCGAATATAAACGAATATAAATCAAGACAAGCGGAAAAAATGCGAATGGTATTTCAAATTTCAGAGCATAAGATTCTTTACTTCCCAAAAGTCGACCACAAGGCATCTGCTGCATAAGTAATAGTAGACTCAACAAACACACATTTTCGGGCTACATTCAAAATCAGGTATTCAATAACCCTTACTCATACGATCATTCCTGCTAGGTAGGTATCTACTTCTCTAGTATTACTCCATTCCGAACTAAATTACTTCAGTCATTGTGCATCAAAATTAATCAACTTTGTGAAATGATGTTCCAGAAACATTGGAATTGATAATATTTTCATGGGATGAACTGCTTTCCAGACTCCAACTCGTGTGTTCATCCATCAGCCACTTCGAATAATGGATACAAAGGAATGGCACCTAGAGTGGGGACCTCAAGTTGTGTGTCAGACTGAAAAGGGGGATATTGCTTTTTTCCGAGCAATATCCGCGCGAATATGAATGGCTCACGTCCACTTTGTCACAAAATCCGCTAGATCCTTTTAATATATCGGAGAAAGACGAAATGATGTGTAATAAATGTGTCTTTTTATCCTCCAGCGCGGAACGAAGGTGAAGGGGATCAGTTCTAAGGTTGCACATCCATCTTTCATCATGGGCAACTGTAAAAAAGAGTCGCAGCAGAAGATAAGGGTCCCTCACTTCCCCGCCTAACCTGGCGAATTTCTCAGGTCGACTCTACCATTTCAACCTCCCCCCCCCCCTCCCCCTCTCTACGACCACCCTTTCACTCCCCACCTATCTTTTTTATTCCATCAACCCAATCGATTTTCCTCGAAGAAAATTCATATCCTTTTTATCAGACGGAGATTCACATCCCCAATTTCTTCGTTCGTTGATATCCGAGCCGTCTCCCGCAATAAGTTCACAGCGCTCGAGCTGATTCCGCTATACGTAGGTATTTCTTTTCTGCGTGGATTTCCAGCCTATGGCTCCAAGTTACGTCTCCCTTTCAACTCGATAGAAGATAGGAATGGCGTGTACAGTTCCCATTAACGTCATTCAATGGACATTTAAATAATATTTTAGGGATTTATACAAATAGGTTAAACAGAGGGAAAGAGAGAAAAGGGAGAGGGTGATAGAGATGGTGTTGCTGGCTGCACCAAAAAATTACACAATTGAGTGAAGCTTCTCTTAACGGGTTTCAATTGTTTTCCGGATGCAATTTGGGGAATTTGGACTACTTCTGGAAAGAAGCTAAATTTGTGACTTGAGAGTTTATTATCTGAACAAAAACTGTTAATAATAGGTGACCAATAAAGGCGAAATTCAGAAACTTTCAGTAGAATGTAGTGTTGATGTAATGAGTAGAACACTCATCTAATATAAAATCCCCCCCCCCCCCCTCTCTCTCCCTCTCTTCAGAAGACATAAAGATCCGTTGAGCAAATATTTCGAGTTGTTTTTTACGTCTATCTTCATGCACTTCAAGCCTGACTGGGGTGATTGGATGTCCTCTCAAGAGAATCTGAATTTTCTCCTACAATTTGCTTGAAGCTTCCAATTGCATCAACAGCCCACGTAGCGACGAGGAGCGCTTTGATTCGAACTGCCGTCACTCGTTACCTTTGATAGCAACAAGTATTATACAAATTTTCATATTCTTAAAACTATTCCTATAGATATATTGTGCTTTTAGTAGGTATTAATCAGAACGACTCACATGATTGGTAACTCTTGGAGATAAGGGAGCGTACCTGGAACAAAGTAACAATTGCACATAATGAAAAGTTATATTTAATAGATATGTATCAGGCATTTACACGTTTCCATAACCATCAACAGCCAAAAAATTGAATTGTTATCATAGCTACATTATTCGTGATTATACCTACTGAACTGCAAAGCCAAGTAAAATGGTACATCTGTCATTGAAGATTACAATATTAAGAATGGATCATCTTCGATTTCGGAATAAAGTTGCAGAGTTCTGAAGACAGTAAACATACTACAAACCTTTATTCCAATATTGTAATCGTAGCAAGGTAATAATCATGATTACGATCATACTAGATATACCTAATCTAATTTTCATAATGTAATCTCTCTCATTTCCGACAATATTGGTGTAATAATTAATAACTGATTGCCTCACTCAATGTACGGAAACAAGCAGCTTTATCTCTGACAAGGTACCTTGGTACCAGAAACTAGCATATCTTTCTGGATTTTATTTTTCGATTGCTCCACTTTTTTCAGTTTAGCTGTGCATCCACACATCAATTTTTTTAAGCACTTCGGATCTTTGCTCTATGCTTGACGTTATTATGATTACATGACTTCCATTGCATGATAACGTATATCTATGATTTGTAATTATTAAACATAATTACAACCTTAATAATCAAATTAGGTAATTTTTGCGTCTTATTAATTGATACTCGGTAAATATTATTCAAAATGGACTTTATTCCCATATCAAAATGCCAATGACAACATTATTGCTACCTATCTAATATTTTTTAGCAAGCGTCAGGATGAAACAGATGGGATGGTTTAGAGTAAACTGCAAGGGATTAGAGAGTCCACCCCAGACAATTTTAGTTGCTATGGTTGGGAAAAAAGCCAGCGATGTTGTGTATTCTACAGGGAATACTGCTGCAGCCAGAGGATGGCCGTAGATAGCGGAATCGGGGACGCGTAGGTTGAGCCGACAGCTCCATTAAACTTTCATTTTAATGCCGTCACGTCGTCAAAAAGTCGATAGAAGTTTTTTACCCTTCGTATATGAAATGTGATGACAATTTCTTTTTGAGGAATAAACGTTTTGAGCGTTGAGCTATAAGCGGAGGGGAAGGACTCGGACGTAATATTGAGTTGTTTGGATTATTTACTGATCTGAAAGAGGACAGATAGTGGGTAGTAAACTTCATTTAAGAGAAAATGAACACTTCGTCCGAAGTGGGAATTCATTACGCGATGGGGTGAAGAGGTTGAAACGTTGGACACTTGTTACATAAAAAAGTCGTCAACCATTTAAGCAGATCTAGGGGATAAATTGTACAACATTTTGTATGCATTTGGAAAATGCATACAAATGAGAGGACGCTTTTAATATTATAGAACCAGATGGTAGACGTTTAAACTGGAATAGCTATACTATCTCTGACAATTTGAATGGTGATGATGTGATACGAAACAGTGTCGAATTAGTGTGAACCATCCGCCTCACGACACTAATTTTGATTGCAAAGTTTACTACCGGCATTAAGTTGACTCACTTTACCTAGGGATCCATGATTATAGGGATTAATATGGTTCGTTCATAATGAAAGGGACCATCTATATGTAGGCATGCCTCAGAAAGATGATAATGTCGTGTCTTATATGCCATGTCTCAACCCCAATAACAAACAAAATAGTTCGTGAAATTGGCGTTTTAGGGATTTCACATTAGCCAGTGGGCGCAGGCCAAGGATGCAACATTGCGACGTACGAGTTAAAAGACTAACAACTCACCAAATTCAGACCCAAACTTGGAATTGGAACTGATGTACCGAGAGATAATGGGAATATTACTAGAATATTCACTGAATAATAAACGCTGGTCCGACCATTCTTTTATACCTACTTGTAGGTATCTGGGAAGATATTATAGAAGCTAAAACAAGAAGATTATGGTTGAAAAATAGAAAGAAAATTCTGGTCCCTTCTGGAAATCCCAATAAAAAAATTAAAAAATAAGACTACGCTACTTCTGAGGAGAATATAGAAGGAGGGGATATCTTCTTTATAATTTTTCTAAATGACTTCGACCCGACCATACTACAAATTTCAAACTCTACATATTTCTGAACTACCATATTGTAGTTGTGGTCACCACTGATTATTGTTTATATTAGATTTCCAAAAAAGTCAATTCTTATCTGGACGTTACTGAAAATACGATATCTAAAAATTATGAAATTTGACTACTTGTATTATTACAATGTCTACAACGCAGGTATGGGACAAGATTGGATGAGAATGTGTTGGAACTTCATCAATTAATTGTTACTGATGGTAGGACGGGGGTCGTGTAATGGCAGAGAAACCGAATTTCCATACATCGTCCACTTCACACGGTTTTAATGGTCATTGCCACGGGATTACAATTACCCAGCCTTAGGGGATTGACCATCTAGAATATTCACTGAATAATAAACGCTGGTCCGACCATTCGAGATAGGACATTGAATTATTCAACTTCAACACAATGTAACGTGCATGACATCTACACACCTAATAACAGCTTCATTTCACCAACACTGATTAACAACTCATTTATTTGAAGAAGAAATAGCACAAAATGGTCCTGTGAATCCCAAGTGGAAATTTACCCTCATGTTACTATTAGTACGTACGCAGTTCAATTAAAGATAGGTAATATAATTCTGGTTCATTATTAAGAATGATGAATTTTTGTTTATGATTAACAGGAGGAAATCCTATACCACAGGAAAATACATAGCTGCTCCAAAACTTAAGAAGTAGATGGTTTGTGTGTGACCTATGACCCCAGAAACCAATAGGCAAACCAATATAGGTACAACACGTATATTCAGATAATATACATTGGTTCCCGCTTATTACGGGGAGACTGTAACTTATGGTAAAACATTCGAATTGTTTGTTATAGGTAGGTACACTTTTCTCCATCTCTACTGTCGTAGATATCACAATAAATTTGTCCTCGTTGTTTCGTCATCATTTTTTCTACTCACTCATGATGTTTCACAGCTGTCTTTGGATCAAAAAAAGAGTAATTACTATAACGACAACCTGGAACCAAACGCTATGCTATATTATAAACTAACAGAATGCTGATTGACCGTGAATCCAATTTGCACCATGGGATTAGAATGTCCCTGCCAACCTTGTGCTCTTTCACTACCATTTCTTTCCCACAGTATTTTTTCTACTCTTGCCGAATGTCCATCGCGGGCTCCATAACTCCTTTCTACCGCAGAAAACCTTGGCACGGCGAGAAAAACCTCTTTCCAAAGGAGTCAATGGTCCGAAAGACGTCAAAAAACCAGTCTACGGGGGTGGCCGAAAAAGATTAAGAGGTGCAATATCAATGGCCGGAGCACCGGCTCTTTCCCCATTCCAAGCTGTCACCTCTTCAGGCTACCTTCTATTATCCCTGGACGTGATAAACTGCGGTGTTTTGCCTTCCGGCGCAACCTTGGGATCGGAGATCACGACCGTCCTTCCCTCTCATTTTCTCTCTCTCCCTCGAAAATGATTTATTTGAAGTTTTATTCTTAAACGGCAACGTTCTTTAGCGGTTGAATTCTTAAGTGAATCTTGGGACGAGGTATTTATGATTTTCTCGCGTGTTAATGGGGGGGGGACAATGATGCCCTCCGAGGCATTCTTGAACACCTCCCTTCTCACTATATTGCACAACTCTAACAATAGCTCCGAGCTCTGACATACCTCAATATTCATAACTAGTTCGGGGAGAGGGATCAAGAAGAATTGACCTTCCTTCATAATGTAAAAGTATTAACAACCCTTCTCAATGTCAATATGGTTTCAATTTTGTATGAGAGCTCTGCAGTGCGCTTGGAGAAGAGAGATCTCAGTGAGCCATTTTATATAGAAAATTTAAAAAATAACTACGAGCATGTCCCATCAAGATATGTATGAAAGATTTGATAGAGTTTCTGCAGACTTCCCACGGTATTATCGATCTTAGTGAACTGAGAGTGAGCGGCGATTTGAGAAAAATATGTAATTTATAAATTGGATTAACTCGTGATAGAACTTTTTATCAAGATTAATAGTATTTCATTTGTTCACATACGTACTTTTATTTGATATCTTGATCTACTTACCGAATATAAGTTTATAGGGATATGTGATGTTGGTGACTAACCCTGTAACCAAGTTAGTAAGTCGGAGTGAAGGGCGCAGTGGTAGAAGGAACAGATATCTGAGATTTTTATTGAATAACGAGGGATTATGATACACGAATGAAATCTACAGCACTTCAAGAATATCACTAAGTGGTAATCAAATGACTTTTGATCCTCACCAATATCGTTTATTGAATCCGGTTACTCCACTTTCCGTTCTCCCAATAAAACTGTCAAGAGAAGTCTAAATCTCCAGATGGGACACGGCGTTCCTATAAATTTTCTCGAAAGTCCAGAGGCAATAAACTGCGAGTAGGAGTTGCGACGTATTAAAGCAGCAAGGGTAGCAGCAATACAAAGTTGGAGCAGAGTGATGGTGGTGTGGGGTCGGCCGGTACTTTTTCACGGTTTTACAATTTGCTGGTTGGCACCGTTGCAGTTTATATCGAGTAGGGGCACTAAGGGTTTTATGCTGGGAGTATAAGACGCCTAGGAATGGTCTTTTTATTGGAACACTCGAAGAGGCATATATGAGATATGCGGTGTTCCTAGAAAGCTTATACTATTCTCAAGATAGGCTTGAAATCCAATTTTGTGACGGTGCCACAATGCTGGAAAGTTACACGACTACGCACTCTAAGTTATATTGCAGAGAGACTGTGAAGTAGGCTTCAATTTTCATACTTTTGAATTATCGTCAATTCGAAAACAACACGACGAATCGCAATGATAATAGAATAGAATAACTACATTTACGTTCGTCAGTAAGTACCTAATAGGCATTCCTACTAAAAACAAAATCCATGCCATGATAATCCAGAACTTTGTGCATCACAATTTAGCCGGCAATGAAATCAAGGTTCATATTCATCACGGCCAGATCATCTAGGTTCATGTTCTTCATAAAATGATTTTACTTGGGTTTGTGATCATGATTCATGTTTCGATGATAATTTATTTCAGAGATAGGGAAAAACCATTTAATTCAGACAAAATTCTGTCGAGGTATTTGACATTGCCTGCATATCTGAAACTTCATATTACGTCAGACAAACGGGACACACGCATTTGAAAAGGTTGTCAAATCTTTGAGGGAAGGATTTTCCTGGTGTTATCTGCTTTGATGAAATTCATCGTTCGATTCTTAAAAATATATGAGAGATGAAATTTGGCTGAAGGAATAAGGTTTTTTAACCTGCTTCATCGATATAGGTAGTGGAAACAAAGTACCAACCGTATTCAAATTTTGCCCAGCTGTGGAGTTGATTAGGTTTTTCCAACACATTTATTCCCATTATTGATTGACAACGTTCGTTCAAGCCAGACATCACACGCCGCCATAAACGTGTAGTCCTGTTTTTTTATCTCAAACAAGACAATGTGATAAAAATGGAGCTGGAAGGACGCAGTGAAACGACAAGCTTTTTGTGTCAGAAGCAGCCGAGACTGGTAGATGCCTCCATCCATCCCCATAAAAATGAAGTGGTCTCATGAGCCGGCGCTCCTATTAGGTCCTTGGGCTTCTTCTTCAACTTCCCTTCTTATCTTCATTTCTCCGAGGTCCTTCGCCAACCCCCTCCTGTCATTCCTCTTGTCGTAATTCCAATTTTTATGGAGGAGGAATCCCGGCTGCTTCACTCGCAACAACAACGCTGATGCTGGTTTTCATAGGAACAGATACGAAATTAAAAAGAATAGCCTTTATCAAGCTAGAGGCGAGTTACCACTTCGGAACGATTTAGATGGGTTCAGCTCTAATCTTATTATTCAAAATGAAGCCGGGATATGAATAACGCTAGTCAATTAAGAACTTTCACGTGTGTGAATGAGGAGATATGTGAAATGTTAGTGATAATTAGTGTTATAAGTTTTTGTTAAACATTGATTATTTTGGAGTTTACATAAATTTGGAAAGAGTGCTGCTTTGATTTGATATTAATTTTAAATGAAAGATGTTAAATATGAATTTTGACTGGTGTAGAATAAAATTAGTTTTCCTGAAGGGGACTAGGTGTAGGAGCGCGAAACCCTTGTAGCCTAGGGCCCAGCTACATATAAGCACTACACTACATATGAGCGGTAGTTCCCTGAAGGGGAAGAACAGCCCCCCTAACAAATTTTATAGGAGCGCGTACCCCAGTATGGGAACAGCTGCACTGTGGAATCTTGGGAGCAAGTACTTTCCGAAAGGAAAAACAGCTACACCAAAATTTCACAGGAGCAAGTACCCCATATTGGGAACAGCTACACTATTAAAACTATAGGAGCGCGTACTTCCTTGAAGAGGAGAACATCACTCGAGAAAAGAGAAAGGTTCTAGGTTTTTAGAGAGAACAAGGTTTTGAGAGGTGGTCAAGACAAGAGGTCAGGATAGACTGGTGATTTAGCTAGGTGAGCTCAGGGTATATATACGCCCTTACGTTCCCTTCCTCCTCGCCCTGGGGATTCCCCAGGGCCGATGGCTTCTTGTTTCGTGTCCTGACATCTTTGCGACCTTGACTTTATTAAAATCTTATTATAAAATTGTTACATAATATTTCTCATTTACTAGGAGGGGAACATATTGATTAATTGTGTTCGATTTGGGGGAAATCATAACAATTAGTAATAGATTGTATATGTTCTATAATTTATTGTTAGGTATTGAAAGATCAATGTTGTATACCGTAAGCTGTGGCATTCTATCAAATCAGCATCTTCTGTATCTTATTTGATGGAAAACTGCCCCACATCCATGAATCACAAATTTACGTGGTCCTCGAATCCCAAAGTATGCTTGAAGTATACGCTTTGTCACGGCAGAGAGGAGGTGAAATCTGATGGTAATTATATCATAATTAATTCCCCCTCCCCCTTGCTGGAGAAAGGATAGGTGACGGTACATGGCACGTCTTATGTCAAAACGGTCCAGCCATTGTGTAATAATTGGCAGGATTAGGAGACAGCTCTTGAATGGACTGACCATCCCAGAGAGGCCGAGATTAGGCCGTACAAATAACATAGCGGGAACCGGTCGCGGGCGATCCAGGCACTACCTGTTGAGAGCTGGGGCGTACCGTCACAACTTTCATAAATCATGTTCAATATTATACATAAATCTATGACGTCACCCAGTATTGCCAGATTGGATGAACGTTTAGATTACTGTGAGTTAACACACACACATCAGCCAGAAGAAGTGCAGACGGTGACTAGCAGGAACCTCATAAATTGCCCCAGATTTAACTCTGGCCCAGAAGAAGAGGTGTCGGTCACCCTACCATCAAGAATAAAAAATCTATTATAGCTCTAGGTAGAGTCTTGATTTGTGAAGCCAGAAGACAAAAAATCGAAGATGTGGGAAAGGCTAGGATCATATTCCAGTGCAGAAGGTAGTTAACGAGTATTCAGGGCCCATAGAGTGTTAAGACAGAGTTGTGTATATTCCACAGGTCCGTTCGAGGAACGAACATGGGTCGGAATTTGCTATGTTTGACCTAAGAATCGAGTTCAGCACCCTCAAAAACCCCGGTATCCCAATATTTTCAGCCCCGAAATTCGAGTAGTTTGGATGGAATAAGCTAAAGGGAAAACGCGTGACGTCATCTTGTATGCATCTCCATCTCACGCGGTTTCCTTGAGGGAGCGAGAAGGCAATACATACCAGATGTCGCACGCTTCTTCCTGCTGAAGTAGATCCCAATACTGTCTCTGTGACACCATCTGATGTTCTTCCAGCAAAACGTAGCATGTACACTTGTATACTGCACGGAGACAAATTTTTCCCAAGTTAACATTAAAACGGTAAGAGAGAGTTCCGATACTTCAGAAATTTTATATCGCTCTAGCTATATCGTGACCGGTGGAATATGCGTCCATACCTGAACAGCCACCGGTGGAATTTGTAGACTCACACGACCGGTGGAATCAGTGTAATTAGGGCCTTAATCGTTGGAATTTGAACCTTGTCGTGAGGGGCTTCGTTTGGTGCCTGCGTAGGATTATGAACTAGTCTCATAGCATTTGGTGTTCCTTGGGTACTACTAAAACCTAAGTACCTCTCCAAATGCTGGGGCCCGCGTGACCTAGGCTGGGTTACTAGATTATACAATCGGTCTTAGGACGACGGGATAGAAAACTCATTTAATTCAATGTAGTCTACAGCGAAGAATTAATTTAATCTGAACAAAGTTTGTTATATCCTACCTCTCCTGCTCCTATTTTTTACCTGCTTGGAAGAGGAAGCCTTTCGACAAAGTAATTCGCCTGAACATACTTCAACGAAATGAACGCGTGGCGAAATTATTCTGCCTCTCGGGTCCAGATGGAAGAAAAACCGTATCGATGGTAGGGATTCAACTGGATGTAATTCATTTTATTTATTTTTGTAGTGATTATATCTTTATTTATCTCGACAGTTAATGATTTTCTGCAAGTACCGAGATTCGGGTTGATTCTTAGTATGTATGTGATGGTAGGAGAGTTCGTATCCATCGTAGAACATGAGAGAGCAATATGGGATGTTTATGTGTACCCAGCGGGGGAGGAACGGAATGAATCCACGAAGACGGAACCTCCACGTAATTACTTCCTTTAGCCTCGAGGTAGCACACGATCCGATATGAATTTATCGTGCTAATAGGAAATTTGTGCGAACCTTCACGATGGTTTAATAGAGGCAGAGCCCATAGGACTGTAGTTGGGTCCATCGTTAAGTGGTCCCTTCTCTCTCCTCTTCTTCCGAGGGTTATGCGGGCTGGGGTAATGGATGGAACAGCGTGAATTCAAGGGTAATCGACATTCCTGGTAAATGGTGGATCGTGAGCCCGCGGTCAAGACCGTAAAGCATACAACTTGATTTCCAAGGTTCCGAGGCGCTTTCCATTGTCTATTTTCCAGAACATAACATGCAAATGATACGCCTCCTTGGCGCCCTTAGTTGAGGTCGTCGAAATTCTCTCCCAAGAGGCTGCTGTTCACATGGGTGGAATAGAGTAATACTATTTCGGTTCCAAGATACACCCGAACAATGTAGATACAGAATTTCAGAAGATGACAAGAAGAAAGAGAGAACCAATACCTATATGAATACAGTAAGATTACATTCATGAGTTGTGGACCCATAGAAAATGAAACTTCTAGTGTAGAATTTCTAGATATCATCATGACTGTATTAAATCTAACAAAAGCGTTGTAGTGAGTTCAGAACCATTGGGCAGTTCCATCTAGACTCTGAAGCATCTTGTTTACCATACAAAGATAATAATGTATATATAATCTATCAACACATTTGGGAATTATAGATCAGAATCGTGAACTTATTGATAGTTCTAGGGAAAATAACGCTTCCGATGGATTAGTTGTTGTCGTTTGTTTTTTAGTGAACTGGGAATATCTTTTTATTAACTAGATTAATTACGTTTTTCAATGCCTTCTATAGTATAATATATGGGTGGTGCGTAGGCCTATTACTGCTTAAGGTTGCAAGATCAAGACCAGGAGATGACCAATTTTTTTCATTCGCCATCCATTACTCAGTTTCGTGATCTGTTCCTCCCCACTTCATGCCGTTTTTACAACGTTGGATTGATGAGGTTTCTTTCTTAAAATATACGAGTATCCAGGCCACAGATCTGTGAAAAAGGTAGTAACGTAGCATCCGCATATAGTGACTCAGTAATAGGTGGGTGGTTACATAAATACTATACCACACCAGAGAGCTAGCTCGAGATAGTCGACATATTCTTACTTAGTTGAAGGAACCTTCATACTAGTACCACTTCTTGAAACTGTTCATCGCTCCACTCATTCCTGTGGTGAAAGAAGTTTCTGAATTCCAGCACGCATCATCACGTCCTTGATTTCCTTCTGACATTCTCCAGTTAAGCGAAGCGAATTGACGATTATACCAACCGTGAAAAATGAAAGACTTCTACGTCCAAGCGATAGTAACGATTTTCTTTAAACAATGTGGAACAAACTGTTCTGAAATTGAGCGGTGGACGAACACAGTTTCAACAATATTACAGAGAGAAGTTACAATGGTGCGTCATGATAATGAGAATATAATGTATAACTAAAAATAGGTAGGTACCTACTCTGTACGTTGCGTGGTGCTATCAAGTGAATCCTTTCGCCTTCTTGATACATATAGATGATGCAGAAACACAAGTAAAGGCTTAGCAAATAAAATAAATATATTATGATAGCAGGCGTGTTGTTTGGAGATGGCTTTTGGCTGTTTGGGGGCTCTGCCCCGAATATAATGGTTTAAATCAACGGAATAAATCTTGGGTCTTGATCCGCAAAGATTTTCTAATGTTGAATCTAAGTCGGAAGATTTTAACATGAAAATAGTGGGTTGATGGTGGTGCCAGTCTTAAAAATAATTTATAACTTCAAAAAATGCATGAAGTTTCTACCATGCAAGCTTAATAGTATTATTTGATGTATCTCAAAACCCACAGACCCGTGAGAGGAAAATGATTGTGTTGCCATTCGAGAAATGAAGAATCTCTCAGTGGAATTTCGTTGTACGATTTATCGTCAGATTCACGCGGGAGTTGTAAAAATCCTTACATCTCATGACGGGGAGTAAAATAATTTTGTTTTTATAGGCATCCAAATCTTGTGGGTGACAAAATGATTGCCGCAGAGTTATCAATCCCCTAGGAAGCTGAACTAGAAGAGATTGCTTTCATTTATCGATTCTAAACCGTAATAGACTCCAGAAGATTCAATACCCAGAACAAGTTGATTTAGCAGGATTCATATGAATCACTTTTCATGAGCCCTACTTTGGTTACCTACTTAATTGAAAATATAAAATAACAACCGGATAATAACGGGAGTGGGTTCTGCATGGGACTTAGGAAGATAACAAAGTACAGGTTGGAGGCAATAAAGAAAGAAAAATAGGTTAAGCGGATTACTCCAAGGGACAGATAATCTACCTCCGAGATCATCCCAGAGCCCCTAATATCCAATGTAGAAAATAATTATCACCATACATCGGTACTATCCAATGTAATTAAAAACGTGGCTAAGAGGATACAGTATTACTGAATGCTCAAGTTGAATGTGATGTGTCCTTGAATGCTGAAATGAAATAATTTCTGAGAAGTTCACGTGAAGGATGTTTTCCAGTAGCGGTGGACAACAGTAGGATTCCCTCGTTATCTGGAAAACGACTTGATGGGATCAGGTTGAGTTTCCTGGCAAGTGTCATCTCTTCCTCCACGACTAGCATCCCACATCCGCGATACATAAAGACGGAAAAGACGAAGGAGATCCTTCCGCCATGATGTGCTCTTCCTTTTCAAGACGGACAAGGGGGTTCGGGGAACTGGCAGATATGCGGCGAACCTCCCAGCCTTCCCAACCCTTTCACGCTGTTTCTTTGGCGATGTCGTTTCCTCTTTCCTTTCCCTCCACTCCCGGTGATTGGATCAGGATCACGGCTGCCAAAGGGCTCTGTTATCTTCCCAACTTTTTTTTCTGGTATTTTTCCCTTTTCCTCTCTTTTTTGCCTTCCTTTTTTCCTCTTTGAGCTCGAGACGTCTCGCGTACAAGATCCCCGATTATTTGATCGTCCGATGTTAGAGGATTCTTGACAGTTTCCAAGCTAAGCTTTGAGGTCCGAAAGATACGCTCTTTCCTCCCTCCGCATTTCTAGTAATTTTGCTATCTCCCTGAATCAAGACCATAATATGAAATCATAGAGGGAAAACGTCAGTCGTTTCAGCCTCGCGATTTATGAATCAACATTCTCAATATTACAAGGTTATTCGTTATAGAGTAGAAAAGAGAAACCCTAACACCATCGAGCATACAATTTCTCCTACTGAGAAACCCAATTTTTGATTGATTTCTTTTTGGTCCAGTACTTACTGCTCCCATCACCTATCACTGTTGCCTGCATGCAACTGAACAGACTATATTTCGAGAGGTCAGACGTATTGACTACGACCTCACAATTTGAGAGCAAGAATCGTGAAGGACTGCTCTCCTTTTACTTCACCCGGTTGCTCAGCTTAAAGGAGGGTAATAGTGGGGTTATGTTAACTTTTAGTCGTCAAAAAGCTAGAGGGAAAGTTTTATTTTTCCTCGTCAGCTAAAATAAATAGGTAGTTATATCAGGTAATCCTCATGGTACTCAATGAATTGTTGGACAATCCTACCAGCCGACTCAACCTTACCATCCTAATGTTCTCACTATATAGGTAACAGTAGATAAATGGTATGAGTTGGTTTGAATATATTTCCTGCCACCGTGTGTTGTTCTCATTGGGGTTTTCACCAGGCTTAGTTTAATATCCTCTGTTATTCTCAAACATTTTGCATTGTTATGGTGTCTCTAGTGAGGGCATGAGGTAAAATGAGAACCACACTGCCCTTTTACGTGGCCCAAGGGAGGTGAGCAAGTACAGAGGAGGTACTACGGTGGGTTGGAATGTAACCGATTTCAAGCGAAACTCCTTCAGCTTCACTAATTTAATTTAGGTAGGTACTTTAGAATAATGATAAAAGAGTTATGAGAGCCAATTAGTTTTCTAATCTGTTGCGAGGAGGTTAAAACAAAGTCCTTATTTTAGAACTGCGTCGTTTTTATTCGAAAGAAGTGGATATTTTGTACTATACATCTTACAAAAGTTTCATCTAACTGTCGTCGACAGCGGTACGGTTTCCAAGCGATTAGCGGAGGTGTTGTCTTTACAGCTTCCAGTTAATTGTTTGTCTTTACCGAAAGTCCCCTCCAAGTTTCCTGACGTTGGTTTAGGGATATCAAGAGACCGCGGGCCTCTAGTTTGGACGGTCGGGGTCGAAAACAAGGGGAGGCGGGTGACGCCTTTGAGCCTGCCAGGGGGTCCCATAGGTATTGGGTTTCGGGATCGGGGGAGCGGGTTCCTCAGGGTAAACACCGCTAAGCTATAACCCTCAAAAGTGGCTTTGAAGGGATCTAAGCCTCTCTGGGAACTCGAACCGGAAAGCGATATAATAAACAGACCCTATTCATAAGCCTGTAAATGTTTTGGACGTGGCCGCCGTGTGTTGATAGCCCTTAGGGCATTTCTGCCGCCGTTTTTTTTAAATCTATCTCACACAGGTTATGATATCAAATAAACACTAGAAACCCTACCGCAGCGTTCACCAAGCTTTTACCGCTCAGGGCATTCCTACTCGAGTTGTGGGCAGATTCTCATTATTTGGCCATGTCTCATACAAGTCTTATATGTATACAGGTGAGTAAGGTTCCTAAAAGTATGATTGAAAAAGCGATTGGCAGCAAATCAGTTCGATTCATGCTTGATAAGCAGGAAGCTATTCATCTATACTTTATTCCTGTAATAGAGGTCAGGCATTACACCCCTGAAGATAACGCAGATGGCAACAATTCAGGGGTTAGCTATTTTGCTTCATCACAACCGAGATAAAACGAGCGAAAACTTAAAAAAAAAAATCCACCATCAGAAATCAAAATGGGGAACTTGAATGGTTTTTTTTTTAATTTCTTTATTTGAAAGATCTTAGTATGGGATTTCCAAAATGATGCTATAGGAGGGGTATCCGACAACTGAAACTTACAGGAAAAGGGGTTTTGTAATTTTAACCTAACTGACGCTACCGACCCCCTCGCGTGCCTGGGCAGGCCGCTTAGCCACCATCTTTTGCGGAACCTTAATGACGTCACGCGCTCCCTTTCAACCCGTTTTCTTGTCAAACCAGTCGTAATTTCAAGCTGAGAATTGGCACCACGGGGGATTTCAAGGACACTGAATCATATTTTGAGGTTCAAAATGCAAAATTCCTACCAATGCAAGTTCCCCATTCCCACTCGAAATATGCATTTCAGAGATATCTGAACAATTGTTTTTGTTAAATTTCTGTCTGTCTACGGTCAATTCGTACAGAAACTATGAAAAATTATGTTCATGAGGAACTAAGTGCGATCTGTTTCAGCAGCTTAAATCAATTTCTGGATCCTTTACAGCGTTACACGATAAATAGGTACCTATATCGAAAAAGGCAAAAGCTGATCTCAATAGTAGATGATCGAGTACAGCAATCTATTACTGTAATCACCTGCACTACTCTAAATTTGATCTAATAGTTCAGGTTCTTCAAAAGAAAGCCACCTATACGATGAAGATTGAGCAAAAAGAAGAAATGTAAAAAGGACCAACGACACCTAATGAAGACCTAAGCGGATTCCGTAGGACTCTCCTTTCGAAATAAATTATTACGTGCGTCCCTGTCCCCAATTCCCTTCTAGCCCTTCATGCAAACCGTTCTTTTTCAGCGGCCGATGAAAAAAGAGGGTTGAATAATTGGGTCCTTTTTTCCGGATGGGTTCTTGAAATCCACCTCTCAATCATCCCTTGTTCATCACGGTGTAATTGCATAACGTTGATGAGACCGATAGACTTTACAATTGGAAAGGCAAGCTTTAGTAAATCAGGCCGCCTCCAGAAAATAACGCCATGCCTCCTAAGAATCCATTCGCTACAGGGAGCATGAATGCAAGACGTCGTCAACCCAATCAAAACTCAAAGCACGTGAAAAAGTAGCGTGGAATCGAGAATACGTGGCTTATCTAATTTTTGAGGGATTCAAAAATTCGGGATTTCTAAAAGAGTGAAAAAAAGTAAAAAGCAATAGAATCGATGATGGGGCAGTAGGGAAATGTGGTGATTGGCCACAGCAGGGTGGTTCGGCTTACGCTGTGGTCAACTCACCAACCCTAATCGGCCTCATTCTATCGCAGCGCATTTACAGCACCTCATCATTGGGCGGTTATTTCAAATCGTCAAATCTATAAGTTGAATTTATTCTTCCAAAAAGTAACTCATTTCTCGACTTTTAATATCTTCATCGAGGAAGATTAAAGGGAAGTACCATTTCTGCAATTATCTGTACACGACTATTCGCGTGGGTACGTTCGTGATCAGTGTGAAATGTGCACGTCGTACATACCTATATCTTCATGATTGTATAATCAACCGATAAGGGAGCCAAGTTCATCGATATCCTACAACCAGCAGCCAAACCATTCACCAGAAGTCATACTGACTAGAATGAAACTAGTGATGATGTACAAACTTAAAATATTGAAAAAATTCGACAGTAGCTCAGTATTTTACGTAGGTATCTACTCGGAATGAAACAATTCTCGAACGAAAAATGAATAAATTTGAGTAGGAACCTACCTACTTACTACTTTGCCGGAGTGGAAGAATATTGGATTCTGAATCAAATATAAGGGGAGACAAAAACAATAGTCGATGAAGAAGGGAGGAAAAAACGTCCCTTTCGGATGAAAGATGCGATCTATTCACAATGATAAATATATATTTCGGTGGTTGCTCACATTAGGTAACATTGCAAATCTCTTTTTCGTCTTAACATGTTTTTCGCTCATACGATTCAAAGAACATAAAGAAAAGGATTCATTTTTACCTTCGTCCAATTCCACGTTTCTTCCGAAAGAATTAGATCAATCTATGACGTGAAAATCGTAATATATAGTGATTGGATCGAAATAAATTGGTGAACATATATACCTTAATACAGACGTTTTGCATCCGAATCAGGTATAAACACATGCCTAGTTAAATGCATAATACTCATTATATTCATATATTAGTTAAATGCATAATATGCATTAAAATCATGTATTATATGAATATAATTATTCATCAATTTCCTATAATATTTCTTCAAATGAGAGAGACTTGGGAAGCAAAACAAGAGCTCATATCTCCGAGAAAACAATTATGGAAATAATTACATGGTTTGCGAAATGCCAAGGTCTATTGCATCATGTACCTATACACACATTCTGCAAATCGGATCATACATCAAAGGCCATCGATAGGTGATGACTCAGCGTTGATTGAACATGTTTATGCCCCAACAAGCAACTGTCGATCAATACCTGAAGAATAGTTCCGACTTGGGTAAGTCCTAGGCAGTATTATTTTGTGTATGTGTTTGTTTTTGCGAATCATTCAGGTGTAAGAAATATTGAGGTTTCCTTCTAATATTCTCAGAACCCATATCTGTAAAGATCCTATTATTTGTACATAGTAAGTAGGTACCTACCGTAATTGTAACTTGAGGTTCACAATTCGACGAGTAGGTATTCGACAAAATGAGTACCTACAAACCTGTAAATATGATCATTATCCGAGAGACATAATAGGTATTTCATATCGTTATTGAGTAACTAAGGAAGCTTATACAAGTAAACAAGAAACTCAACCCCATGAAATCTGAAAAAAGTTGCATTTGATCAGCTGATCTTTGAAAGCGAAATTAGCCTACTCGTAGGATTTGCGATTGTCACTCGTGTTTCTTCTTTTTTTCGTTCAACCCTCTGGTCCTTACAGGGAGCGAACGGTTGGCCCTAAAATTCTCCACGAGGTCTCATTCGACGCTAAAAATTGTGATCTATTGAAATGGATGGAAAAAATCGGCGCTCCGAGCCTCGCCTGGCAAGCCCCCTGGACCCCCGGTTACCTCTATTTACATACTTCGGACGAAATTATTGAAACACAGAATGTGTTTTAGCTCACGCGTTTCACATAAACCCCTCTTCAATCTTCAATTCTCGACTCAGCTAATCTGGGAGCTCCATTTTCGACTCAGCTGATCTGAGAGCTCCATTTTCGACTCAGCTGATCTGGGAGCTCCATTTTCGACTCAGCTGATCTGAGAGCTCCATTTTCGACTAAGCTGAGCTACGAGCTCAATTTCCATACCAACAGCTCGGTTGTACGTGAAAATCATAAGAAAATTTCATCACCCATCCGCGTCACCCATTCCGCGTAACGTTTTTCGGTTAGTTAGTCCAAGGCTGAAACACATTGTGTTAAAATAAGCCTTCCTATTTGGAGTTTCCGAGCTAAAGGGTTTCGGAAACGCATCCCCTATTTTCTACCCCTTAGAGAAGACTGAAGGCAACGCCAAGCTTCGGGGCACAACTGGAGCCAGCATACCAAATTTCATTAATTTTGGTCTATGGTAACTAAGGAAAGTGCTTTCCAAAATTATTTTCAAAATTAGATTTTGGATTTTACGTACCTACCTTGAAACGTAAAACATCAAATTTTGAGGGAGGGTTAACATTGTTTCTTCGTGCTCGATTCCAAAGGTTTATATTGAAAATAATAAACCAAATTGCCCACTGGATATTGATTTAGTAGGTAGTGATGTAGTTTGCTGGCAGAAAGAGACACATAAGAAATGGACAGGTGTTGGAAGAGATCATTTGATTTGTGATAATGAACTTGCTAAGTAGTTTGTGGAAGTGATCATTAAAGGTAGACTTAAAACATTCATACCCTAAAAGGGGTAAGGGACGAGAAACAACTTTCTCTTCCACGAATGCTTTGCATTAGTAAAGATGGGATATTCCAGTCCTCTAAATGGAGCCAGGGTAACACTTTGACAAACGGATAAGAGCTAAGCTTTTAAACAGGAATATAAATACTCAGCCAGCTGCGTGGGTTCCTCAGTAGGTTCATAATGCTAATGCCACGGAGTAATTCAGCGGAGCTAGTTTGTTGAAGGGGCACAATGGATGCTGACAATTTTCTAGGCTTTTTCGATTATTGTATATATCTATACTGAAAATAGATAGTATTTGTTACTGAATTAGGTTAGATATCATCAAGAATTGCACATAGCCAAGTACTAGTTCATTATTAATTTGATGCTGGATAGAAAAAAAAACAGCTTAATGTTTCACCATTCGTTAAAAAGTTCGATCTTCTCTAACGATACTTTACAAGGCACCTGTTTGCAAAAAAAAATCTCAATAATGATAAAGGTCGTATTCACCTCATCGTTTGGGTCCACTACTTTATGGTCATGTTTGCCTACACCCTACATCCCTTGCATTGACTGGACGTTTTGCTGATGAAACATCCTACCTACACTTTTTTTCACAAACGGCACGGATGCTGTATGACACGGCCAATCGGTCATCTATAGTAAACTGCAAAAGCTTATTATAGCACCTCTGGGAACGTTTGGATTTTGTATAGGTGGCCTCCTATCTTCCGATTAAAATCTCAACAAAAACTGAAGAAAACGAGGGGACAAAAGGACAGGATCACGGGAGGTGTGCGAGTAGAAAAACGGGCATTAGTGAAGTGTTGCAGCTGCGACCCTTTCTGAAAACGTCATGAAAGATATCTCGAAATCATCTCGGGCGTTAAAGAGAGATTGGGCGATTAGAGAGAGGGGAAAGGTGGCATGAAGGGTCATCTGTTTAGATAAGAATCTGATGAAAGGGGAAGTGAATGGTAGGAGCCGCCTACTCCTCCAAGTGGCGTCTGAAGAGCTCCACTGCTAATAATGCCACGCGTTTTTGATTGTGCGCACTGAAAATGGTTCTAACACATCTGCTGTAAGGTACCTGTGTTCTTACAGGAACAATTTATTATGGTATCCTAGCTATCCAGGGTTTACACATATACTCATGCACTCGTAAATTAGATGGCTGAGAGTCATAAACATACATAATTTGAGTTCGTAACTACTTACCTTCTAAGAATGCTAGAGAGTGATCATTATTAATTTCTCCTCTATTGGGTGATATTGCCTTACCTACTGGTTTTTGGGTACCCAAATAATCGTGGAAATATGCTGCTAATGACCAGAATAAATTAGAACAAATCCAGATTTGCGAGAACAAGGCCAGTCGTTATCATGCATTGTACGTGAGTTTATTTGAGTTGAAAACCAAGTAAAAATTGTAGAGAAATGTCAGTGAGGTTAGTATTTCGAGAAGTTGCACATTAGGACATATTGCATAACATAAAGTTCTCAAAGCATCCAAATAATTTTGAGAAATATGTTGCCACTTGACCATTCAAATCCAATCAATGAGCATTACCGTTGGTCTGATGTAGGAGTTAGCGAATTTTCGAGGAAAATTAAGCTATTGAAATGACTTCAAAATTTTTATAATGCAAATTGTTGAAAATTTTCTTCATGGAAATCCGTTTCAGACCATTCTAAAACGATTCCTGAAATTTATCACTTTTATGTGTTGTATGTGTGTTGTGTGTTGTGTGTTTATATATGTGTCATTCCAGACGATATCTGACCGAGGAATCGAGCTAAAAATCTGAAAAAATGTCAATAATATCAAAAGAAAGGTTAAGTCCGTTGGCCAGAATTTTTGGAGCACTCCAAGGGTTCAAACTTGGAAAATTTAGAGTCAAACATCGCTAAAAAACGCGTTTTTTTAGGTTTTCGTTGTTAATTACCATCTTAAACATAGAAACATATGGTATATTCAGAATCAGCGTGAAATTTTCTATAAGAATCACCCACCAAATCGGTTAAAATCATTCTTTGAAAATTCGCTCATCAACTCATGCTGCATGAATGGAACTTTTTTTCCAAAATCGTTTTTTCTGTTGACAAGTAATGGATCAAACTGTGGGCGCAATATCGACTTTTTCCTTGGTTTCTGGAAGCTACCTACATTAGGCTCGTGACGTCACACAGCTTGGTAGTTAACAGCCGAATGACTTTCTGTTCGTAATCCCTCGCTGCTGCTCTTTTGCGTCGTTAACAAACTGGTTTTAGAAATGTTGCAATCCCTTACAAGTGATAATTCATCTTGATACCAGCTGATACGGTAGCTAACAGAGTTTTGGATCATACACACTCAGTAGCCACCCTATTGCAACGGTGACGTCGTCAAAACTTCCAACAATAAATTAACTATTTGCTGTCGTATTATTTTACTCGTGCAAAAGCAAAATAGGTATCAACTCATCTCACTCCCAACTCAAAAAAACAAAAACAAAAACAATCGGTGACACCGAACGGCTCCGATTCTTCAACCACCCGTACGTCACCCTCCACCGACAACTTCCCCTCGGAAATCCAAAAGTGAGGGATGTGCCCCGCGGTTTTGAGAAAACTGACCACCACGAGCAGAAGGAAACTTTTTAGGGTTGAAGCAGGTCTGCGAACTTAGTTTGCCAACTGTGGGTGACCGCTCAAAGTCTCCTCTCGAATGGGTGAAAAGGTTCCGCTACGGCCAATGAGGGCGCCCTTTTCGTGGGGTATGAAATGTTATCAAACTGTCTCAAAGCCTTGAAATCCTCTCATTGAAATGTAAAACAGCCGGGAATGTTCTCCGCGTTTCCAACCATTTCCTCTTTGCATCATACGAATTTAACTCGGCTCCCGGATCCTTTGGGTCCATTGAATATCATTTGACATCATAATGGTCGCCGCATGTGAATTTACGGTAATGGGAATTATATTACGAGTACCTTCTGACGGTTTTAATGGACCAAAAACCTACCGTTTGCCCTTTAGAGGTCCGGGAACTGATTACGGTAATATAATTATAATAATAGGGGTTCTATAATGTAATTGACTTACTTTACATACAGACTTTGTTTCACAATTCAATTACGACCGAACTGAGATGAATATTGAAATATATCGAGGGGAATCGCAATGTCTATATTTGCATTTCCAGCGAGTGAATGCTAGTTTGTCGAGAGATTTTGGTCCTACTCGCTCCTTTCATCAAGGAAAATCATTGAAACAGATTAATAGCCACCAACCACCAATGGCCAACACCAATTTTAATGGCTTTTTTCCTAACATCCAAGGTTGTCATCCAAGTATTCTCGATGTGCCCTCATACTTCTAGCTGGCTGTGTTCTGTAGCCCCAAATAACAATTAAGAAACGGGCAACCAAACAAACGAGAACTAGCATCCAAAATTTTACAATTACAGACTCGAAGAGCCGGAACACGACTGTGAATCGCTTCTTATATTCCTGTATAGGGACGTTCAACACAGCAACATGGTCACGCCAAAAAAAAAAAAAATAATAATTAACTGCGAATTGAAGTTACAAAAGTGGACCAACTCGCCTTTCAAACATCAGCTGATTTTACCCAATCGTATTTCCATTTTAATCATAAGTATATGTAGAGCTTCAACTTCAAATCCTCCGAAACTGTTCTTGATCAACGAAGGTCGGTAGTTACTTTCGAAGACTACAGATACGAGTACATGGATATAATTCCTTCTACGGAAGTCACAAGGAAACATATTTGCGAAAGACACAAAATTGTACCTACATAAATAGATATTTTGCCATGCACAAAACATTGATCTTCGCACATAACAAGGGCGAATAATGAACCGTTGTGTAATTAGGTGCAGCGTTTTGGATGAGGGGGTTTCGACGCTCGCTGATCGACCTACTTGACCTGCCATCAAAATTTGAGGGATTTCGAACGTACATCAGCTCGCACAAATGCGCACACGAAAGCACAACTTACAAATCAATACTCAACTACCCGTAGGCAGAGTTGGCCGAACGCCATTTCTGTGATAACAAATTTGTTTCCGCTGGTAATGAGGGTCAATCCTTGCGTTCAACCTGACCAATGGAACCGCAAGAATCTCAAGAATTCGGAAGCACTCCTAATCAACGTGGCACACACGCGTGATTATTAGTAACACATCGCAATCAGAATTATCGTTTGTCCAACTTTGCCCGTAGGTGTTTTGATTTTGATTTTTTCTTATCGGCAGATTTGAGAGTGGTCAAAAATGAATATAAATCAGTTGGCTGTTTTTTTTTTACGGAATTTCTGAATTTCGGTGATAATTGAGTGATAAAGTCACAACGAAAACTTAAGGCCTCGACCGATTTTCCGTTGGCCGAACCTTTCGGGCCCATGTAGGTCCCTTATTCTAACCATAAATGATTTTCCTCCTATACATACAGACTCTCTTTGAACGCGTATTTCAAGTAACTTGTATTTCAAGTAAGCTGATATTCCTGATGCTAAGCTGATGATCAAAGATCAGAATTGGCTTCCAATGAAGGCTGGAAAAATGATGGTTTCCACGATATTCACTGGGAAGAGATGGTTCCCAAAGAGGTTCGTTTCATCTTATGCTCTCCAGTTATGCGGGGAATGAAGGTTTTACAGTAGGCAGGAGATTCTCCATTGATCTTCACGATTCCTCTGAACAAAACATGAAGTTGCAGAGGGCTTTCCGTGAAGTGAGCTCCAATCTCTAGTTCGTTATTCCAAGGCCTGACACATCAAAGGAATGGATACAAAACTCGTGAATTACGTACCTCATGGGATGGCTCCCAAAGTTCTTATTATTGGTTCAAGAGCATGCTTTATGTTTGGATGAGATAATATAACAAGTAGGTACAGGATAATGAGTAAGTTCAGAGATTATAGAATAGGTAGTTGTGTCTGTGGTTGATTTCTCGTTGAGTTCTATGATAACCAAAAATGCCCATATGAAAGTCAAAGAAGTTAAAGTCCTGTGTTTCATGGTTATGTGATATGGAATGTCTCGCGTCCATTTACGAGTAATTGAAAACTTACTTTTTGAAAGCTTACTTACTTCGTATTGAGTACTTACTCTAGAAATAGATACAAACTAAACATGACTTCGTAATTATAATGACATAGACGATATTAAATATTATTAAAACTCTATAGATTTCTTGCGACGTAGCATACCAGGTCCAGAGACTTTGGGGTAAATTGTGAACAATAAATTATAAACTTGAATTATACCTTTCGGTAGATCGAAAATACTTAATGCCTTTTACCGAAAGGTATAATTAAATTCGGAGTTAATCTGGCGCCCTTTGTAAAATAATCGGCATTATTTGCCCATAACACAGCAGCCAACCGGAGGACAGGTAACAGTAACAATAAATTACGAGAATGGTGAAGAAGTGCGAAACCCATGGGTTGACTGCGGCTTTCTCTTCCAGTGTACCCAAATTACTCACACCTCATTACCTGACCAAGGATTCTTACTTTTAGTGACTTACCTTGATGACAATTTTGAGGCCTTTAAAATAATTTTTTAAAAACATTCTAGTGAAAGTCAAATCCCGTTCATCACCTTTTGGCAACCTGCTTTTAGCCAGTACATTGCCATATTTTCCTCCACCTGTTCTTGCCACCCATGGAATGTTGCTTCTCCTCTACCAAGAGTTACTATCACCCTCCTCGCTCCAGAAGAACCGAGTGCTCGCTCTAATTGTCCCAACCGTCTCAAGGCCGGTACAAGAAGGGAGGACGTCGCGGACCCTTCATCACGTTCAACTTTAATATCGCACCCCTCTCGCCCCTCGAGGGCCCGGCAGCCATCCAACCCTCTAGTACCACTCATAACACATAAATTTCACCTTATACCAAGAGCCCTCGTTATTCAAGAGAGGGCAATCTGACGTATATTGGCCGCAAAACCCTGTCCCTTTTATCAATGGTCCCCTCCCTCAGTATGATGTCCGTTGTAATTTCATATCCAGCGCTTAAACAATGGTTATCCGCTCAACAATATGTCCCCAAAGAATTTCAGTCCGTGGAAACGCCCTTCTTGCACATACTTTCTTCTGCATTATGGTCCCTGGCTATGCAAGAAAATAGGTACTCACCTAGAAAACACGTATCATGTCTTTATAACAGTTACAAATCACCATGTGACTCAAATAGTGTGTTGATTCGTAGGATGCATTGTGTAACGAAAAGAGCAAATTTTCCTTAGTATGTCTAAGTGCCTACGGTCAATAAATTTACCTGTTCAGGAGACTTGGCAAGAAACGCGTGACAGTACTGCTGGCTGAAGTGCGCTCGTGGTTCCCTGGCAAGAAAACTGAACTGCGAATGGTTGGGTTCACAGGTGGCGTAGGATATCCGCCTCAAGGCATGGGCCATGCACACTTCCTGAAACATAGAGCAGCGGTTTTAGAACAACGGGCTGATCATGGGAACAATAAGATAACAGTTGACTCTTTGACAAGTTAGTATCCTTGTAGGCGAAACCAATTATTTTGAACGATTTTGAGGGCGGCTTGAGCTTCTGCATCTGTATGCTTGCATATTATATGAAAGAATGTCATACCACTTCTAAATAACAATAGCAGGAAGTGGAGAGTAAAAACTACGTTGACTCCAAAACTAAGAATCTAAGTAAGGTAGTTAGTTTATAAATCGAAAATTTTTGGATTATTTATGGGGTATCAATCCAAACTCACCGTAGTATCTGCGATCTCGTTCGGGTTTGAAAAGTCCTTCATTCACATTTAGACGTAAATGCATTTTTGTGGTTGGAGGGATTAGAGCAACGGAACTGACGATAGTATTTCTCATTATAGTATTACTTCGAAAAATCTATGCATTCAAACCTTAGAGGTCTCCTAGGTCTATGATTCAAATAGGAGCGCAAAGTTTCTACGTCATCATCACTGTAACTACATTACCCTGTCATGGATCATTAATTAATACTTTGACTCGACCAAGACGTTTGATTGATTGATCTTCCTTCCTCCCAATTTTCTGGTTTTGTTTCGGTCAGAGTAAATCCTGATATTTCTTTCTATTCACTTTTTCAATAAATTAATGATTGAAAGTTAATTGCTATTGAAAGTAAATAGTTATTATTATTATTATTATCATTCCAATACTTTTATTTCTACAATCAGTTAATCAGGTATTTATAGGTATTTATATTTTTTATGATGAGATTCAAATACAATAATCGATTAAAAAATATATTATGAATATCGCCTGATGTTGTAGAATCGTATAACAAGAGTTAGACATAAATGGTTAGAAGAAGAATTCAAGCGAAAGTCGCAATTTAAGAATCTTTTTTAAGTAAATATTTTTTATAAATATTTTAACTATCTCATTAGACAATATTTTGTTTGATAGAGTTCGTACATTTCCTTAAACTTAGGTGAGCAAGTTTTGTCCAAAGCTAAAATTGAAAAATTGGAACTTGGTTGGCGAGACGGATACCTGTTATATGGTACCTTTACGTGAATGATTCAACAAGCTTTGATTTATCTCTTGTATGATCACACCACCTGTTTCGGTCTGGTGAAAAATCCATGAGATACCTAATCAAAATAATCGGTGATTAAAATGAAATGGAAAATTTTACCGGGATAATCTTTTACAAATGTTCAAGTTTTTATTCCATTTCGAAACCAACTAAGATGAGTACCAGCTTCTTGATTACACTTGTGTTGGTTCGTCCTCCAAGTCCATAGTAATTAAGTAGAAAGTATTTCCAGGGGAAAAGTAGTAAGTGAAGAGGAGGGTGCCGAAAAATTATCTCACGCAAATTTTCCCCACCGATGTTCCAAAACAATTAAACTCCCTAACACCACAACGGGACGCTGAGGAATTATTTAGTAACAAAACCCCATAAAGTTCTCCCTCCAGTGGGATCCTGACGAGAATAGAGAGAGAAGGCAACGAACTGTTGAGCAATGGGTTGAGGAGGAGGGGGATTTCTTAATGAAATCATATTAATTAAATGTCGTGGAGACCTCATGACAGAACTTTAATTTTCTCGTTGCCGTCAATTCGAATAAATTTACCAAACTTGAAACATGTTTCCAGTGATTTTTATTAGAATATTCATTCTCTCATTCACCACAGTTTTCCTGCAAAACTTATCGTTGGAAATCACTAAATAAATTACGTAGGAACTGAAACAATAGTTATCAAGACTGCGATACATAAAATGTGTACTATCATTAAATCGGCTGCTCTGCAGAACACGATTATTCAGAACTGAATCATCAGTCATCATATCAAGTAGCTATTTCTCCTTAATAGTTCTAACGTAAACACACGCACGTGTGAATGTTGCACCACCTCAAGGCCTGAAAAAATGGATCAGAAGCGCTATCTATACTAGGAGGCAGTGAAGAGCAGATGCTGGCACCCTTTGTTCAGCCTGAAGAGGGCAAACGGTTCTCTTCTCAAGGAACTATGAAGTTCCTTTATTGAGTTCCCTCTATTGTCACTTTCTCTTGAACCCGCGTGTGGTGTGTGGCGTGGCGTTGTAGTTCTCAGGTACCTACTGCCGGTTGTTTATCTGACTTACAGGGGTGAAAGAAAAAATCTTAGCATACGGAAGACCGTTAGGTTGTGTTTGCATTAACCAATGAGGCATCTTGACTTTTGGCTCCTCTATAATTCACAGGTAAACACATACAATCCGCCTCCCTTCAAGAAGAAGAAGAATGACACGTCATTCAGAAGGATAGTTTGTAATCCGAGCTTGCAACTCCGCTTATACCTATCATTCACTTCCCAGAGACAACATTATACAGGAAAACACCCTTCAGACTTACGGAGATGGAAGAAGAAGTCTCCTTCTTCCATGCTTAGGGAGGTACTTTCATTCAGGCTGAGCTACCATCAAGTATCCACGAAACAGGTCTCTTCCTTTCTTTCCTCATTGTCCGATTTTTCATTGATAATCTTTTTAGATTCACTTGCGGAACAATACATGAACCTCTTTCCTCGCTTACTTACATCTAACATCTATTTACGATAACATGTTATGAACTCAACGAGAGTTGGAATTTTTTCGGATTCTTGTTTGAGACCGCGCAACTGTTACTATAGAGGGTGAAATATGTGGTTCGTTTCCATGAATAGATTCGGCACACCTTCTCCTCATTCTTATGCTAGGAACTTGTCTTTGTTGGTACCTTGTGCTATGAAGCGATTAGATTCCCTCTCCTGAGCAGATGCTCAGCGTCTTTTGTTGGCTTGAGGACCAACACACTTCATGTTCTCAGAGCTATTGAGAGTTTCCCTGCACAGAATCGTCCTCCAATGATGTTATGGTTCCAGGTAGTGAACGTTGTAAAACGTTGAGGTTCCAGGTTTTGTCACCTGGCCCAACCAAGACTGAGCACCCACTCAAAAGGTTCTTAGCTCCTTCCTTTCCCTACTCCTGCCTGGTATTAACAGTGTTCAGTGAAGTGGAATTTCTTTGAATTTTTTCCTACATCTCCCTTTAATAACGTTGTCACTAGATAGCACTTAAACCCACATCACCATTCTGAAGTCTTTAATTCACCTGGAAAAAGTTATACCTGCGGTGGCGATCATTATGACAAAGCAACGCTCAGCAAAACATCACTTGTTCCAAAGGTACTACCATACCGGCTATAATGCTTGGATACTAGAATTATGTATCATTATATACTGCCTTAAAATGTTCGAAATGTGGACTTTTCCCCTCAGAATAAAATCTTTTATTCATGAGCTATGGGAGACAAAATTCGATGTTAATTGCCAATAATACCGCATGTCACATAAAATCAAAACTTTGGCACTGAATGTGAGCCTTTTGCTTGAGAAATATAATAAGGAATGAAATATCCCTAAACTTTGAAAGAAAGGAACATCGTCTTACAATATAAAAAACACAATTTATTATTAGAACTAAATTTATTCCAATGAGCAATTTGAGACATTTTATAATCCCAAATAAGTCGTCAATATCAGTGCAAATTACTGTTTGTTAGTTTTTTTGTTGGTAGATTCTAATAATTCGCTATTATAGTAGTTATATATTTATAGCGCTTGCAGGCAATGCTATGTGCCCCTTTTGATCTGGTTTTATTAAAAAAAAAAAAAAAAAAAAAAAAACATACATAGCGCTCGTTACTTGGCAGTATTGTCGACTTGTCGTACGTCTAAAAAATGCACCCCTTATAAATTGATAATAAAAAATCTTCATTCATGCAGCATGAGATGATAAGCGAATTTTCAAAGCATAATACCATTTGGTAGATGAATCTTATAGAAAATTTCACGCTGATTCCGAACCACCATATACCATATATGTTCCTAAGTTTAAGATGGTAATTTACACCGAAAACCTCAAAAACACGTTTTTTTAAAGCGATTTTTGACTTTAAATTATGAAAATTTTACCCCTTGGAGTACTCCAAAAATTCTGGGCAACGGACTCGCTTTTTAGCGAATTTTTGAAGAAAATGAAGCTATTGCAATGGCTTCAAAATTTTTGTAATGCAAATGTACATTCTAAAACGATTCAAGAAATTTAACACTTTTTTATATGTATGTATACGTTATATATTTATATGTGTCATTCCAGACGATATCTGACCGAGGAATCGAGCTAAAAATCTGAAAAATTTTTGGTGTAAATTACCATCTTAATAGGAACATACATGGTATATTCGGAATCAGCAAGAAATTTCCTATACGAATCACCCATCAAATCGGTTGATGTCATTCTTTGAAAATTCGCTCATCAACACATGCTAGAACTTTCTTTTGATAATATTATGGACATTTTAAAATTTTCTTGGATTTTTTATCTCGATTTCATGTTGTGATACATATAAATAAGTGTTTAATTTCAGGAATCGTTTTAGAATGGTGTGAAATGGATTTCCACGAGGAAAATTTTCAAAAATTTGAAATTCTAAAGTTTTGAACCCATAACAATAGCTTCATTTTTTCAAAAATTCGCTAAAAGCAGAGAATGTCTGCAGAGTAGGGTGGGCAGCATAGCTTCCTAATTTTTGTAACATGGAACAATTGGGACTATTACTGGTCCAATTGTCATGAAATTTATTGGCACCAATTGCCCTCTGATATTCAGCCCTAATCAGTCCATTAGGAATTGAGAAACTGTAGTTTAGAGAAATTCACGTTTGCGCACACGTGTAGTGAACGAAAGCTCATCCTTCAGCAGAAATGAGAGACGATAACGACGTGGCGATGGAATTAATACGAGCTAGGAGCTAACCCACACAATCTCTGACAATCTCATAAAAATCATGCAATCATTTCAAATAGTTATGCCTGGGACAAGGAATTGACAACAAACGGGACAGAAACGGAACCAAAATTGTCCAGGAAGCTCTGAAAGGCGAACACACTGCATTACACGACGTTTCATAATCTTATGTGATCATAATCATCTGTAAAAATCCTATAATAAACCAAAAGCAATTGAAATTTTTGACTTTGGGGGCAACTTTTCTGTACTCCTTGCACGAATACATGAAGCTTCCTACCTTCGGTAGCAAAAACTAAACCACATCACATGACGCATAAAATTACAATACAAGAACGTCAGAGGCGTGAAAAGGGGGGGGGGGGGGGAATAATAATAATTGCCCGTACACATTAAAGAGAAACTCTTTTATGTGTTCCGTGCATGAGGTCGATTGTATTATCGTACCGGACCTATCCACGTTTTTTCTAAAAATGTTCGAGTTGCGACCTGATTGCATTGGGGGTGCCATAAATAGTATAGATTGATTACAATATCCGGCTGCAACATTTGCATGTAAAAAATTTCCAGATTATCATTGTCTAAATGAGAATCCGTTTTACTTTTAGGGATGAAACATAAGTATATTCTTCTCGTACTTGAAGCTATTCTCTTCAGCATTCTGTTTAAATTTTTTTACTGATAGGTATACTTGAAATTTATCAACAGTGTAGAAATGACTATTCGAACTCAAGTGACGTGGGGAAAAAGCGTGGAAACTGTGGTCCAATTAGGCAAATTTAATTTCCTCCCGTTTGATTGCTGGGTTGTTAACAGAAGGATTTAATTTGGAACTCTCACTCGCTCTTATTTCCTCTTGTCATAACAGGGTGTACTCCGTCAACTCGCGATCCAGATTTAATGAAGTTTGACCAATTTGTTAGTTGAGTTTCCTCGAAATTAGAAAACAATGGTATAGCGGAAAACGTACTCTCTTGAATAGACAGTTTCGTCGGTACAGAGATGAGATTCAATGGGATGAAGAGCTTTTGAATAATATTTTAATAGGAGGTTCTTTTATGTGACCCTTCACTATCCTTGTTGAAGTGTGTTTGTCTTCGTGATAAAATTCAATAATACCCATCCATCACTCCTTATAAGGTATAATTAGGGCCTCACAGTTAAGGCGGAAACGCCACTAAAATAAAAAACCATTGACAAATAAAAAACGGCGTCTGTGGGTCAATTATTTACAACAAAAAAGAACCTCCTGTATTTCTACAAAGGCGCCAGGAGATCAACCACCTCCAACAACCATCAAACTGTTCATATTTTAATTACAACACGAGTTTGTAACCTTTCGTACCAAATGAAATACCTCTTTAAGGTTATTCTATTATTTTACGAACATGGAGAAGCTACTAAAACTACAAAAATACTCCTACGTGCCTCAACCATCAAACTGTTAATATTTTAATTATAACACGAGTTTGTAACCTTTTGTACCAAATGAAATACCTCTTCAAGGTTATTCTATTATTTTAAGAACATGGAGAAGCTACTAAAACTACAAAAATACTCCTACGTGCCTCGGCGGAAGAACCACCCCTGAACCACCCAGTTTTGGGCTCTTTAGCAACTCTTGCTCAACAACAACAACTTATTCTCCCAACATTTATATGGGAAACGCGTGCTTCGTTATTTTGTCAAACGCGCCTTCAATGCCGAACTGAAAGCAGCATCCAATTTACTACTTTTTTTTTTTTTTACTATACCTATGTACCAGTACTCCTCAACAGGATGTTAAAGGAGAAGTAAATTAGCAGCTGAGATGCGGTTTGATGTATAATAAATTCAGAGCTTTTCAACGAGTGGTGAACGATTTTGGTGGGGCGGGAGATGAGGAAGTTATTTTTACCGAGCAACGATTGGTGGTACGTGAAAAGCACAAGAAAAACAAGCGCTACTCTAGTGCCGCTGAAAATGTGGCCATTGCTCCTTTGGTGCCGCTAATATTGTGAAATTTTCGGGTAGCCATGACCTAAAGTAGCGCTTGTGTTTTCTGTTGCTTTCTACGTACAAGCAATCGTTGCTAGGGATATATACCTAACTTCTTGAATTTCCACCCCGCTCTGAATTTATTACACATCACACCACATCTCATGCTGTCAATTTTCCCTTCTTCCACATCCTTCAGAGAACTACTGGTACGTAGGTAAACAAACGAAGTTGTTTGGAGTTTTCAGTTTGGCATTATGATAAGTATCTTCACAACATATGAAGCACGCTAGTAGAAGCATGTTCCATGTTTTTTTAATTTTAGCCGGTAGGGCTGAACTTACTGGGGTGCAGGGGGCTGGCCCCCTGCCGAGGCGCGGAACGCCGAGTTTTGAGACATTAAAAAAAAATAAATAAAATATCCAGCACAAGAATTTTGTCATTGTTCTGTGCGATTTCGATGTCTATATTATAGTTCTAGTAAACTGTTCTCGTTCTCAATTCGTTCCCCCTACATTGGAAAATATATAAATCAGAATAGGTACATTGAAAATCCTTTTCACCAAAAACCAGTAACTTCACTTCAAACCCGGAAGGCCCCGCGTGAAACTGAGCCAACAGAAGAAGTTGCGGGAGTTCAGAGGTTTTTGTTCACAGCGGGTGATCACTACAACAGGAAGGTCTTTTCCGTGGGGGAGAATTAACCTCAGGGTTATAACATGCGATTTTGGCTCGGATCCAAGTGCCGTGATTGAGGGTGCACGTGGCCATCATTGAACTGGGTGCACTTGTACGTGGATCCAAAACCAAAACTTGGAGGTTGTTCACCTCAGAAACTTCTAAGAATAGTGCCTAAGATCCATGAATGGTGGTGTGATTTGAATACACTTCGGGAATAGGTTCGCAATTCATTAGGCATCTTAGTGGCGATGTAGCATCGATGGTCAGTAGTTCTTCAGTTAGTTAACTACATTTTCAACTACTAAACAAAAATTATACAGTTTCACACTAGAAAATTAAATTTATTTTCAACTTTCGAGAGGGGCCGAGGAAAGTAAAAAAAGGGAAATAGGGGATGCAATTTTAAAAGCGCCCTAGCTCGTAAACGTTTAATATTATGGTATAATTCATCATCTCATTGTTCTATCCTGAAAATAATACTTATTAGAGTTTGTCCCTGAGATCCACGTTGAAAAATATGATTTCGACGAAAATCTTTATAAAATGTACACATAATACTGTAATTCCCCACTCTGCTCAGATTTCGAGAGGCGAGGAAGCCAATAAGTTCACGTCACTCACCGTGAAAGATGCACCTTCAAAGCTCCATTACTTTCTTCTCAGACTGTTATTAAAGATTTTACGAAGCTTTCAAAAGCTTTTATGTTCACGTCAACCATGACAGCCACTCATTGTCCAACTTTGTATTCCCAGGGACTTTGCCTTCACCCAGAGGTCCATTAAAAAGAGTTGTCAGCCTTGATGCCCTTGATTCGAGGTAAGAAGGGCTTCGAAGGAGGAAAATAACAGATAGGGAATATTTTCCGGAAGCTCTACGGGAATCCTACCAAGACGACGTCGTTGAAACCATGAGCAGGAATGTCCTCCCAAAGTAGGGATGACTTTCACGATTGATGCATAAAATAAGAAAGATGCGATGTGGCGCATTTATCTAATGAGAGAATCAAATTATAGTAGAGTGTTCTACATGAAGTATCAAGTATTAATCCCGTATTTTAAAATATCTTCGTTACTAGAACCTAAAAATCGCACAGTATATTTCCGTGCATTGGTAGTATAGGTGAAAAACCACGGATCAACCTTCCATTATTTCAGCATGCTTGTTCGAGGGATCAGATTGGATTGCGAAGGATACTGATATTCAATGTTGTTCCACTATACTCTATTATTCATTCTGGTGTCTCAATTATTTATTCATTACCATCATATGAATAGTATATACCAATGGATTTCATGATCACCGATTGACCTATTGTATCCATTGCGCTTGCACATTCATGTATTCCTACTAACGTCAGTTTCAGCATTCAATTTGACGTCTGTTCAAGAGGGGTACCTATGCACTCTGGTGAGCAAATGTTCAACTTCGAGCTGCTCCCTCGTTCTTGTTCTGCTCCATGTGACGATAAAGGGGAGGATCTGAAATACCGACTTGGCAAGGGGATCTATGCACTTTCTCACACTTGTATTATCGTTCTCAGAGGTTCTGAGTATCTTCATACCATTCAGCACAGTTCACCATGGTGACATATAAGTACTCTCCCGCTGAAAAAAATTGAAACTGTCCTCACGTCATATCTGGGGTTGGACGGTGAATTAGACAACTTAATATCGTTGCACGGGTCTTCGATTTATAAGGTTAAGGTAATCCATGGTTATAAGATTATGAAATCTAGTCATAAAACAGTTAAAAAATTCATTAAATAGTCACAATTCACCAAATCAAATTTAACTTCTGGGGATCCGTATGGATACTATAATGTTATACCACTTCAAGACCATCAAGGGGCTTGTCATGACGTAGATGGATGACACGCGCTTCATTTCACATTTTCTCCCTTAAATTACACAACTATCACTTTCTCCCACGCTATACGTTCTATACTAATGTACTTGAACAAATATAATGCCAGAATTATCCATTTTCAGACCCAATCATTGTCACTGGCGAAGGGGTGAGTATAACCAGTGGTGCCAGGTTACCGGCATGACGCATAATGAGTCTGATATATGCTTCGTCTACTAACTGGTTAATTTCAAGTGAAGGATAGCAGAAGCCGGAGGGGCTGCTCTTAAGTGGAGAAACGTCGCATATATACGAGTGGGAGAGGCTTTCCTGGGAGCTGATTCCCGACGCGTAGAAACGTGATTCGACGTAGGACGCATACATCTGCATACCATACATGCTCATATAGCTCATACCACGATTAACCGCCCCCTCCCGCCCTTGGGATTGTAGGCTTGTCGTCCACGACCACCTTTCATCTGTCCTGGCCACGCACAACCCGTGTTTGTGAGTCTCCCTCGACGTACGGAATATTCCGAGGAAGGAACGACTATTTCGGGCCTCATTCGCGGCCTAATTGCATTCACGGGGGTTGAGCACAGAGCGCGGAATTCTGGTTCCACTGTGGATCGAAAGCCATTGTTCTGGTCCCTGCGGCAGTCTCTTCGAAAACCTCGCTGAACTCGTAACAGAGAACAACGGTTGCTGACAACCAACGTCGTTTTCCTGACAATACGACTCGTTAATTACTATGCGATACTCACGAAACGCGGTCACCTACATCAGAGGGCCTATCAGAGATGAGAATGGCCACCTCCGTAATATGGTAGACTTGAATAGGACACTATCCAAATTTTGATTATGATTTTTGATAATGAATCGATAAATGACAAATTGATCCAAATGATCCAGATTGATAATGAAATAAAAATGACGATGTTATGAATTTTGAGCTGATTCCAAATAAACCCCATGTTCATATACCAAAATCAGCTTATCATTGAAAAAAAAAAAAAAAAAAAACTAGAATACATATCCACGTTTTTGACCACTGGAACCGACCAAAATTGTTTTTGTTTAACAGAAAGGTTGAAAAGCTGAGAATTCTGCTTCGAATGCGACCAACGCCAGCTCATCAACACAGAGCGTTTTGGCGATTTTCCAGTTTTTTGTGTTAATCAAGAAACCAGAAAACTTTATAAAAATCACCAAAAATCACAGCTACTATGTTGATGTATGTTGAGATGAGCTGGCTATGCTGATCTCATCCAAAACGGAATTCTCAGGTCTTCAACTTTTTCTGTACTAAACAATGTTGGGCTGTTCCGATGGTGAAAAATGTGAATTTTCTAGGTTTTCTTTTATGATGCCGCAGCTAATTAGATTTTTTAGGTATAAGAGCATGGGGTACATCCGTAATCAAAGGGAGTTGAGTTTATATAAAATACCTAATTTAATTTATTTTTTTAATTATTTCGAAACTTCCTTTAATCAGTTTACTAATCTCGACTTCGATACACCGTAGCATGACTACGAGTGGGGTGAGCGTGAATGATAAAATCGAGAAAAATGGGAATAGACCCCCACCACGGAGGGGGGGGGGGGGGGTACTGTTTAGATGAGAAAAATGTTTAAACCTTCGACTTCACCACGTGCTGTCCTAGAATTCCTGCAGCAGGAATTTTTTATTTATGGAATCAACTTGAGACAGCGGAACGAAGGAAGATGTTTTGGGCATCAGAGAATTAGGTATTGATTACCAAAACTGTCAGCCAAAAAGTGGTATCTTGACAAAAATATTCAGATCAAGCTCCAGAATTAAGCCAATATTATTTTGACAGTCTCGCAAAGATTTTGAGATCGCAAAGAATCCAAAATGTTAGAAACCTAGGCGGAAAAGAGATTTGTTATTGTTATCTTGTTCAAGTTCTACGTAGACTAGGTACCTATTCAATGGAGACTATTCTCAGTGTTTGGGAGTTGAATCCAAGACGCACTGCACTAGGTACAAAGGACCGTACTTCTTGTAAATAAATATAAATTCGGGCGACTCTTTTAACATCACGTTTAGGCCACTGAAAACGGTTGAGCCCTCGGGGAACTACGAAACCAGAAGCCCGAGTTAGCATAACCCAGCGAAAATGGTTGCAGGCCGGGCGTGAAAGGGTGGAAATAAGGGCAGAGGAGTTGATTTACTGCTAACCGAGCCCTCATATTTACCGGAGCTTAACCCTTTGCGATGAAAAAGACTTAATCCGCGCTCAGGGGACTTGCGGTGGGGCGGTCATTGTTTCGATGAATGGGACGGGAAGGATTTTAACAATTTTTTTCATACCGGGGCTTTTGGCCCTGGAGTCAAGGTCGCGGGTGAGCAGGATTTACGACTTGGTAAATTGAATTTCTTTTTATCGAGGTTCAAGGGATAATGGGTTGTAGTACTTCAGATTGTATTCATCCAGGGGAATTAATAGCGGTTTACGCGACGGAACGATGCTAAACGGATTCGTCCTACGCCTTTCTATTCACACGGCAACAATCGGTTCTATGCTTTAAAACCTCTTTCGTTGACAGAAATGGTCAAATATTAAACATGCGAGATCTTATATATGTATTCGGCGAGGTAGGTTGGTGGTAGACCACCCACGTATCAACCAGAATTTTTTCAATCACATCGATCCACCATTTGTTTGTTAGATAAAAAATGGTAGAAAACTAAGTACAAAACCTAAGTCAACTAGGGAATGTTCGAAATCAGAGACTATTTAACGGATTTAGGCGGGCATGCAACACTCCGAACAACCTGTATTGACGAAATTCCCGTTATTATGTGTTATGTATTACATGAGAGAACACCTTTAGTTTACTCAATGCGTGAAGAAAGTAGGGAGCTTTGCTCCTTGAGTATGATCCTGCACAACTCTCAGGTGTTGCGGGTTGGATATAACCAAAGCGCCGTACCCTGAAGATCCCCTAGAGATGAGAAAGATCAAACTCAATTTGGGAACACATAGGAAATGTCCAGGTAATATACGATACACTTTCAACACCAGTATCTGTTTTTGGTTTATTATTTTCAATAATGAACCTTTGGAATCAAGCACGAAAAAAAACTTTTACCTCCCCTCAAAATTTGAGGTTTTACGTTTCAAGATAGGTACGTAGAATCCAAAAATCGAAAAAAAAAAAAACAGTCCGTCCGCTGTACGCGGCACTTTCCTCAGTTACCATGGACCAAAATTACTGAAATTTGGTGTACCGGCCCCGTTCGGGGTCTAGTTGTGCCGCGGAGCTTGGCGTTTCCGTCAGTCTTCTCTAAGGGGTAGAAAATAGGGGATGCAATTTTCATAACGCCCTAGCTCAAAAATTTCATATAGGAAGGTATATTTTTTCCGTCGTTTTAAAATAGAACACAATTTTGAATGAGACATTGCGGAGCGTTTTAGGACCAACCGTTCGC
>JAEMON010000002.1:22088037-22098948 GCA_030264115.1 Lygus lineolaris
TCACGCGATACCAATAAACAAAAGTTGGTAACTAGAGTCCTTAAAATACTAATACCAATAAACTGAAAAATCGAAAAACCGAAATGAAAAATCGTCTTGTTAACCTCAGGTTTCCTTTATTTAAATAGGAAATAGCTGTTTGACCTCCAATTTTCTTACTAGGCCAATCTAAGGGGACTCTCGATAATAAGCATGGAAAATTACAAATTTTATGAGTCATGCCTATAGGCATGAATGTTATATTTTACCGTATGAATTGTCACATTTTCTTTCTAACCCATTTCAGTAGAGCTTATTTTTGCTTAGCCTTAGCAGTGAATCATGAATGATGAAATACCGGGACAGCACCACTGAACCGCAATGGATGTGCCTAAACTAGTATTTTCACTATAAATATGTAAATAACTCTCTGGCTAGAAGGAGAACATTTATTGAATTTAAATCACATCACACGAAATTAAGATGGAGAATGGCACATTGCCTCTCGCATCAAGAATAAAATGGAAATCGTAGTATTTATGTGAGGCCGTTACCCACATGATTTTTCTTTCCCACTTCCGGGTTTCTTTACTTTCTCGTTTGAGAAAAGCGTTGGTGAGAGTCACGTTTTGCACCCTAAGGATTAAGATCCCTATAATCAATACTTAAACAGGTATACGTATACTTAATACTTAAGCAGGGAGTTCTGTATTTTGTGGATGTTTTGTTTTTTGGAACCATACAAATAGTGTACGACAGTATTACATTTGACATGTTGCTTTCTCCATAGTGCTCCAATTTCTTGACAAATTAGTACCTATTCATCCATACGTAAGTAACTTAATTACTGCTTGAGGAAGGGGGTAGGGAACATAAATTCCTGAATGCGCTAGCGATATTTGAATGAATAACAGTTTTAGGAAAACCTGAATACGTTAATGAAAACACGCACACTCCACATCGCATGTCTTCACGTCATTGAAGACATTCGCAGTTTGAAAACAGAAAGAGAAAATAGGGATTTTTTGACCTTCTGCGATTGCCATACTAATTATGTATGTTTTCAATATTTGTTTGTAGGTACAGATAATTCCTTACAATTTTTGTTCTCAACTGACTTTTTTTTGAAGCGTTTCAATAAGTTTTCAGGAAACTGAACTTGGCTGGACTCAGAGGGATGTGGGGAAGGAGCGATTTGTCTTCTGCCGCCCAGGAAAAACAAGTTCTTTCCCCCTGAGAGGGAGCGCCCCCGAACCTTTTAAAGTCTTTTGTAATCGCAATATTTGGCCTCTCGCCCGAGCGGAAAGCTCGAAGCAATTACTTAACTCTTTTGGCGCCCTAATGTGAATTTACTGTGTTGTCTTTTGTGAAGGGGCGGTGGACCGCAGTGTTTTCTTGCCATCAGTCAACTCTCGGGAGAACAAGTCACTTTCTGTGCTCTCAAGTCTTTTGGTTGGTTGATTGTCTTGGTTGTAGTCCAAAACCTGTTCTTTCCTCAGTGATTCTCTCATCAATCACGGGATCTTTCTAATCTGGCTGATTCATCGTTTCTTGTAAAGAAAAAATAGGAAATACTGCATCCCACCAACATTTCAAGAGCCATTCCATGTCGAAAAATCGTAACAGACACTTGATACAAGGGACTGACTCAATTCTCCGACAGCCCTTTGTTTGGGTTTTTTTTTAAAGCGTATACCTAGGGAGATCGTCTGGAGTGACACATGTAAATATTCATGTATATTATACATAAATATATGAAACAAGATATAAACTCATACGCAAATGTTTTAAAAACTTCAAGAATCATTTAAGAATGGAAAGGAACGGATTCCCATGGAGGATTTCAAAAATTGACGCACTTACTAAAACAAATTCGGACCCATTGAAATAGCTTCATTTTCTTCTCGAAAATTCGCAAAAATAATAGGCTGGTGTTCTTAGTCCCAATTTATCGCCATAAAAACACATTCTAGTGCAATTCTGAAGAAGAATTTCATCAAGATTTTCTGCACTATTTATCAAAAACTGCATATTAAAAGAAAATGCATTTAAAATGTATAATGAAATATATGCATTTACCTACTTGGACTACTCTCCTGCTATTGTACCAAGGTCCTTAGGGTTCTAGCTAATGATTAAAATACATTTCGATAAAGTTGAAATTTGACTTTTTTCGCACTAAAATCATGTTTTGAATAACTGTGTGATGGGTGAAAAAATTATAGGTACTAAAACTTGTTGATAGTTTCAACACACAAACAAACCAAAACTCAAGTAAGTAGCGCACAATAATATTATGCACCAATGTTTCAAACCGGTGTTCGGTTGGGGGGACGGATCTCTGATAATAGGTTGTGCAAAAAGTGTAATTTCATTGTATTCCTAAAAATAACTTTTTCGTTGACCTGTATCCCTCGTATATGGATGACTAAACGAGTGGAGGAACACTCGAGGACCTCTTCACCCTGACGCACTTCAAGTCATTTTCCTCCTTCACACATCACGTTCTTCACCCAGGACCTCGTAATTATTCTTCAAAGGCCCCCTCGCGTTTCTGTCTCTCCTGCGTTCAAAACCGCCCCCGAGTCTTCCGCGGATGGTAATGGCTCGAGGCAGATGGGATCTGGCCCTTAATAGTGATAGTCATTTCAAACAGATCCCGTCCCCTCCAGCAACTGGGTCGAGGAGAACCTACTAGTAGCGCCGAGTTATCGTCACTCGTATAAGAGCACTTCTGGACCCGCAGTTACAACTAGCCGCCGAGAGCCCTTTCCACTCGTAGAAGCGACTCTCAGCGTTCACCCCCATTAACCACTAAGCTCCGAACATACGCTTGGATTAGTACCAACTTACCAACAGAAGCATATCTTTGTTTACAATATTCTTTTGTTCTTCTGAACATGAGCAGAATATACAATAAAGCAGTACCTTATTGCGAATGATGCTTAGACCGTCAAGAAAGTTTTCATAAGACCGCCCTGTTCGTTAACCGTACCTTTTTTTTTTGTGGGAAAACATTGTAATTTCTTGGAATTATTTGTGTTTCCTATCTCAACATCGCCTGAAGAACATATTAGCAGTTTGAGAAAACCACACCGCGGTGGGACGAATTACCAATCTAGTTGGAAAAAACTCATGTTGAAGAAACGAATGGTCAGGATGGCAATTTTGTTTAAAAAGGTTTGAAGCCCCGAGTAAGAGACGAAGGGTGGGCGTGCTATTGGTCTAATTCGATTCTAAGAACGTCTGCCAAGTTGAGTGGGCAGTATAGCTTCTTCACTTTTGTTACATGGACACATATAATCAGTTAGTGAACATTTCAGCGAAATTTTTAGAATAATTCCGGAGTTCCCAACCAGCACAATTGGTCGGATTTGGTCGCGAAACACTACCACACTGGTCGCCATGCCGTTGGATATCTGTAGGACGAAATGGTGAGGTCGCCCCGACATCGCATATCTGTAGTACAGATCGACGAGGTCACCAGGACGTCGGATATCTGTAGTACAGTTTGACAAGGCCACCACAACGTCGTATATCTGTAGTACCTCATGCTGAGGTCATGCTGGCGTCGTATTGTTGTACATTATTTGTATGTATGGCGAACTATACTAGTACAATAATTATAATGTTATCATATCATAATATACCCTTCCTCTGTGCGCATTTCCACCATAACTACCTAAACGTTTATAATTTTCGACTATTTTTTCACCAATACATAAAATAGGTACCTTAAAGGTACTTATTATGAAAAGATATAAGTTTTCGTCGACTTATTACCGTAGGGTAAATCACCAATCGTATTCATCCACAGTATGGGAACCCTGAACTGCGGAATCCGAGGAGATTCTTGAATCTGCTGCCATGTCATTGTCTCCTCCAGAAGCTGGACCGTCCTCAGCGGAATTTTCACAACGGGATATCATCCAACATCATCCTGTCCAGGACGACACGATTACCACAGGAGACACTGTCTGCACGAAAGATTTGCCCATCACTCCGCCGTCTTGTCTCAGAGAAGAATTGAGAGAGTGGAGGGGAACACAACATATCACCTGATGCTGTGACAACTCTGGGCAAACTCTGAACAGAAACGTATAAACCAACAATTATAAGAATTTGAAGGCAAGGCGGAAAACTTAATAGGAAAAGAGTCTTGAAGAGCGTTGTCGATTTTAACTTCATAGGTGATTGTCTTGGAGTCAGCCCCCAACACCCTCAATTAGGAGAGAGAAATAGGTCAATTAGGAACTGAGATACCGGTGTTTAATGAAATTCATGTTTGCGCATGCGCACACACTGCTAGTGGTTCGATAGCGATGCAATTGATAGGTGACCGTCAAGGGGTAAACCCGCACTATCCCTGAAAATGTCATCAAATTCGGACCATTACTTGATATAGTTATACCTGGGACAAGGAATGGCCACAGACCGCCGGACATTTACAGTCAGACACGGAACCAAAATGGTTCAGAAAGCTCTGAAACGTAAAAAGCAAGTGAACATTAATTTTGTTTATTCTTTGAACAAATACATATCTTCCAACCACCGGTAGTGAGGAAGCAAAATTTAACTACCCATCTAAAATTTCAAGGAAAACCATAAGTATAATGCTGATGGTAACAAACTTGTAACATTACTGGAGACCCTCCTTATTTATGGAAGACAATGAGATTGTTGTAGATGTGCTTTGAAAATGTGAACAGTATGAAACAATCGTGTCAGTTAAGAAAAATATTTTTTTAACTAAAATAATATGGCTTCTAACAATATGGAGGAAGAATCGTGAGCGTACTCGTAGATTACATTCTGTTACTATTTAACGCCATTCATGTGATTGAAGAACATTGTGTAAGTAAGTAAAGTGGATACAGTTCACAGGTCAGAGGAGAATTTGGGAATAAATTCGATGAAAATGTTGTGCACAGAAAGTAACAGATTCGGAAAAAGGTCAGTCCAATTTGTGTAGTACGTTTTCACTTTTATTTGAAGTTAATATGAAGGTACGAACTCGCATCTCAGTTTTGCCGTACTCTATACAGTCACGCTCGTCCTATTTTCACGAACATTTTTTCTCTCGTCCCCCTTTGGTATCTGGGAAAGTACATTCACTAAATAACACGAAATACCATTCGCGTCTGCCAGCGGAGTGGACTCACTCTATCTGATCAGAAACAAATTTATTACATCTGATCCAATTCGGCGAAATAGAATCTACCTACCTATACATGGTGTTCCATCCGGCACACGCAAGAAAATAAACAACTGAGACCGGACACAACGTTTCAATCACTTTTTTTTTGCGAACAGCATTCTCCCACACAACTCCAAGTTATATTGCTTCCGAGACTACCAAAGATAGTGGAAGCTTTATTCTCACTTTCGTGAGGTGAGTTTTTTAAATTTCCAATAGCTTTTACGTTTTAGACCTTTCTGGTTCCATGTCGGCCTGTCCGTAAATTCCTGCCACTTCTGATACGAATGAAATTATCGACGAAATTTATTGATGACATTTTCAGGGATTGAGCGTTGTGTGGTATAGAACTCGGACACGCCTTGGACGAAAGCGACAAACCTCTTGAATACTGGGACAAATTCGTTATCATGTTCGAATGACATAGGACAAAAGTGCCAACTGAAGGGCTCAATGAGGTGTGCGCATGGATATTTCTCCTTTTCCAAATGATAGATGAGAGCTTTCCGAAAAGGTGCAACACGAGGAGTATTCTGTGAGCGGAAATGTGTCCTTGCTCCGTTTTCCTGTTATTTTCTGACTAAAGCAGACTGAATTTCGGGCTGAAAACTTGCACATGGGGGCCCCAATTTTGAGTTACGAAATGTGAATTTCCCACCCATGTGCACGCCCTACTGCGCCGCTCAAACCGGGACGGAAGCGCCAGCCGAACAGCGGTCAACAAGCTGAAACTGAAGCCAGAGCACCTGTTTTCCGGGTATGACTTTGACCAGTATCTCTGCAGGATTCGAGGAGGTTATATGCCCTCAAAGTGAATTTTGATATATTTTTTTGTGGAGAATAGAGTGAGGAAAAAGCACAATAAACCAACCAGACTAGTATCTATTGTCCGTTGTAACATTTAAACCATCTTGAGCCCAACAACCAACAAAACTCCAGAAAGGTCTACTACATCAACAAGCAATAATGGCAAGGGAGAACAATGCTCCCTACCCTCGGAGTAACTTCGAAATTTAATATCTGTTGGACAAGCGGTTTCTGCTACACATCTGCCGCACTGAGTAGACAAAAGTGTTGCTTCGGGAAAGTGGTGCCGAAAAAATACGGGTTTTTTCTCAGGGGAAGAAAAAAGAGGGGTGAAATGCAATCTAATACAACAGAGGAATTAGGAAGTTTTTTAATAGTTTTTTTTGTGTGACGGGCCGTGGTTTTGTGTGTGCCTTTAATCCCGGCATGAGTTTTTGTTTTGTCTGTTTTTTGTTTACTTGGGGAAAGAGGCGCATGTACGCGGTATGTGTTCTGGTGTTGAAACCTGGATTGAAAGAGTGAGTGGAAGAGTGGATACAGAGTGAGAGGGATGTGTTGGGAGGGGGGGGGGGGGCTGTTTGTATAGGTGCATTGATAAGAGAACGGGCTTTGCGCCGCAGGGGCAAATGTGTCAGCGGATAAAGCTTCCGTGATATATGATGACGCATCACGTTCCTGTGAATGGCGGACGGGTGGAAATGATGAATCGGCCGGGAAAAGCCGGGAAAGGTCCCCGCAATTTCATAATGTAAGTAGCGGATTTTTCGTCACCGTGACAATTTGAATTTGTTTTTTATTCTTTACCTGACCTGGAGGGTAACGGGAAAATAATAGATGAGTGGATTGACCCAACAGAATGCTATTGTAGTTAGTCAACAGGATTGGGAATGCGGTTGTTTTTGATGAACTTCTTCTTTCGTCGAGCTTTCGGAATAATTTATAATGTCATCATCAGGGCCTAGAAGTTGACATAAGGTAGATAGATATGACATCATTTCAAAGAAACACACTCCTCATCTCCGATAACTCAAATGCACCCACTTCTATAGAAATATTGCAATCATCAGTGTTAGACACTACTAAAGATAAGGGTATGACCCTTCGCCAACCGTCAGGTAGCTTATTATAGCACTTTCCTTGATGTAGGAACTCCATGTAGTTCATGTACCTCCTAGTTAAGATAATGATAAGCCCCCTCTCCCACCATTAGGTAGCTAATTATAACACTGCCGTTTATGTACTTTATGTACCTCCTCCATCCTCACGTGTTGGATTTCCGGTGAAAATGAGCTAATATTTACCAAAAATGTCCTTCTCTTTTTAAGTGGTTAGTATAAAACTCGATAAAAATTACCACAGCTAGAATTATCATTATTCACTAAAAAACATTGTTTGACGAAGACAATAAATTATTTTACCTCATCCTTTACTGTCTGTCGTTTGTATTGTTCTGCGCTACAGAAGTTATAATTTTGCAACTATTGACTTGGCACAAGAGCAAAACTGTGCACATCAAATATTCACTTCCAATAATATATACTTGCTGTTTAGTTTTTGATGGTGATTGCATTTTTTCCTATGTTCAATATGATTGCTAGGGTGGTTAATACATTTGAGATTGGGAAATTTATGATTTGCGATGTATTTATATAATTAAATATGATTATTTGTATAAATGATTTTTCATTAATAATTCTATTATTTATTATAAATATCATGACAACTAGGTACCAAAAGAAAAGTGAACTATAAACGTGAATGAAACACGTTAGTTTTACAAAAAAATTAGTAATTGAGAGAAAAAACTTTGAAAAATGACAGAATTCTCATATTTCAAAAATAATGAGGGAGCAAACAAGATTGTGGATACCTGGTCTTGAGCGAAAACGAAAGGCACCGTCGTCGCCGAAACTCCACATAACTAAAGGGAAGGTTAATTCATACACTCGAAAAAGTTATCTTATTTAAAACTTCCCCTTTCAATGAACTATATTAATAAATGCAGCGGAAAACTAATTTCAAGCTTTTTAAAATTCACTCAACAGAAGGAAGTTTAATTGGAAACTCCAAGTTAGTAAACTCCCTTCGTCCAGAGCAAAGTTTGTGTGTGTCCGGGTGAGGAGGGGAGGCTGACCCAAATCGCTGTTTAATTTGAGAGAGGGACGTATCAATCCGCGGAAGGGCGTTAGATCGAAATCTAAGACGTAGGGCCTGGGGAAAGCGTGTCCTGAGGGCAAGAAAAAAAACAGACGGGGTGGAAAATAGAACTTTCACTGCCAAAGTTGGCCAACGGGATAGAAAAGTTCGGGAACGGTTCTCCACTGTTTCCAGTTTTCAAACGTCTCGACTTTTTGTAGTGGGTAAGGAACAAAAGGGAAGGAGGGGGTAGTGATGAGAAAAACAGATGGACCCACAGGACTATAATGGTGTCGGTCGAACTTTTATCTAGTGGTTTGTGGTTTAAACTGATTTCGCATTACGCACAGTAGGCTGAAATGAGATTTTCCTGCACATAATTATTTTGTAATCTATTGTTGGAGAAATATTTGATGCCAAAAATAACACGTGTGCCTACACCTAAAATTATTCTTGACACATTTTGTCAATAACAGAAAAACTTGAAAAGAACTATTTTTAATTTTAGTCCGTTAGAAATATTATTTTTTTTTTTGGTCACTAATGTGTAAGTAAATTGGTATTTTAGCCGAATGAAACCAATATCAATTCTATTACAGCTTGTTGTCATACAGTACTGTGTAGCATCTGATCTGTGGTTTGGAAGCCACCAAAGCTCCATTAATAAGGAATAACAATTAGATTATCGAAAGTGGATCTGTATCCAATACCGATAATACGACACGAATACAAACGACAACGTGAATTCGTTGTACCTACTCATTACTCTCTGAACATGAGACTTTTCAAAACTCATTGCAGGATATGGATTTAATCTGACTTTTCAAACCCATTTTACCTATTAAGGGCTTTGGGTACATTGGATAAATTTCCAGGTATGAAAATAATTTTAAGGTTTTTAATAATAAGAAAGGGAAGGTAGGAAAATATAATTATTACCGTAAATATGAGGCCATGTATCACCATCCTATTGAATTCCAGGGGCATACCTGCAACCAAGAAAATGTAAATCAGTAGGTAACAATAAAAACATACTTCCTAATTCAATACAAAGGTTAGTGTTCAAGGTGGGTGTGTTTTTTCTACGCTGCAAGCCATAATTTTGTTTCTTCTGACTCAAAGTTGTATAACATAATTTTCCTTTTCCTTCATAATTATTATTTTGAGTCGAAAAAACAGAAAAATGAGTCTAAATACATTATGAACGGACTGATATTCTCACCAGAATCTTTCGCCGAGAAGAATTTCCCGTGGTTAACACGTTTCTAGGTATGGTCATAAGACGTATGATGCCTGCCTCCAATATTGATTCTCGCTCATAATTCATACTACATGTCAAAAGAAGCGATAACGGCGGTTGCCGTGAATTAATTCCCGCTCCTTCCCTCTCTCGACACGTCTGAAGAAAATGAATGGCGGGGTTTTAAGTAGGTAATCATGCGTGGCTGAGATAGGATACATAAATTCTCCCAAGGGTTTTAAATCTGAAGAGCCTCTGACGTGGTGGAGCGAACATATCGGAACCCCAAACCCCGATTTGGGCGATTGAGCAATATTTTTATACCTCAATTCATCCCTTTGAAAACTTGGGCGAGTACCTTTTTCAATCCGATCAAAATATAGGTATAGTTAATCTGATGAGTTTGAGGCGAATCGAACAAGTTTTTATCATCCAGAGGTGTTGACAGGAAAAAAAGAGCGTGTATTCAGAAGTCGTAGTCAATACCTAAAAATCCTGCAGAGCGGATTCCAGCCACACCAAATATTTAATAACTTCATAAAATTAATGTTGTTCGCAACTGTAACAACCGGCAACTAAGAATCGTAGAACATCATTTTTTTGTAAAACACAAATGATAATATTTTTGAGATCGTTAAATATATACTTATTATATATGTTTCAATATGATACATATTCCTGCATCAATCGGATGTGTAACGAAGTTTACCCCAAAAAAACTTAAAATAAACTATTTTTAAAGGTTTTTGATCCTTAAAATTAAGAATTTGACCTCCAAAAAAGCACTGAATCTGACGTTTCAGCACAATTTTGGATTCCAATAGGAATATTTGTAATATTCGTCCCTCACCTCCATACCATTCCAAAGTTTCGACCCATCTCAGTAGCGTACCTAATCTCCTTCAAAATGTCGCTAAACAATTAGAGGAGGGCGTTCGGTTATGATACGAAAATTCCTATGATCTTGGAGCAATAAGGTACAAGTAAATCAACACGATGATGAAACAACGTAGAACGTCGAACAGCAAATCTACGCGCATTTAGGCGTATACTCGCCTTCATAGCTCTCGAAAATAAAACTACCCTTCTGTAGCTGAATCAGAAACATCTAAAACGAGCGGTGCCCACGAGCATTCTGACAGACCCTTTTATTATCTTTGGAAATGCTGCACTGATTTCCTCGAGTTTTTTCCAGTAGCTTCCTTCGACTCCCCGGAAAAGTTTGCAGGTTGCGTGAAACCCTTCTGGAGAGGTTCCACGTTTCCTAGAAACTAATTTCTTCCGTGATTAACCTACGATGGTGAAATTTAAAAAACCAACTGCAGGGCTGTTCGAAGAGAATTACAACGTGGAGAGCCTTTCGGGAGAGTCGGTTCAGAAGCTGGTTTCTTCCTTATTTATCTACGCCGGTGATATTTGAAATGAAGCACCTGGAAGAGTCACTCCAACCATTGTTATTTGATCAAAAAAGCTCCCCGATTCCCCGTATAACTAAAGATGGTCAAATATGAAAAACGGTGCAAATTGTTACACAACGGTTTATTATTTTCTG
>JAEMON010000002.1:22099948-22117047 GCA_030264115.1 Lygus lineolaris
CGATTCCAAAGGTTTATTATTGAAAATAATAAACCAAAATGCCACCTCTGTGGGACTGCTGGGAATCTATCAGCTGAGGGACTCCACTTTATATCTATATCAACTTTTCTACTTTGCAAGAAAACTTATTATTACAACGTCACTTCGACGTAACTTTTCATTCTATGCAATCCATTCCTGGTTCTCGCTTGTTTCATTTTGTAGTAGGTAAGCAACGGAAAGACAGAATTCTGTTCTTTAACAAAAATACAGAAATTGAAGACAGATGAAGTAAAACATTACAATTGTTGGAGTCTAACTAAAGAATAACGCCACTACACATAAATATAATATACTCCATTACTATACCCTTATACAGGGTGTTTCATTTCGCGACGGTCACAGTCCAGGTTCTGATTCTACAGGTCATTTCCAGCCAAAATTGTCTCCTTGAGTTTTTTTTAAACCCTTAGTTTTCGAGTTATTTCAATTTTAAGATTTTGTGTTTTCTGTCGACTTTCAATCACTAAAACAGCCATAACTCCCTTGATTTACAGTGTAAAGTTGAAAATAAATATACCATTGGAAAGAGCGTTAAATTTCCTATGTCCTCGGTGGAAAAACAAAGATCGTCAAATGGACGAGATGAGTGGAAAACGAACTCCAAGAGGAAAAATTGCCAAATCATGAAAATCACCACTTTTTTTCAATCGCTTATAGGTCCCACTCATCTAGCATGTGATTTTTTGCATGTAAGCCTAAAAGTTGCGCCAAAATCTCAGCTTTCTAACAATGTAGTATTTTTTTTCATTTTGGTGCACTAATTAATGGAGAAAATTGTGTTTGAACGCAAAACAATGTGTGTTTTTCAAGGAAATAGAGGGTTTTAGGGTGTTGACGACCTGACCATGTCATGAGGAGATAGGTATCGTTTTCCAGGTAATTTTTCACGCTGAATCGAATGGTGACACTCCCAATTCATTTTTACTGATAAAAAATTGATTTTTCGATAAAAATAGTGAATTTTTGGACATACCAGCATATCAAAACCATATTTTGTTGAGATAGTGAACAATTGAGGTAAATCTGAGCAATACCTAATTACTTGGAAAAATTCAATCAACACACAAACATTAATAAAATATGAGTTGGGTGTGCTGGTATGTCCAAAAAATCACATGCTATACGACTGGGACCTATAAGCGATTGAATGAAAGTGGTGATTTTCATGATTTGACAATTTTTCCTCTTGGAGTTCGTTTTCCACCCATCTCGTCCATTTGAGAAACTTTGGTTTTCCATCAAGGAGATAGGAAATTTAACTCTCTTTTCAATGGTATATTTATTTTCAACTTTACACTGTAAATTAGGGGAGTTATGGCTGTTTTAGTGATTGAAAGTCGAAAGAAAAAACAAAATTTTAAAAATTGAAATAACTCGGAAAGTAAGGGTTTAAAAAAACTCTTAGAGACACTTTTGGCTGGAAATGACCTGTAGAATCAGTACCTGGCCTGTGACCTTCGCGAAATGAAACAGCATGTATACTAAGGTATACTAAGGTGTATAAGGTAGGTATGTATACTAAGGTGCATTAGCACATAATTAGCATTTAAGGCGCGAGCTCGAAGTTCTGAGAACAAAATAATATTGCATCTGTCTAGCTCTTTACATCCCAAAGTACCTGAATATTAACTGAGCAGGAAATGGACTGGAATTATGCTAATCTTCCACTAGAAGCCACTAGAAGTGGCAGCGGAAAAAAGAAAACTTGGCAAAAGATACTCTGGGAGGAGCTGAGCATTAGGGTTTTAGTGAAGATTCCAAGGCATTCCATCTTCGCAGGATCTGGAGAAACCTGGAGTGGGGTCTAAAGTTCTTTGTAAATGTAAATCCACTTCCTTAGTCTTAGCAAACACCCTAGTTTCATGTCATCCCGTCCCCCAGATTTCACTGCTACAGAGCTAGATGTTTACCGCGAAAGATGTTTCCCCTGACTTTATCATGAAATATTCATCGGTATCGTCGCATTTATATACGGCCGCTAATGGAGCTCGAGCTTTCCCTCGCTGGGATCGGGCGTTATTCTTCTACTCGTCACTCTAATAGGGGTTTATCTCGGGGTTCGAAGAGCTTTTGCATTCCATCAATGCACTCTGCAGGCGGCTTCATAAGTAGGATTCACTTGAAAGGCCACCGAACTCACAGAAACCCTGTGTAGTGATGTACCTACCCACCACGTCACGATATTATATAACCGTCCTCAACTATTAGGTAAGAGCAAATTTTCGCTTGATAGCAGTTATACAAAATTATGTGCGCTACAAAAATGATAAAATACTTGATCCCTATAGTGCCCCACGTTAGTCCTTACATTTACCCGTGGATCGGTCGCGAGGGACAGTCGATTCAATATTAAACAAGAAGACTAGAGTATTCTACTATAGCCTATAACCTGGCCTGAAACTTTTGTCAAGAATCCCATCAAAATCGGTGTCGAGCATGAATTAGTCATACACACACTTGACAACTATATTATTATCTTCCATTATTTGGTCGGGACGCGGCCCAGGGTTGTAGAAAAAAAAGGAGAAACTACTTCATTCTACCTTTGATATTGCTGACAATTCGCAAACACGATTAAAACGAAATATTCTCTTCCAAAAATGCTTTTTGAATATGTGAGATGTTTGCCAGAAGTTTTTGTCCCAGGCAAGCTGTACAGCTAGCTGGTAAGTTGATTTGTGCTGCTCCTATTCTGAATTCTGAATTTTATTACCTGGGCCTTAATCAGTAGGAGTGAAGAAAAGTTGCTTGCCTTCCCACCTCTTGTGTTCTTATCTCCAATCCCAACAGCTGAGTGGATCTTTGCTGTTTCCTATTCTGAATTTTACCATCTGATGGGCCTTGATAAATTGGAGTGCAAGAGAGTTTTGCTTGCCTAACTAGGTACCCCTATTTGTTCTAATCACTGATTTCAATAGGGCCATTCTTATGTTATTGGGTTTTCCTTTGAATGATCCGTATTTTAATCGGGTTTACAACTTTGTTATGTTTAATTGAGGATGTCCAATCGATGGGGACGAAACGTCAGCAATATAAAAGGTAGACTGCGAAGTAGTTTCTTCTTTTCTTCCTACAACCCTGGGCCGCATCCAAATAATGGAAGATAATATCTTCCAAAGTATATTCACCAGATCGAGAACGTGGGAGTAGTTCGAAGTTGAACATTTGCTCACCCACTCACTGCTTGAGTGTATAGGTACCCCTCTTGAACAGATGTCAAATCAAGCGTGATCCAAGATATTATCTCTCCAACGGCCGACATAAACTACCACATTGACAACTATATAGTTGGTATGATAAACATAACCCCAGTAAACATAATAACTCCCCCGTTATGCACTTGGCGTACCCACCTAGGATTCGGAAACAGAACGCCTTAACACTTGGGTGGAAACATGGCGGAGCGGGAGGGATGTTGGGATTTTTGGTCTTTGGTGGCGGAGCGTGACGTCATCCGCATTCCATAGGATGATAGTCCTCAAATCCCAGACAAAAAATTTAAAAAACTACATTCCGTCAAAAAACCTCAAGCGAGGGAAAATACTGCAATTATACTAAATACTTTACAAACTTTACAAACTCCATTTGACTGTGCTTGCGCGAATTCATAACCAGGTAACTCTCACGGGATGCCATCAACCCTTTCTCTTAATTTTAAGGAACGTGATTGAGAATATGGCGTTTTTCATCTGGTTGAGCCTCTTCATATTCAACTTAACATTCATCGAACACGTTGGTCGAACTCGGAAGTTTGATATCCAATAGACTGGGTGTAGGTACCTACTATCAGGTACAAAAATATATTACCTATTCTGGATTCAGTCTATCCAGAATTCTGTCAACTGGTATCCGTAGTATTTCATTTAGTGACAAAAATTCGGAGTCGGAGCGTCACTGTTTCCTGTGAGTCCTCATATTCCAGCGTCCTCATATCCTCGGTGGCATTTAGAATGGCGTCTCAGTTATTGATGTCCAAAATTTCACTGTGATTTTCCTAACCGATTGAGGTGCGAACAAATGTATTGTAGATATTATTACATCATATAGTGGAAGGGAGTTTGTCTCAATACGGTGATTCCAAGATGAAGTGAACAAAGCATAAACGCTTGTAAATTGCGCAAGGGGTGACACGAAAGCAACACCGGTAGATGCAGCCGCGTGACAAGCAGCAGTAAAAAGCACCAGTGCCAACCCCCAATCCTCCATCATAGCTCTTCAACATGAAACCACACGTGTTATCCGAATTAAATGCAGTTTGTGTCTTCCAACCCAAACACAAATTCATGGAATCACATTATATTTTACATTCGGGGAGATAAATTCATGAGTGGACAAATACCGATTATTATTTTGTTGTTGAAATATTTTGGTTTATTATACTCAATGATGAACTTTCGGAAATGCTCACAAAAATTACCCCCCACCCCCCCTTCAAAATTTGATGTTGTACGTTTTAAGATCCTTAGAATCCGGAAATCTAATTTTTCAAAATCCGTCCGTCCGCCGCTCGAAAAAAAAAAAAAAATTGATGGAATTTGGGTCTAGTTGTGCCTCGAAACTGGGCGCTATCGTCAGTCTTCTCTAAGGGGTAGAAAGTAGGGGATGAAATGTTTGAAATGAAGATACCCCTAGCTCGAAAACCACAAATAATGAGAAGGTATATTTTTCAAATCGATTTCAAATGGATCTCAATTTTCAGCGTCGACTTCGAGCAGGACTGTAGGATCAACCATTCGCTCCAAACATGGGACAACCTAAGCGTTGAACGGAAAAAACAGAAACACGATTGCGTGTCGCAAATCTTCCCTGGTAGGCCGATTCCCCGGTCGAAGATCAACTGATCAAATTCTACTTTTTTTCTCACCGAATCGAGTTTCTAGTTTACTTTTATAAGCTTCCTTAGCCACTGAATTTCGTTATGAAATACAAAGAGCATCAACACCCAACACACAACAACTCTCGGATACTGATAATTACAGGTAGATACCTACTCACTGTACAAAAGAATTAATGATTGGGAACCTCGTGATTTAATTATTACGGTAATGACTACAAAATCATTGATCTCAATAACAGGAAAGTATATCGGGGTAATAGTTTATTATGACCAATGTATTAATCAATAAGGTATTCTGCAGGTGAGTGACCTATACAGCAAAATAATAAACTGTTGAGTAGTAATTCAACTTACTATCGTTTCAACTAACAATTAGCTATATGTTTTAAACTGCGTATGTACATATTTATATCCATGAGAAAAAAATATGAACTGTCAGCTGCGAACCAATTAGACAAAACGCCGAAAAATGCAACAATCACAGCAGGACAGGTTTATTGAAGAGTGATGATGTAATTTAGGTACACACGGTTGACTGATTTCTAATAATGATATGCAGTGGGACGTCTGAAACAACTTCATCATGTTTTGAGTTGGAACAATAAATTGAATTCCTAACTAGGTTTTAGCAAACTCGCCCCTCTGTAATTTGCATCACTTAATTGAAATTCTCCATACTCTACTCTGTTTTCCAGAAACCCGTATTTCTACACTCTAGGTTCTAGGAATGGAACTCTGACCATCCTGACATGAGATAACATGAAGCTATGAAAATTTAATTGCATCCACGAACATACTCATATTCTCGGCGGAACTGAGAATCACATAGATATTTTATGGCTATTTAAAAATAACTTGGTGCCTGCACCCCACCCTTATTGTATGGGTAATATTATAAAATATTCACATAATTCAGTTATAGTTGTCCTATTTTGTATACTGATACAGTGTTGCAATATAAATGACTCTATGTGTAGCATAATAATATATCTCTATGATCTACTCCATCCATGTCCACAACATAGAATAATGGAGAATAATGGCCCCGTCTTCCTCTTCACTACGGCTTCTGACAATTTCTTGTCCTCCTTCTTCCGTTTGAAGCCATTATTCCGTTTCCCCCTCGACGAACTCTTTGAGTGGCGCTCGGTCATGTTGGATCTTCTGTTTGATGAACTCTTCATCGAGACGTGCAGCCAAATCCGGCTTTAACAACGACAGTCTCGTTCTCAATAGACGCCCCAACAGTAACTCTGCTGGAGTTCTTCCTTTCGTTCGGTGGCTCGTAATTCGATAAGATAACAGGAACTGATTCAACCGTGTTCTTGAATCCTGCGTACTGTTCTTCGATGACGTGAAGCGCTGCTTGAATGTTCTCACTGCTCTTCCCGCTGTTCATTTGACCTTGGGTGGCACGGAGTGGTTAGGGTATGCCTCACATTATTGTTATCACAGAACTCCTTGAAACTGTGTGAAGTCTACCGCGGTCCATTGCCCGACTTTAGGCAACCTAAACCTATCAAAAATATCCTGTAGTACTGCTACAGTTTTGTCCGTAGTTATCAGTTTCGATGCCCATCCACTATGACGTCGCGTCCACTAAAATCAACCAGTTATAACCTTCAAACGACTCAGCGAAATCAACATGGTTACCGTGACCAAGGCTCTGTAGGAACATTCCAAGAGTATAGGGGTGGCTCCGGCTCCCATGGCCCGTTTTCTGGCAAGGCCTGCAAGTTTTCAACAAAATCTCAATATCATTATATTATCGATAGCAGGCCACCAAAGGTGCGTCCTAGCTATCGCCCTCATTGCTGAAACCCCAGGATGTCCTTCATGTAGGGCATAGAGAACGCTCTATGCTTGAGAATGTGGGCACAACTATCCGCCCTTTTTCGCATAGCAAATGTTACTCGCTCCGTAGTGACAATATGCTTTTTATTATAGCAATTATTGACGACTTCAATCAACTCCCTGTACGATTATTCTGTAACCATAGTTGGCCGGCAATAATGTACTAAAATTTTGGTTTATTATTTTCAATAATGAACCATTGGAATCGAGCACGAAAAAAAAATTTTTGACCCCCCCTCGAAATTTGAGGTTTTACGTTTCAAGATACGTAGAATCCAAAAATCGAATTAAAAAAATCCGTCCGTCCGCCGTCCGCGTCACTTTCTTTAGTTACCATGGACCAAAATTAATGAAATTTGGTATACCGGGGACCGGGCCCCATTTGGGGTCTAGTTGTGCCGCGAAGCTTGGCGTTACCGTCAGTCTTCTCTAAGGGATAGAAAATAGGGGATGAAATTTTCAAAACACCCTACCTAGCTCGAAAATTTCAAATAGGAAGGTATATTTTATCCATCGATTTAAAATAGAGCACAATTTTTAGCGTCGAATGAGACCTTGCGGAGCACTTTAGGACCAACCGTTCGCTCCCTGTAAGGACTTGAGGTTTGAACGAAAAAAAAAAAAGAGCAGAAACATGAGTGTGAATCGCAATTCTTCCCGAGTAGGCAAAATCTCCGTTCAAATATCAGCTGTTCAACTTCAACTTTCTTTCGCTTCCACCAAACCAAGTTTGTTGTTTACTTTCAGAAGCTTCATTAGTTAAGTACCGAATTTCATTAAGAATGAATGATACAACTCTCCGATGATAATACTTACAAGAAGGTACCTACTCATTGTCGCCAAGGAATGATTGTGAATCTCGCGGTAGGTGGGTATTTTATGTCAATGGGATCTTTGTAGATGGGCCATCTATACAGAAAATAATAAACCGTTGTGTAATAATTCGCAGCGTTTTATAAGCTTAAGGTACTTCCGTAAGCAACAAATCTCGACGATCTTCCTCATTTCTGATCCTTGCCAACTTCATTTCCGATTCGAAATACGGAAAGTAACACTACCATGTTTATGTTTAGGGTTGAATGACCTTACATCTACCTTCATTCTGGTCTGATTATGTTATATACGGACCGTCGCCTCCAAGCTCATCTTGTACGTCTTCTGTAGTAGAATGTCTTGCTCGTCTTTTAGTCGTCATATCTATTTTTCCCTATCTTCTCCAATTTTCCTCGTACGGCAATGAAATAACTCCATGTGTAGTATAATGTTCACTACGGGAGTTGGTGGAAAACGAATATAGTTTGAGAAACTATATAGCAATATGATTTGGAACCTACCTAACAATACTAAAATGATGCAGCAGCATTCAATGGTTGTTCAAGGGGTTGGCTTCAAACTCTGTTCTGTCGAATGCAATTGCTCTGAACCGATCGAATTTCAAGGGGACACCTGCGGTCGTGAGTCACAACGTTGATGACAAAGCTCGCTAATCATGGGCCCATTGACCGGGTCGCCAAGGAAACCCGGCCTCCCGACTCAAATCATGTCCTTTAATTACGTCTTCATTCACTTCTAACCATTGTCCTCAAAGCCGGTGGGAGCTAAATTAATAATCCCAAGACTACTAACGCCCCCCAACGCCAGGGTCTTCCAAAATGAAAGTTCATCCTAAACCTCTCCTATCCCTCTTAGCTGAGATGAAGTTTGGAGTTTCGGATGAGGAATCAAATCTCCGCCTACCAGGAATAAGGTCGGGCGGTAATCCCCACCCCAAGGCGCTCTATAGACCGCAGATATGCGAACTATACAATATCCCAAGGAAGGAGGTTCGTGCAGAGGAATTATTGTCAATGACCCACTAAGCCAGCTAGATATCCGACTGATTTACTGTCTGCCTTGAAACGGACACGTCGTTTTAAAGCAGGTCCGTTCATTTTCTACCGGGAAATCCGGGTTTCTGTTATATCAAGTAGGTATGATTACCTTAATGTGAATAATAATGTATCGAAGAAAATAATTTCAATGAATTGTGACGAAACGCCAAACTGTATTGAATGACAACGCATGTGAAATCCGGCTCATTATTACTAACTGATGTCAAAAATCATCCATAAAAGATAATATTTTTTAATGATGTGAGCAAACACTAGAAAATCACATACATAAATGATATTAAATATGAAAAGGTTTCCTTATTACGGCTAAGCTGCTTCTAGTGCCCTCATCGAATGGTAGACGCGAATATTCGATTAGCATGCTAACATCATTATGCAGTGACGCCTGTACTTACAACGTATTCGTGGTTGAAGCAGCATTACGGCAAACACGTAAAACTACTCCGCGCAGGATATAATGGTATGCTAAACGGGCTTCGTGTTCAACGGTGTTTAACGGCCGGATTATTCCAATCTAATACGGACCGGTTAATTACAGGAGAAACATGATTGAAACGGGGCACAGGTGAGGGGTCCGCCAATTGGGGCAGGAGGAACAGAAGTTGGCAAGGCCTCGAGGATTATGGCAATCAATAGCTCCTTCCAATTAGTCCGATAATAATTGTTGCCAGTTAGAGTTTCCCATGTAATCCCGGCCCGGCGGTGGAAGCAGTCCTTATGAGAGAAATCTGAAGAAAGATTATTAAACGCAAGGGTGGTGAAGTAGAGGGGATTAATACAACGAAGAAATAAGGTAGGAACGTTCGGTATTTCTATATAGATATTAAAAGTCATTTCATATGGCCACCACTATAACAACTCCGATTTCAGTACATTTTCCTCGAAGATTGATTTTCCTGAAGAATGATCCACCATTGTCTGAAGATGAATACAAACATACATACCGGATCCTATCTTGTGATGATTCCAGAACATCAAACACTTTTTCACCCATTCTATCTTCTGCCTCCTAGCAAGCACAATCGGATGTTCTCGTCTCTGGTCGGACTCGTGGAACTGTTCCATAACCTGTTCAATGTTTATATCTGTTGTCTTTCTCATCCTTATCTCAACCTTAACTGTTCAGTGACGTTTCTATTTACCCATGAAGCATGAATAAGAATATGATTTCCATAACATTCTTAAACATAAAATCTTAAACATTCTTAAGCTTCCGAATTATTAGGGATGATGTCGAGGCCTTGATGACGAGACATCCGTGGTAAGGGAAAGATCAGACGCTCGTAAAAATAACGACTTTAGTAACTTGGGCATTCTGTTGAGAGAAAATCAATGGAGAATTTTCATAATTTTTTTAAAATTTGTTTTTCCGGAAGGTAGGTAATGGCTTAAGAGTGCAAAATGTCTTAAAATGACTCTTAGTATAATATTATTACTACTTAGGACCAATAAGATTAAAAAACGGATAACCTCCCCAATACCCCCTCCCCTAACCATTTTAGCGTTGTACGGTTTTTTACATTTTTCTCGACCAATTTCTAACGGAGTTTGATGCGGTTGGCGGCATTCTTCCTATATTTTATTTTCCACGGAGTTTATGTGCTTTATACAATTTAACTTTAAAAAAAGGACGTGAAAAATTCAAAATTACGAACTTAAAATTATACATAGATGCTCTCCCTAGAGGATTGAATGACAAGAAGAATGCCGCAAATCGCATCAAAATCGGACGAAAATTGGCTGAGAAAAATGTGAAAAACTGAATTACATGGGTCCTTGGCCCCTTAAAAGAAACAATATTGAAGTCGTTTGGCAAAAATAGTGTATCTGTAATTTTGGAGAATTTACTGAAATTTCCATTATTGTCCTATGGCGGGAATGTGACGCTGAAAAGGGTGTCGTCTGGCATTTTCAAAACCCGGCCAAGATACCAACCAAATCAAACAAAAAACAATAACTCTCCAAAAACAACACTTTTTGAGCTCCTGATTAGTGAGGATAAAATTAAATTAATTAAATAATTGATTGAATTAATTATTATTAATCAATTATTTAAAATAATCCTTTTTTCACTGCTCCCGATGCTATCCCAGCACATTCTTTTTCGGTTGTTATTTTAGTGTGACGTATAAAAGGGTCTGTCAAGGGCCCTCTAAATGCCGCCTGTTATTCAAACAGCTGAGATTGTATTCCTAGTTTTCTCCACAAGAGAACGATAAAATATTTTCAAGAGCAAGAAGCTTTATGTGTTAGTGCTATTTTTTTTTTTTTTTTTTTTTTTTTTTAGACAAACACGAGTAATTCCCAAGATACTCAATTATTATATCCTAAAGGTTATTGAAAAGTTGTACTGTAGTTATCACTCAAGGTACATTTTTGTAATTATTCTTGTATTCCATGCCCGTTTTCGTATTGTTGCTTAAAAAGAAAAAAAAAAAGAATTATTTTTCAGCTTATTATTTTTTGCATGAATCCAGATGCAGCCAGCACAACAATAATAGTGAGAGAAGTTGTAACCAAATTTTCTTTCTACAATTCCAATTTAAAAACTTTGATTTTCTCATATATACACGATAATTTCTCATTCAAACTCAGTTGCTATGTCATTCTTATAATTTCGTCATAAATATTAGAGATTTACAGATCCTTGCGTGGATGGAGACGTTGAAGACATATCTATGACAGATACAATTGCTGTAGGGAACTAAGTACTTATCGTCAACCGATGGTATTAGGTATACATACTTGATGAAGTTTCTGTACCTCTGTTTTGCTAAAGGTACACGTATATTTATGCACCTACATGAAAGAAAGGATTAGTTTGGAATCCAACAATCTGGTGCATTCGCAGGGGTAGCATTTTGAATCGGTAAAAAATTGCGGTAATAATCTTTTGAGGCTCTGGAACATGTGGTTTCAACGTAAATTCATAATTAGCAGAAAATTCCCAGGGTAATAGCTCATAAAATTTAATAATCTCAATATTTCACTTTAAGGTCAAAAATCGGTTGAAATTGAAAGATAGTTCAGTTCTTATTACTCAGCTATACCTAGCTGACAAAACGGATCGACTTGTGTTTCATTGTCCTGAGCATTAGGGAACTTCCCTGGAAACGGGAGACATCACTTGGCTTTGTACCTCTCGAGTTACAAACTAGGAGTAACATTTCAAGAGAGTTGTGGATCCGTTTGGAACTGTATCTTCTGACGAGATAGTCACCGAAGAAGAAACGAAAACAGCGACCGGAGTGGATTTATTGAATGAAAAAACTGAAAGCTTCTCCCGTGGACCAGTCGGTGAAATATCTCCTGGTGGAGAATATCTTGAAAAAGTTGGTGGGGGCACTGAAAGAACTTGATAGGCTGCAATTTATGGTGAGTTCGTGAACTCGGAGCTTCTTACGAGGTTTTCTCTTCTTGCTGGGAGTTGGTAGAACTTGAACAACTTTCAACCGCTGTACGCTGTCTGAAATACTCTTAGTTGGTAGAAAAAATAATCTTCTGGGATACACAGTGGATAAAGAAATCTTCTCAGCACTGCCACGAAAGCTAACCATTATGTAATTTATGTAGCTGAAGAAGTCTGCGCCAATGATTCGGCCATACGATACTGTAGTTGTAAATTAATCCTTGGTTAGGTATACTGTAGAAAGACGTCTTAAGATTTAATACCACGTTAATTCGTCCTATTTTTAGACACAACCGTATAGTTCAAGAAGAACCACATTCAGAATTTGGATCTATATAGGTGCAGCCACCTCCAACAGCCAACGTGCCACAATGCTCCTATGCATCTTGTTTTGAGTCTTCGTCATATTGAAAAAGGCGCTGCTAGCTTCGACAACTCACTTAACAGCCTGACACCACTGATACGCGATAGGACTTATACCGGATGTGCCCTGAAAAGTAAATACGAAAGACGTGGTCATTCTAGTGTCTATAACCTACCGATCAATGAAGATTATAAAACACAGTAACTATTAAGGCAACTGAATGTTTTATTCTGTTTATTTCTTGAACGACCTAGATATGCCCAGGCTCATTAAAAAATATTGTTTTGATGGTCAAGTGAGATAGTGATGTGATGAAAGTGGTGAGATTGCTGAATTTCGGGCCAAGACATTCCTCCAATGAGACGATTGATTCTCTTCTCCTTTTCTTTTCGTCGCCCTTTCCTGGCCATCCTGCAGTCGGTTTGCCCTGGAAAGCTGCTGTGGAGAGCTTACTTGGATTCTTGGGCGTTTTTCAAGAACGCCAATACTCAGTCTTAACAGTAACCGATGAGGGAATCCGATAGGTTCCGAGAACCAAATTGTGCAGCAATCAAGTTTCAGGCCATATTTTTCAAACTTTTTCCAAAAGCGATGAAAAACCAAACATGGAACGTGTCGAACATTGATAGACAGACGAAAATTTAAATCAACCTCAAAAATGAGCTGGAGTTTTTGCTAGTTGGGTGGCAGAAGTTGGTAATACACCAGTTGGCTAGCGGGGCTTCTACTGTCTCTTGATTCTCACAAACTACGCTGAGCAAACTCGGAACTGTACTGCCATAGAGTTGAAAAAACTGCTCCTCACCAAACAAATAATCCATGCTCGTTTCATTCCAACTCCAATGTTTATGCAAGGATGGAATGGTTTGGAATCGTTCCCCCAGTAGTTGTTTTAATCAATAGTGCAAGAGGCCTGGGTCAACAAAACCCTCAGCCGCATTTTAGACTACAGAAAAACCTTAGTAAATCCCGTTCCAATAAGGTCGGTGGCCGGCCCGAACTGTTTGCTCTGGGCGCAGATCAGCTTCGCTCTTATTGCGAGCAAGCTCACCTCCATTTCGCCTTACCGCTATATACGGCCTTGTTTGCTTCTGGGTTTTCGAGGAAAGTTCTCGTAATCCTCGGGGTCTTAGACGGTATATTTGCCGCGAAGTATTTTTCAGAAGTCCCTCCATTCCATTGTTGGGAAGAAGATGCGAGATTCAAAGAACCCTTCCATACCAATAAAGTAACTGAAATTCGGATTTTTAGGCGGTCTACGAACTAAATTACTGTTCTTGTTTATTATTGATGATAACATTATTCTTGTTTGAAGGTTATGGTGTTTTTCGCATGAAAATGATGATAATTGTTTGATGAACGGAACATCAAAATTAATTTAACCCAGTAAATTATTATTTTCATGGGTATGGGCAACATTTTCGACCACGTTTTCTTCAATCAATCAATCGAAAGGGTAATGATGTCCACTGGGGACCGGTCACTGTGAAAATGTCCTAAAAATTCCTAAATCCAGGCTAACAACGATTTATAAGAACTCTAGCCATAACCCTATTACTACTATTTTAGCATTAAAATTAAAAAATCGATTAATTTTAAATCGGTTTTCGGCAATGTTTCTATCATTCAATTTAAAAAAAAACTATAAACTTCAAATGTCAAATTTTAAATCTAGTACCTAGGTACCTATTCCAACATTTCAAATGTTTGAAATTTAATATTTTGATAGTTTTTGAAAATTAAAATTTTGATAGTTCGTTGCCCTTGGATTTGATAAAGAAGAAGAATCGCGAAAATATAAATAAAATGAAGAACTTGCGTGCGCAGGAATAATGCATTTTGTATTTTAAAATCTGATTCAGCGCCCTCTAGTGCAAATTTTCAATTCGGAATTAAGTCTGGTTTGACCATGAACCGAGAGCCCGTGACGTCATTTAGGTTTCCCGTACGATGGGCGCTGAGGGTTCCCCTGAGGCAAGCGCGGGGTCGGTGACGTCAGTTAGGTAACATTTGAAAACCCATTTTCGGTAAGTTTCAATTGTCGGATACTCCTCATATACCTAGCACCTTTTTGGAAAGCCCTCACCGAGATCTTTCGGATCTATAAGAAAACTTTTTTCACAACTATACACAATTATTCAAATAACCATCGTCATAACTCAGCTTGTTGGCCACGCACTTCGCAGTAGTTAACATAATACGGTTGGATAAATCAAGAGCTTTCGAACGAATGGTCAACGAATTTTGTGGGATGAAAAACGAAGAAGTAACATTTCAATAGCAACGACTCGTTTGTAAGCGGAAATCATCAGAAAACCAACCTTAACGATTTTTGTTAACGCTTTTTTCGTTTATGTGCCAAAGTAAAGACATAAAATGTCAAAATAACCATGCAACTTCCCCATTGGTCCTACCAACTGGGTGAGAAAAGGAAAATAAATTGTTCAATTATATTGTTCGAAATTGTTCCGGTACCCCCTTCAGTTTAAGGAGCTTGAAGGAGTAGCTCAGGTCGACATAAATGCATTACCTTCACATTGGTTGCCAAGGAATCGATCTTTTTTTGAAGGTCTGTTTGCTAGTTTGTCTGCACCGCAACAAGCCGCTATTTATGGGTCTTTTGACTTGAAATCTTGAGCATAGACTTTGGTCGTTATCACCCCTTAAACGTGCCGTATACATTTGCATGATTCATAACTCATGAGAGTTCGACTGTAGCCACAGTATGTGATACGAGTAGTTGGCATAAAAATCCAAGAGAATTCTATTTTCCGTTCAAGGGAATATTTGAAGATTGATACAGAATACCCGATTTTTATTGAAAACCTGAGAAACTATGCGAGAGACGATTCAAAAATAGATTCGGAAGAGGGAAAACGTGTCCCAATCGAAAAAAATAGCCTGTCTAAAAATGAAATCGTTGTCCGGCAATCAGGAGTTGCCGTAAGCTCGAGTAGCTGCCGGAGGTAGACAGAAAAGGGGAACTCCATGAATATTCAACGCCCTTTGAACGGCTGTGCGAGAAAATGCCAATGCATAAAATTGTGACACCTAACCCTTTTTTTGTTGGCCTTTTCGTCCCCAAAGCTTGTTGGGAGAAAAATAGATTGGTTTGCTAATCTATGCCAACGGGAGGTAACGGGGTTCGGAGCAACGTTCTCAATATTCATTGTTCCCGGGATTGTGTGCCTTTCCTTTTTATCGTAAATTGGTTTTACATTCTAGTCTCTCCGTGTTGTATCCAAGAATTTATTATGGATAGACATAGCTAATAGGATTCGGATTGATTGATGTACGAAGGGAATAAAGGTGTTTTTTCATCGCAGCTGACGTATCTGCATGGGTTTTAAATGCGATATACCTAGTAGACACAGAACTAATTGAAACAACCGTTTGAAAGGTTGAGGGTAAAGGTAAGAGGGGTAGAATCTTCCTTCTTATTCAATAATTTAGACAAAAAGTTCACGATAGTGGTGATTTTTTTTTTTCTAAACTGTAAAACCTTAACACGATCAAGAATTTTTTCTTATTCTGTTGACGTTTTTCCAAATTTACATGCGCCATGGCTCCCAATGATACAATTGCTATGGCATTTATAGGGTGCTAAGATTGGCCGAAATCTGGGTTGGTGGCTGATAGGTCGTGGGTTGGGAGCTGATAGGAATGGTTAACACAGAAGTATGATACATGAATCATCTTGGCTGTACGGGTACCTCAAATGTTGGTGGACAGACTTCCGCGATGGACTAGAGCCAAAAGTTATGGAGGTGAGTGACGTCAGCGACTCGTTCATCGGTGCAACGCTGACATCAGGGATTCGTGCGTTCACCCATCAGGTATTTGAGTAGCGGGGGTTCCTAAGACCAATGAAGACTTGACAGCGGCGAACAATATTGGGTTGGATGGAGTGATGTGGTGGTACCCCAGGGGCGCACCCAGGATTTTCAATTGGGGGGGGGGGGGGGGGGGGGGCTACCGGGTATGAGTCCTCCCCTAAAACAAAGGGAAAAACGCTGCAAATTATTACACAACGGTTCATTATTTTCTGTATAGATCGCCCATCTACAAAGATCCTATTGACATAAAATAACCACCTACCGCGAGGTTCACAATAATCTCTTGGCGACAATGAGTAGGTAGGTACCTTCTTGTAATTATTATTATCGGAGAGCTGTATCATCCATTCTTAATAAAATTCAGTAACTAAGGAAGCTTCTGAAAGTAAACAAAAAACTTAGTTCGGTGTAATCGAAAGAAAGTTGCATTTGAACAGCTGATATTTGAACGGAGATTTTGTCTACGCGGGAAGAATTGCGATTCACACTCGTGTTTCTGCTCTTTTTTTGTTCAACCCTTCAGTCCTTACAGGGAGCGAACGGTTGGTCCTAAAACGCTCCGCAAGGTCTCATTCGACGCTAAAGATTGTGTTTTATTCGAAATTGATGGAAAAAATATACCTTCCTATCTGGAATTTTCGAACTAGGGCGTTTTGAACATTCCATCACCTATTTTCTGCCCCTTAGAGAAGACTGACGGTAAGCCAAGCTTCGCGGCAAAACTACCGTCCGGACGGACGGTTTTTGGTTTATTATTTTCAATAATGAAACTTTGGAATCGAGCACGAAAATTTTTTTTTTTTTAACCCCTCCCTCAAAATTTGAGGTTTTACGTTTCAAGATATGTACAATCCAAAAAACGTCT
>JAEMON010000002.1:22119019-22136009 GCA_030264115.1 Lygus lineolaris
CCCCCCCCCCTCCCCGATTCCTTTCTACCATCATCCCACTTCAATCTACTCTACTGAAAAGATTACGCTTTTCGCCTCGCTATCCGTCCGGTCATCGAGATTTTTCACTCGGTGTACATTCTAGTGTTCAAACCTTGTAATTATTTGACGAAAAAAACGGACGAGCTGAATTCTCGAAGGATTTGAGATAAGATTTTGAATCACGGCCTTCGCGTGATGGTGTCGGCAGAGCTTTTATCCGGTCATTGAATATAATTATTACCCTGTCCATTGGATAAATAGATTTTCTAGGTGGGAGCTTTGTGTATATCTTGTGTGTATCTACTCTGAGTACCACGATGGTGAGGTGTAGTTGTAAAGGACTTGGAATTCGCAATGGAATAGTAAGTTTGCACACTATTATGTTTTAATCTCCTAAATAATATACCTCAATGAAAGGTCTCCAAAAAGGTGCAACTTGAAGGGTGTCAAATGAGACGAAAAGGTTCCTGAAATTCTTTCATTTCTCAAACCATTCCGATATCACCCGCAGCTTGTCTTTAATTTTAATTTAATTTCAACAAAAAATATAAATAAATTTTAATTTCAACTATTTTCTCGATAACGAGACCAAGTATTGAGCTGAAAATTGGAACATGAAAGTTTGTGAGAGCGTAGAGCACAAATGTTGTTAAAAAACGCAAGCTTCCTCATTCTTGTTAATTTCTAGTGATCCCAGCCCACTCAACTTGAATACCTTCACTCCTGCGGAGGAGAAGGGGTGAGTTGAATATCGTCGATTCTTAATCGATTTCTCACGCTGCATCGACTGGTTAGCTCAAAATTGCTTCAACTAGACTAAAAAATCGAGAAATACTCGAAAAACATAACACCCCCACCGACCTCAATACCTCAATTACCTATTCGGACAACACCCCGTGTCAACCAAAATTTCCTATTTTCTTTAATTAATACTATTTTTCAGTACTGACGACAACCATAAGGCAAGAAGTGACTGAATAACGGGAAAAGAAGGGACAGGTGATCAAAAACAGAATTCCGTTTTTTCCTCCTCCTGAAAAATTGGGATTTGGTTCATAGGGCGTGTTGCTTCTTAAGCGACGATATAGGAAACGTGCTGCCGCTGTTCAATTCGAAGATAATTAAAAAACTTTCAATCCGAATTTTGGAACTAAAGAAACGACCTTGAAATTATTCGATTCGAATTGTATATTGCGTAACGGAACACTATTTGAACTGCTTATTTCAGTTGGAACAAACCTAATAAGTCAACTCTACTTACATCACTGTAGAGTTCCAACCAGCGAGTTGTCCGAAATGGGCTTTCTCCGACCCTTACGTGGATATGGACGATTCTTATAGGAAATGTTGCGCTGATTCAGAATATACCCAACGTTTCTATACCTAAAATAGCTAACTAGCATCCTAAACCTCAGAAAACCTAGAAAAATCTCGTTTGTGACCATTGGGACTGCCCAAATTGGTTTTTGCACTAAAGAAAAGTTGGAGACCTGAGAATTCTGCGTTGAACGAGACCAAGGCCAGCTCACCAACCTAGTAGCCATGATTTATGGTGACGGAAAACTCAATAACGGGTATATAAGAACATGGGGTATATTGGGATTGGGATCAGCGCAAAATTTCCTATAAGAATCGTTCATAACATCGTCACGTCATGAAACAAATGATTTCACACCACTGTGCAGCAGTGCAGGTGCGATTTGAATATTTTAGCTGCGCATAACCTTCTGCCCTCATCATTGTCGACCATTCGTTGATAGGAGTGTCCGCTAAAACATTCGAATTGCACCTGTACTGCCGCATGTTGGAACAGGCGTTATAATAATGGCTTCAACCACTCCAACAAGTCAATCAGGACAAAGACTGAACATTCTGAAAAGGCGGTCCTGAAACGTGTTTAGTACTGATAGGAACAGTTGATACTCTTTAGAGGGATTTACAACGTATTTTGCGTTAATTAGAAGCAATTTTTATCATTAGGGCGACGAGAGATAAGATCCGAGCAGCCAGCACGTCATTAATCCCGATGAAGTCAATTAACGGGGGTGGCGGATGAGGGGGTGGAATTGATGCGAAGGAGTCGAGGGATGAAAAGGAGAAAATGGGGTGAAATGCGATCGGCAAAGAGAAGGAGGACTGAGGAGCGACTGTAGGAGATGCGAGGAGCGTGGGGGAGCACAAAAGAGGGAAGTTTGTGTCATGAGAGGGAGATAAAAGAGGGGTGGAAGGGGGAACGCAAGGGAGGGGGTAATTAGGTGACTACAGTGAGAAACCTCCCTTCCCGACTCAACCGCTTCTCGCTCTTGCCAGAAACGCAACCCCTAAACCGAGGTGGTCTGAAGGGAGGAACATCCCTCCCTCTCACACTTCCCCCCATCTCGTGATTGATGGTGAAGCGGCGATACATCAGGACCATTCACTCCGGGAGGGCCTTGAGAGCTCAGCGCACAATAGTTTACATTTCGCTCTGCTCGCCCAGTTTGCCGACGTTCCATCACCGGCGTTCCCCGAATTTCGCGGAGGTCTCGAAGGGGGGATTGTGAATGGAGGTTTGTAGCCGCGGAGACAGGTAACAGTAGTAGTAAACAATCGTACAATGTATCAATGGGGTCCCCGCTCCAAGGACCAGGACGAGGTTCAGGACTGTACCACTACATTCCACGTCACGAAATTAGTAGGAATGGGTATCGATGTTTCAAAGTTACAAAAAGTTCCATTCATGCAGCCATTTCGGATTTTACTGACTATTCTTAGAGTCGTCTAGAGTGACCCATACCTAAGTAGTGTAGCACATATTTTATATTCCTTCTATTCCTCGCATTCAGTAATTTGACCAAAAGTTCACGACCTAGATTTTTCTACACTTACAAGAATCAACAAAACGAACACGGTAGAGATTTTTTCCCTCTATAATGATGATTTTTTTTTTTAATCTTTCATTCAAAAAGGGGTATCCCCGGAAATTTTTATCAAAATCGGATGCAAATCATGAAACAATTATGAAAGCAAAAATATGCGTCTTGCATGGTTTAGCGGACACACAGACAGATCCCTTTATTTTCCCTCTAAATGACATTATAATATCGGTGAAATATCAAGTGCAAACCAGGCCTGAAATTGAGTAGAACGAAAAAAACTAAACTAACCGGTTGAGAACTAAGGACTGGGTTATACAGGGTGTACAACGAGACTCCCCCTTACGTTTCCCCCATTTTTCTCGGAAAGCAATTTTGACAAATATCTCAAAAGGAGACTGCTCTAAAATGTTTACTTACAATTGGATCTGAAATACAAAATTTCATGAAAAAGTTTGAAAAGTTGATATCTCACACCAACATTTTTTTTTTCAAATGCTCGATTGGCTGCAGATTCAGATTGTAAGCAAAATGAAATGAAAAATATGAACCCCCCCCTTGGAATTTTGAGTGCGCGGATTTTGATCCCTCTAAATGTGCCTTAAAAGCAAAAAATTTCGGGGTTCGATTTTCGGGATGAAAATACAAAGTGTGATCACGATTTCAATGTGTTTTTTTATGCTGAGTAACGCGGTGAGTTTTTTGATTTGTTAAAAAATGGAAAATTACAGAAATGTCTTGAAAATTTGAAGTTCAAGGCATGAATCGAAAAATTAATATCACCACGTTATTCAGATTAAAAAAGCACAGTAAATATTATGTATCAAACTTGGTATTTTACAACACCAAAAACTTTGATCTCTTGCTTTTGGGGCACATTTGGACAGTATTTCTTCACCCAAGATTTCAAGTGAGGTGACATTTTTCATTGGAATTTTACGAAGGATTAGAATCCTTGCAATTAAAAAAAAAATGTGTGTTCTTATTTGGAAGAAGAAAGTAGGTATGAATATTTAAACATTTGAAGCATGAAATTTGGATTTTGCAGTTGAGATCTACGTAGAAAATCAAGAGGAGTTACCGTTTAAAATTTTTCTCTAACTCGCTTCCCAAGGAAAATAGAGGTGGTGGAAGGGGTAGACGTATTGTGGAACACCCTGAATACATAGATAATAAGAATGTTTATATTTGCCTGGAATTTACTATTTTACAATAACAGAATAACGTATAGAATTAAAGGTGTTGTCCAAAATAAGTACCTCATTAACTTGTGTATATTTTCCCCGGAGTATCATCTACTACTTACCAACTGTTATGAAAGTTTACCCTCGCGAATAGGTTTATTGCAAGATGTTCAAACTACTGAAAGGAATTTCCAGTTCTCTACGACGTTATAAATATAAAAACTTATGAAATGCGGTGGAGATATTGCACATATAATACCGTTCTTTTTTATGGATAGTCTTCATGGATAGAGCGTTAAACGCGAGAGGATCTCTTATTAAATTTCACGCAGTAAAACGTAATGGAAGGGGAAGAACTGGAAACATAATATTTACTATCTTCCCCCCTGCAGCTTGTCGTTAGTTTTATTGTTATTCTCTCAGGGAAGAGAGTCGTTGAAATTCCTCGATAATATTCTATGGGAGTTCGGCCCCTTTTATTGAACGGCACCATCGACAGTTCGGTAGGAGCGCCCTCGATTAAAACGATTGTTCGGATAATTCCACTCCTAATTCGCACAGGTGAATGAGATTGCGGGCAAATGCACGAAACCGCTCATAATATTTCAGGTTGTAATTACTTACCATCAATACCGACAGGGAACCGCTCTCGGGAACCATGAAGGTGCACATAACATTGGAGGGCTAATAGCTCAGTTGATAGATCGGTCAGTAGAGTTTTGAACAAACGTAAATTATTGCTTCCTTACTACCAATGGTGGAGAAGATACATTTTCTTGCAAGGTATTCATGAATATATTTGTCCTCCAAACTCAAAATGTCTACTTCTGTTACAAAGCTTTCTAAACAATTCCGGTTCCGTGTCTGTCCCGGACAAAACTGTGATTAATTGTGGTCTGATTTTCATGAAATGTTTTGGAATTCTGAGGGGTTAGTCCCTAGACGGTCTTCTATAAATTATATCGCTTTCGGTAGCGTGTAGGGGAAGGACGTGAACTTGTTTTTCTAGAATAGTATTGGTTGATTTCGATACTGCTAAATATGGGTTTTTTCATGGGCCATCGGGTTTTTCGTTCTTTTTTCATGATTTGAATTGAAAGGTGAATATGTTCTCCAAGTCATTTCCGTGTACTTTGAGCAACTAGTGATCGTGTACCTCGATCAACTAGCTGGGGTTGCCCGAGGTACAATCAATGCTGCCCAAGGTACAATACAAGATTGTACCTTGGGCAAAGATCACCTTTTACAAAAAAGGAATGATTCATCAACTATCAGATATTCTTCTAAATTTTTTGGAAGCCAACGAGTTAGAGCATTGATATACCCTAAAAATTGGGGAAAAAATGACGTGGACTGGTTCAAATCTAGCGACGAAGAAAAACTGTCCAAGGTACACGACCTTCCCTACCCACGTTAATTTTCTGAAACAGCGTTTTCCTATTTTGCTCAAATTCGGTGGGTAGTTGGGGGATGACTCCAAGACGATGTCTCATGAATTTCACCACATTGGGATCAATAATAAGTAACTAATAACAACTTTTAAATTTGTCGTCACAGGCATAACTCCGGAACTACTCACTAACTGATTCCAAACGTCCATGTTATTAAAGTGAGGAAGCTACACTGCCCACCCGACTTGGCAGACATTTTAGGGCACAGTGACCCTAATAAGGGATATTTGTAAAGCCCCAACAGAAAATGATCTCCACCGACAAATGTCACGCGCAAATTCGTCAACCGCAGAAGAACGAGCCGCCCCAAAGAGATCCCGTTGGAAACAAATTGTCGAGAAATGGCGGGGAAAATCGAGGCACATCATCATTTATCTTGGAGGCTTTATGATCCTCGATGAGATGCAGCGTTTGTCAAATTCGCGCCCCCTCCGACCTCAACGTCCCCCTTCTACCACCTACGATCCTTCACACCCTTCGCAGGACATGGAAGTTGAATACTGACGGTTTGCCCATAAATTACATTTATCCATCATTGACACACTACGTAAAATATTGTGCTTCTTAGGCTTCATCTTAATAACTTGTCAGCAACTCGACCTCAAAACACTATGCACTTACACTAAATTATTTTATTCGAGTAATTAGCTTGAAGCTAGGGGGAAGGTTGCAGCCTATTCTCTGCCCTCAACCAGTGTTGTTTTCCTTATTTTCACTGAAATAACAGAAAAATTATCATCACAGGAAAAGGAAAAACTACATATCTAACCTAACATACCCATTCATTCCAATTCAGCATCAATTATAATTATCAGAGGAAATAGTGGAATTATGACCAGAACAAACCTATCCATTCATTCAAATTCAGCATCAATATTATTATGTTAGCAAATTTTCGAATAAAATATTATTTGCAGTCCACCCAGAACAAAATAAACATTTTGTGCCGAGACTGACTAACTGGTTTACCCACATTCTGGAGCTAATTTAGGTAGTGAAGAAGCCAAGACCGGATTAATTCATAAAATTTGAATTTCGTTCTCTTAATAGTAAAACTAACCAATTGTCAATTTGGCCACTTTTCCAATTTTTCGCTATATATTCCAGCATTACGTATACTAAATTTTGTAGGCATAATTTGAATTGGGACAATTTCTAAGTAATTTTGCGTTAAAATGAGAAAACAATTTTTACCTGGTGGACAGGTGATTTTCTCAGTGACCATGTGAAAATATTTACTTGAAGAACCTGTTTGAGAGTAAACATGGTAATACTTGACCAAGGGTCCAAATTTATCAGTTCTACTTTCCAAATATTATTAGAGCTGATCACAAAGAAATTAACAAAGTCTACCAACATAAAAATTCACCCGGATAAAGGTGCCCCCGCTAAATGATTTTTTATTTTTTGGGTTTCAGCAATCTCCCAACTCTTGCTGTTTTCCTAAAACGTTCTGTAACGTATTAAATCAATACAAAAAATTATAATTGAGTTAAATTGTTAGGATTTTTCTGTTTGTTTGTCATTATTTTATTATTATTATTATTATTATTATTATTTTTAATTATGAGAGACAACCAAGGTAAAATGATCAAGTGCGTTGCAGTTACATGGACGTTGGGAATCGGTTCGATTCTCTTGAGATTGGTCGCAATATCAACTGTGGCTGTTCTTTGAATTAGAATACCGTAATAACAATGATATTTCAGTTTTCGTAAGACGACCAACTGTTGAACCCATCCCATTGTTCTGCAGATGACACTCGCCAAGTGTAATTTTCAGCAAAAATCATGCTTTTTACCGGAAAAACAGCTACCTACTTGATCATCGATACGTCGAAAATGGAGTGCGCTGTATCCATGATGGTTGAGAGTTAGAAGTTGGGTCTCAGGCGGGCAATAGGTACATGGACCGTATTTTGAAGAAAACTGCCTAACCAAAAACCTTTCTGAGGTCATAGGTACTGAAATATGATCGAAATGCAGATGGTAAGTTTTAGTTTTAAGGGGGCGACTTGTTGTTCGGTAAAAGAACAGCGGCAGTACCTATGGACTTGAATATCAATAAAGGGGAGAAGCACAAACTCGAAGTACATTCGAAGTGTATAAACTTCAACATGGTGGTGAATTGAACCACCGATTTGTAGGTATAGCTTTTCACGTTGGACAAAAATTACCTACCTAATTTCGATGTCGTGAATCCAAAACAAGCACCGTGAAATGGCATTCGAGTTAATGCACTTGAACTAGGAAACGTGTACGGTGGGTCGGTGGTTTCACCCCTATAACGCCTCACCCATACACACGCCCCCTAATACTCAAAATACACACACACCCTATACTAATACACATATACGTCCACCCACATTCACACTCCAGAGGGGGCATTACGGTCCACTTACCGGACCGCGGCAACACCTGGGTTTATGAATTATAAACACCCTCGCCCCGCGATACACCGAACGTTTGCAAATTTGCCTCGTTTCCCCTACCAACTCCGTATTGTGAAGCGTGCTAGTAGGTACCCAAACCGCAAACACTTAAAACGTCCAGTCTGATACTACTTCGCACTCCAACAACCCCTATTTTTGCCGAGATCTTTTCCCCCTCGATTCTGTAAAAACACGGACCCTGAAATCCACCGTATTTTCTTTCCCTGAAATTATTGTAATATGTTAATTTCCAACCCCTCCATTCAACATGAATCTTGTATGAGGAGTGGAAGAATACATTTCCCCAACTAAATCAAATAAATATGCGACATAATTTACGTATTATTATCTCCGGACCCAGGAACGGCTCATTAAATCTCAAATTATTTGTTTGGCAAATAAAACCGTGTCCAGACTCGTTCCATCTCTGAAGCAAAATGCAATTGAATTTTGATATTTTCGTCGGTCGCATACGCTAACAGTAGACCGAGGGAGACGGCTGTGGACAATGAATTACGAAAACTCATCACTTCACAGTAGGGACTCCAACTGGCTGAACAATATGAACAGTTTCCAATTCAATTTATCATCGTAACGAGTACCAAACTTGGGCTGCTTTATAGAATGTACCCCTTCCAACACAGTTATTTTATTACACTACTGTGTGTACTAAAAGTATAGCTTGTTATAGGTACATCACCACTATTGCTTAGCTTTGTGTTTCTACCAACTGCACAACAACAACTGCTGCATTCATTTTTATTACCATAAATGTAAATTCCCATCACTATTTCAGTACCTACCCACTGTTGTCGAGTATCCTAATCTAATGTTCAACACAACCACTTTTGAATTCCATGAAGGAGAACAATGTATACATGATTCGGGTCTTGATCCATGAGAGAAATGTCGTATGAAAAAACACATCCTGAAGACATGCTTGGTCATTTATCGACCTCAACAATATATTCATTAAACTAGACAGAACTAATGATTCCAGAAGACCTATCTGAAAAATCCAAAACATTTCAAAATGTCAAAGGAAGGATGGGTTTGTATTCCGGAATTTGTGGAGTACTATTAGGGGCGAAATGTTGAACATTAAGGGTCAAATATCGCTTAAAACCCTGTTGTTTTGGTGAAATTAATATTTGGAAAGAGCGCTAAATTTCCGTAGTTAAAAAATCGCTAAAAACCAATAGTTTAAAATGATTTTTTGAAAATTCGCTCATTAACTCATGCTGCATGCGACTGGAACTTCTAATTTCGTGGTAGACCACTTGGAAAATAGATTGATAACACATTTTACATAATCACGTTTTTTGGGAAATTATTTCTTAGCAACCTACCAGAATGTTTCACGTACCAATCCCTTCCAACAAACTGGATATCAGTCTTCGTTCACAGTGCTCGAATGAGGCAGTGTACGCAGGGTGACTTCACCATTTTGTTCACGCACAGCGTACGGAATGGTATCGAAGACGATGAAATCCGCAGGAAAGGTTTTCTGGCATCTAACAACTGACTGTTAATTGTAAACATCAAAATAATAACCAGCCAAAGTCCGAAAGATAGTAAGTAGACATTTATTTTCGTGTCTGGTGTCTAAAATGCTAGTGTCTATGGTAGGTAACTAACCACCGTCGGGAAGACAATGAATGCAGTCTAGGTTGCAATAACTGCACTGCATCCACCTTTAACAACTCTCATAATTACGGTTTCAAAGGAAGGGCAATTTCGACAGCTGAATGTCAACACTGCTGCGATAGGGTGGAAACGGCGGAGGACATACTTTGTTGAGTGCCCTCCTCCATAATATATTAGGTAGATACAGACATTTCGGTAAGGGTACTCTTGTCACAGCCGATATCGTTTGGGAAAAGCCTGAGAAACTCCTTTACTTTATGAAAGGAAAGGTCATAAAACGGGTAATGAATTGGAATGGGAATATTGTCAGTGGATAAACTTACCATGGTGCAAGTGACTAAGGGCCTACTCCGTCCCCGTAAACGAAAAATTCAAATTTCACGATGAAGGATTAGGCTTTAGGACAACTACTAGGTGTATCCTATAATCTACCCGCGAACTTTCCCAATAATTTTGCAAACATTAACTTCGAGATCGGTCGAGTAGTTTATACGGAGAAGACGTACAAAGACACAAACACAGGAAACACCCTCTAACCGAACAAACAGACATGTTAAATGACGTCAACGGAACAGTTCAATTTTTTAACTAACATCTCTGGTTCGAAAAGTCAGTTCAAACGATAAAGAGATTGGAGCTAAGCGTATCTCCGCAGTAATTGTTATATCCGAATGGACAAACATAACGAATCAATCCGACCATAAGAACTCGATACACAGCAAACACTGTAATTGAATTCAGCGAGCCGACTACCGGAACAGAGGGTTCGTTGCATCGGGATCGGAAACTCCAAACATCCTCTCCCCCATCATATATAGCTGTTCAACGAAAGAAACGAAGGAGAATCCAGTTCGGGAAGAGATGAGATAAAATAAGGCAAGACAAGCGCAAACAATTCGATAAACGGAACATTATATTGCGGTCCACACGCTTTGTTTGTAACTGTTTTTTCCTTCCCCAACCACGGTTGTACGATTCCCGAAGTTGCAGTTGGTAACTTCTTTTTAACCCTCCTTCTAACTTCCACGGAAAACCCTTTTGAACCTCAGCCAAACAAGGACCATATCGAAAGGCATAAAATACAACTCGCCGAACCCTCGTTTTTATTTATTCTTTCCTCTTTGGGTTCGTTGTTTTTCCTTTAATACCAGAGTTTTTTCGAACTTTTTTCCGATCAGTGTTACCAACCGAATGTTGTATTCTGGGTAACAAACTGTTGAAAATTTTAACGCTCAATATTATTGCGATTCTTCATCATGTTACATTTTACCTTATATAAGTACAATAGTTGGCCTATAGACCAGCGCCTCACGTAAAACTAGATTCGGCAAGAACGAAAAAGTTTTATGTTTGTATTAAGGTTTTTGGTGCAAATTACCATCTTACACAGAGGAACATAATATGGTATTCCATATTATGGAATATTCGGAATCAGCGTAAAATTTTCTATGAGAACCACCCACCAAATCGTTTAAATTATTCATTGAAAATTCGCTCATCAACTCATGCTGCATGAATGGATTTTTTTAAACTCAATTCTGACCTGTTTATTAGCAACTTTTTGAGAAAAAAAGAATGAATGCGAATGAATCACACAAAAAAGTACAAGATATCATAATACATATTTTAATCAATTATTCTATTCGTACCAACCTCAATCATTGATTAAAAATATAATATTTTATGACAAAGTATCTACATGTTTATAGACTTGAAGAGGACAACCCTCGTCCTTGGGCGAAATAACAATCAAATAATTGCGCAAGGCAATCATCCTACGACAAAGTTATAGTTCCATAGAAATTGGTTCCAATGCGAACATAGGTGACGATGGTAATTGTGTGTCGTATAATAACACTAGCGGTACATATTATTTTGTATGTGCATGACAATGGGCGCTAGCGTATCGGATCATTGTTTGCTTTCGTACGCGCCCCGAGGGGGTGACTGCTTAATCTCTTCAAACAAACCTACACCAACCTCCACTTAAGGGGGTTATTCCCTTCACCCCACGATGGAATTTGAATACTAACCCGCCGAGCCTGTGTTTACTCTGTTCGTCAGAAACCCCGAGGGAGGATGGTAGGTATAAGGTGGTACTGTATGACGACGTATCCTTCCTATACATTCCTGCTGCATACATACATACATATTCCTTCCTTATCCCCAACGTCAACCTTAGGGGATTCGTTTACGAAATATAATAGGTATATCAAAGCTAATATATATAAATAAGCTGCTTCAAAAAAAAGGAAAACTTGAAGGAAACGAAACCGTTGAAGATTGAAAAAAGAAGTAAAGGTAGGCATATTGAGTTTTTAAAGCAAAACTTGATAGTACTTGAATATAAGTTGAAGTTGTCGTTTCAAAAGTATGTACCACTCAATGAAAATAGTGTCAGTCACATTGGTGTCGCTCAACACTTTGCACACAAAAGAAGTTCCATCACTACTTTACTCTACGATCAACATACTTAAAATTAATTAAAAGAGAATTCGGAAAATGAGCTGGTAGATCAGCAGAATCGAAAATTGAGGTCCATGTTATATATATTTTTTTAAATGTGAGTACATGACTTCCTATCTATCTATCTACCTATTAATATTAATTTCAAAATGAATAATAAAATGTAAATGGATTAACTAATTTTGTAGGTACCATCATGTTGAAATACATGAGGAAAATATACTGCCCAGTAAACTTGGCAGACGACCCACACCCATGATCTGATTTTGATACAATTTCATCGCTGTTCGTCCAACAGTAGCGCGCGGGAATTTTAAATTTTGAAGACAAAACTTGTTCGAATGCCTTGTTGAATTGAGGCACGAGATTACTATGTTGTGATGTCATCGCAATGCATTTGCCAGCGCAGTTTTTCGAACAAGGCTTGGTATTGATTCAAATGAAGTGCTCGGGAGGGACGATTGTTGCGTAAACGGCGCAGAGGTTTACCCCTCCATCAAGACTTACAGGTCGTGCGGGTTTTGCCTACTTCAATAATATTATTCCCAGTTGACCCTTGGCCACCTCCAACTGGACAATAACTGACTTAGTAAGACGAACATTTTTATATTTTTGGCTACCACGTATAGGTATATTACGTATTATATATTTAGGAAGTTACTTACACAGCTATATATAGGTCACCTATATCACTCTTGGTATTCTCCTTTCATCTAAGCATTATCCTACCTGAGCGATATCAGCTTCCATTTACTAAACAATAGCTTCGCCTAATCAGACAGTATTCGGCCGTGACAGCCAATCGATTCGTGTTTAGAACAGTACTTGTCAGCTTACACAACGCCTAAACCAGCGATTATGAGCGTAACTGTCATCAAACCTTTACCATTCATGGTGAAAACCAATCGTCATATCCGGTACCAACTTAATTCTAAAGATAACAATAAAACGAATCCGTAAATTTGAATCACTTCAGTTATATACATCGAAAGTGTGCATTTTTTTAAATTAATATTTCAAGGAAAATGAATAACCTCCAAATTTTCAAATTCAAGAATTCAAAAAATGTGTAACGATTCCCCAATGTAACATTGGTACAAATATGTTAGGATCATGGTTTAGAGTTAGGTATATATTGGATAAGTAGTAGGAATATCAAAGGTTAGTAGATATTTATTTATCATAAGAAAAAAGGAGGGATTTCCAACCTAGGAGTGAAATTGATTTTCAACACTTTTTTCTCTTGGTAGATAGCTACTTCCCGTCAAACACCTCCTTTATCTAGTTGAACATTCAAAGTATTTCTATGATTAATTTGGGTACAACGAACTGGCAGGTAGGTAGTAATTTATTTCAAACCTAGATTTTTTTTGTGAATACTCAACGTCACCATGGAATAATTTAACTATACAAGATACAACCATTCCATAATTATAAGCCAAGAAGAAGACAAATAAAAAGAATCCATCGTTTCAAACCGGAAAAACATTTATAGGGGAAAACATTATTTTTTGACCAACTCTAAAGAATATTTTCATGCGATGATTCTACAACTTGCACATTTATCTCAATTATTATGATGACGAGATCCATTTACTGTAGGCAGTTACACATACCTCCTACGTAACGCAGCTACTGGAATTGCCAGACCGTAGACATCGATTCAATATCTTCCTGAGAGCCATTGCCGAAAGTGGGAAAAAGGATCGGGGGCAATTATCGGCAATAACAACTTTGTTGACTTCCCTCACTAGCCAAAGACTTGCGAGTGGGGAGTGGATAAGGGTTTTTTTCCTCTCTCATCGCTTACCAAACTGAGGGGGGGTAAGGGGGGGTGGCTGTGGGGGGGTTGCCGTAGAGAACTGTTCGACCGAAGATGCTGGAAATAAAAAGTAAACACTGTAACGACTTTATTATCCGTGTGATTAATGGGCTGCGATCACCGGGGGAGTTTCTGTCTGCATTCTATAGCCAAATGGTGTGTCTGGAGGGGGAGGAGGAGAGAGGTCCCTCGTGCCCAATAGAGATTACAGAGTTCGTTACAATGGTTCGAAAAGTTCTCTTTCTATCAACTTTTTTTCCAACCTTGGGATCCAAAACGGGTCATTTTTCTTCGTTCGTTTCTATGTAGGGAAGAGATAAATTACGTCGATCCGGTTTCCGCAATAGAGCAACATTTTTTCATCTATCGCATGTGTTTTGACACTATCATTGAAATAGTACAAGCAGAATATGAGTAGTTCTAGGATTTCGAGTGGGTCTACGTACATGCTATCTAATGGGGTAGCTGAGTGATTTTACTGATATATCTCATTCATTCATAATATAAGTCCTGGGAATTATTGACGAATGAACAAGACAGCCCCATGGCCGCATGTGAGACCTGGGGAAGCAGGTCAGGATGGCCTATTTCATGAGCAAAACTTACTCCCCTGACACACACAGTTTTGGGAAAGTTAATATTTAAGATTGTACGTAGCATTCCCCTCGACACCTGATTCGCAGATGTCTTTCTAACCGAAATCTAATATCAAACGTCTACCCTTCTCCACCCCAGAGATATTAATTTTATGGATGAAACCTTTCTGCCTGTGTGTCCGCTTATGTGTTTCCATGCGATTTTTTCACATATCCTTGTCAAATTTCTAGGGAGTTCTGGGATCGAGAGGCGACAGGATTCACGTGTAACTATGGACGGGAAAAATAAACAGAGAAACACCCCCCACCATCAATCCATTAGTGGAAAAAATTGAATCAGTAGAAACCTCTGTGGTGACATTTCGAAGGATGGAGTGACACTCGTACGTTTGTTTTTCAATAATCATCAACTTGAAAAACTCCAAACTGGTTACGTTTTATGAGGAATCGAACGGCAAATCCAAACATACCATTAATCCATTCTGCGACCCTATTCCCGACGCATTATCAATACATATAGAATGGTTCGACCTCTTCGGTTGGGCAAGGCAAGTAAATCTACGTTGAGCTTCAGATTATGCTTATCCCCCTCTTTTCCACTGATCCTTTCAGGTTCTCCATGCACGAAAATTTCCCACAAATTACACTCGCCAGGGTGGACCCGACCCTGAGGGGCGTTAGCGCGGGCAGTTCTGCGAGGCTCTATCTTTCTGTTTTGCTCGTTCCCGTCGCCCAACATTTAGATTATCCGTTATAGTTTAGGAGGCGTGGGTGGCTATACGGATCCTCGTAATCCCACAGTTTCTGACCCCTTCTTTGTTCCGGGGAAGGTCCGTTTTTTCGTCATTGTTTCATTTGGAGTTACAGCGCCTCTCATGATTAATAAGAGTCGTCTCCACCCCCATTTCTGGCTTTAAGCTTTTTGCTTCGCAAAATATATTATTCCCGGTCGATTCTAGCTCTAGCCTTCTTACACCCTTATTATCATTCCAACCTACATGCGGTCACGACATGTTATTTACCTACCTACTTGTACTACATAACCATATATATATAACCATAAATACATTGTTAACAATTTTTTGCAGTTATTTCTTTTTGGACCAATATGTATTCTATACATTCACCTGAAAGGCAGAACTTGGGATCTATGAAGCCATTTCTTAAGTGAGATCGTAATGAGCGCGCTTCAAAATCAGATTGCTTTTGGTTTATTATTTTCAATAATGAACCTTTGGAATCGAGCACGAAAAAAAAAAAACTTTAACCCGCCCTCAAAATTTGAGGTTTTACGTATCAAGATACGTAGAATCCAAAAATCGAATTATTAAAAAAAAATCCGTCCGTCCGCCGTATTTGGCACTTTCCTTAGTTATCATGGTCCAAAATTAATGAAATTTGGTATACCGGCCCCATTCGGGGTCTAGTTGTGCCGCGAAGCTTGGCGTTACCGTCAGTCTTCTCTAAGAGGTAGAAAGAAAATAGGGGATGAAATTTTCAGAACGCAACGTATATTTTTTCCCTCAATATCGAATAGAACACAATTTTTAGCGTCGAATGAGACCTTGCGGAGCGTTTTAGGGCCAACTGTTCGATCCCTGTAAGGACATAGGGGCTGAACGAAAAAAAGAGCAGAAACACGAGTGTGAATCGCAATTCTTCCCGAGTAGACAAAATCTCCGTTTAAATAATATATCAGCTGTTCAAATGCAACTTTCTTTCGATTCCACCGAACCAAGTTTGTTGTTTACTTTCAGAAGCTTCCTTAGTTACTGAATTTCATTAAGAATAATAGATACAACTCTCCGGTAATAATAATTACAAGAAGGTACCTACTCATTGTCGCGATAGGTGGGTATTTTATGTCGATAGGATCTTTGTGGATGGGTGATCTTTGCAGAAAATAATAAACCGTTGTGCAATAATTTGCAGCGGTTTCGGCCTGTTAATTCTCAACCAACTTCCAATCTGTCCAATTTACTGGCGTTCCTTTCATTCCTAAGCCCCCTATCATTCCACAGTATAATTATATGAAGTATAAGTTAAAACGTAGTCATGTTTCTGTTAATTAGACAGGTCCAAATCCAAATTTAAGATTCATTACGTACATTAATTATCAGATATCCTCAAGAGGATGAGGTGAAACGTACATAAGTACAAGGGTCCTATTTATTACGTAGGTACTGTCTTTATTTCGTGCGCAGATCATCCCAAATAAATGACATGAAGGTGATGCCGAAAAAATGCTTATTCTTTCTTCCTCAGCCTGAAAGGTCTCTCACATGTTCAAATATCAGAAACATTTTGGTTTTTATTCTGGCATGGGTAATCATGCGACAGAATCATTTGGTAGGAAGGGAGTGAATCGAAGACCACTGGTCCGTAGCAAGGGGGCAAACTTGAAACATTTCAGAAAGCGAATCAGAGAACACTACGAATGTCGCCAGATTTGGCAAGCAACTTCAAAAATTATTAGTTTCCATGACATATTGGTGAAGAGTGATCGCCTTAACAATT